>JBAMBJ010000726.1:0-375975 GCA_037043495.1 Drosophila recens
GTCGGCAAAAATCCTCGACTGAACCCTCCACGAGGGTGCCGACTGGAAATAACACTCCAATGGTTCTCAGAACTGGTGTTAGCCAAGACTTTTGTTCCCTGTATATAGCATGGCTCCTCAATAGCCTTACTGTATATATGGTCACACTTGTCATGGTCTGAGGTAAAGAGGGCCGGACTAAGGTGTAATGCGACCCGTGCCGAGAGTCAACCTGGCTGGGGGCCCTCCCCAAAAATAGCTCAGTCTCAAACGGAGCGTTCGGATACCTGGCGCCCTCCGAACTAGCTAGCCTTACCTGCACAATGCGGATCTCTGTGCAGGCGGACCACCCTTTCTCCGCCACTCGTGGGATCTATTATGGACTCTAAAAACAAAACCAAACTAATAAAACAACAAAAAACAAAAGAGACTGACACTCCCCAAATGTCAACATCAATCGGAATCTCAAATTCCTCCATAGCGGCGGCATCGACCTCAAAGTCTTGCCAAAGCGCAATTTTGAAATCGGAGATGGTCACCATGCCAACCGATCCAAAGAAAAACGCTGCGAAATCGGAGATGGTCACCATGCCAGCCGAAATCGCTAAGGGAGCTGGTCCAAGAAAACCCGTATTCCACCCGGGCCTTGGGGTAAAGGGAGTCATCCTGCCGCCCCCAATCACCTCGGAGCCACCCAGGTCCACCTGGTGCAGGGACGGTGGGGGAAGCTTCCACAGCCAGCTCCAAAAAGAAGTTCTCCTTCACGGAGAGACGAACAGCAGGAGATATACTCCTGCGCCACCACAACAACGCTGTCTCTAACCCCTCAGCTGACTGGTTGAGGAAGGTAGAGTGGGCAAACAGCGTCATCCCAGACTGGCAGCAGTCCAATAGAGCGCTTGCACTGGCCAAGAGACAACGGTCTCAGGAGGCACCCGCACCAAGCGCCAAAAAATCGCGAGTACAGCAAGGCAAATCCTTCGCCCAGATAGCCAAGGAGAGGATTCTCATTGGGGTCCTCGACCGCGGCAATCCGGACGGCAGGATCCCAAGAAACCAGTGGAGGTGGGTCGAATCAGCTCTAGCAACCCAATGCTTCGAGCTACTAGACAAGGAGCCCGGACCACCCCCCGTCTGCAAAGACGTCGGGTGGTACCAGGGCACAGTCAAGGTTATAGCCTGTGATGACATCCGGTCAGCAGAGCTGTACAAAGCTGCCGTCGCCAATGTAGGCGAGGTTTACCCCGGGGCCAAGCTGGCTGCCGTGAACTGGGAAGAGGTCCCAGCCCGTCCAAGGGCGAGGATGTGGATCCCGTCCACAATTAAGGAGCCCGAGCAGCTTCTAAGGATGCTACAAAGGTGTAATCCCAGTCTACCCACTCATGACTGGAGAGTGGCCAAGATTGAGGAGGCACCAGGGCCGACGCACCAGGCGGTGATCATCCTTAATAAGGAGTCACTGGCGCCAATTGACGCGGCTGGAGGAGAGCTGAACTTCGGGTTCAGTTCTGTCTTCATCCGCGTCTACAAGTCAGACGCAGCAGCAGGCAGTGTTCCCTCGGAAAAGCCAATCGAGGAGGACATTGCCTCCGAACTTGAAGCTCCCGAACGTCCAGAGATGGACGGTTACACCTCAGACGCTTCCTCACTCACACGGGATCTGAGGAAGCTCTGGCAGGCAGGTGATCTGGAGATCACATCGGACATAGCCTCTGACGACGAGGACGCCAATGTTACAATGGTGGAGGGGAAATCTGTAGATGTCGTTGAAGATTCTACAGATCAACCTCCACCATTGTAAGGCGGCCTCTGCGGCCCTTTTGCTTCGCCTGGCTGGAGGGCGGAGCCGATATAGCCTTGATACAGGAACCTTGGGTGGTGGGCGGCAAGGTTTCTGGGCTCGGCTCACCTGACTACAAGCTTTTTGTAGTAAACGCACAAGGTAAAATTAGAACCTGCATTCTTGCCCGAAAGCATTTAAGTGTATTTATGCTCCACAATTTCAGTAATGAAGACAACACCGCCGTAAGCCTGGAGCTCCAGCCGACTCCAATAAGGCTACTGGCTTGCTACTTGCCATACGACCAGGAAGGTCCTTTTCCGGAACACATCACGCAGAGCCTGATAAGCGACTGCGTGAGTAATAAAATCGGCCTCATAGTAGGATGCGACGCAAATGCTCACCACACTCAGTGGGGGAGCTCCAACATCAATGCAAGGGGTGAGTTATTATTAGACTACCTCCTAAATACTAACCTAGAGATCTTAAACCGGGGAAACGACCCGACTTTCATCATCAAGGATAGAAAAGAGGTCATTGACTTGACACTCGCGTCCCATTTTCATATGTGACTTAATCACAGATTGGAAAGTCTCAGATGAGCACTCTTTCTCAGACCATAGATACATTGAGTTCGTACTCAATCTCCAACCCCCAAAGCCACCTAGGTTTACCAATCTCAGGAAAACCAATTGGACCAAATATCAAACCCTTCTCAGAAAGGCCATCCCAGAAAATGCGCCAGACGGGCCGCACTCAAGTGCACGCCTTCATGACCTAATTAAAACCTTTACAAATGCATGCATATCTGCGTGCAAAGCTTCATGCCCCGTCAGCAGACCTAAAGGCAGTAAGAAACCACCTTGGTGGACCCATAAATTAAACGATCTTCGTAAAAGCAGCAGAACCCTTTTCAATCAGGCCAAGGCCTCAAATCTAGAGGAAGCATGGCTAAACTATAAGCTACAACTAGCCACATATAAAAAAGAAATCAGAAGAGCCAAGAGATCCTCCTGGCGCTCCTTTTGCACAGAAATTGAATCAACATCCGAGGCAGCCAGACTTCGAAAGATTCTTTCCAAATCAGCCCCCTCTCTAGGATATCTTAAGAGGGAAAATGACACGTGGACAACTTCCAGTGAAGAATCACTGGAATTACTATTAAATAAGCACTTTCCGGGATGTTCTCAACACATCACATGCAATCAGCAATGTCTAAGTGAGGTGCCACTAAACCCCTCACTTTTCAGTGCACATAACATCAACTGGGCGATAAACAGTTTCAAACCGTTCAAATCACCCGGACCTGATGGCATAGCGCCTGCACATCTCCAACACGCAGGGCATATTGCCATAAACTGGCTGCAAACAATTTTTATTGAAATCCTCGGAACTGGTCTAATCCCAAAACCCTGGAGACATTCAAAAGTAGTTTTCATACCCAAGGCCGGAAAAGCCTCTCATATCACCCCCAAGGATTTCAGACCTATAAGTCTAACATCTTTTCTGCTCAAAACCTTCGAGCGTATCCTCTCCCTTCACTTAAGGGCCTCCATCCCCAACGAGCTCATTTCGAACTCACAACACGCATATAGGAAGGGAAGATCTACTGAAACAGCTCTTCACTCCGTCATTACCACTATAGAGAAATCTCTCTCGCAAAAAGAATTCACCCTCATTGCCTTCCTCGACATTGAGGGCGCCTTCAACAACGTATTCCCGGAAGCGATTACTGCAGCACTGAGGGACCTAGGGATCGAGCGCCGGCTAGTGGGATTGATCAACCAGTTGCTGACTAGCAGGGCTGTGACATCTACACTTGGCTCTTCGAAACTCACTAGGTTCGTCAGCAGAGGAACTCCCCAAGGGGGAGTACTCTCTCCACTCCTATGGAACATAGTAGTGAACAAACTGCTTTGTGACATAGAAGGAGGTGGCTGTCAGATAGTTGCCTACGCAGACGACGTTGCTGTCATCTTCACTGGGAAATACCCCCAGACCCTATGTGACCTTATGTCGGTCAAACTGGAAAGGCTGGCTACTTGGGCCGAAAATTGCGGCCTAAGGGGTTAACCCTGACAAAACAGAACTTGTTCTCTTTTCGAGACGATACAAGATTCCCACTCTCGTCCCACCAAAGCTTAAAAATTCCACTCTATCCTTCAGCGAAAGTGCTAAATACCTGGGACTAGCACTTGATAGGAAATTAAACTGGAAACTCAACATACAGGAAAGATGTAGGAAAGCAACAATCGCACTACACACCTGTAGAAAAGCAATAGGCCTAAAATGGGGCATGTCCCCTTATATCGTCCGATGGCTATACACAGCCATAGTCAGACCCATCCTATTATATGGGATTCTAGTTTGGTGGCCTGCCCTATCAAAGGCATCCACCACGAAGCAACTAAATAAAATACAAAGAATGGCGGAAGTCTGCATCACAGGTGCCATGAAAACCACACCTAGTGAAGCCCTAGACGCCATACTCAACATACCACCAATCCGACAAATCAGCGTAGAAATGTCCACTTTGGCGGCCATCCGACTCAGAGATCTTGAACAACTGGAAGGAACACCACACAGGTCACTCCTCCATCCTGATAAACAACAAAAACATCCCACCAAAAACAGATAACTGTATGCCGATTGAGCATACGTTCACTCCTTTCCATACACTCATTCCTCGTAGGGAGGAATGGGCCATCGAACCTCCGGGCAAACCTGGTGCCTTATCCTTCTACACTGACGGTTCCAAGCTGAACAATCAGGTAGGAGGAGGAGTTTACTCACAACAACTTGGCATAAATCACTCTTTCAGACTACCTGATCACTGTAGTGTTTTCCAAGCCGAAATCTTAGCGATAAATGAAGCTCTAATCATTCTAAAAAACTCTCATGCCACCTCAGGCTCCATAAACATTTATAGTGACAGTCAAGCGGCTATCAAATCAATAGCAGCGACAGCCACGACTTCGACCTCAGTCTCGAAATGCCGCAGATCTCTACACGAGATGGCTGAGCATTTTGACATCTGCCTTATTTGGGTACCTGGGCACCAGGATAATCTCAGGCAACTGCATAGCGGACGAGTTAGCTAGACAGGGCACGACTGAAAACCTCCTTCCTGACAAGGAGGATACAAGTATGCCCCTAGCGACCTGTAAACTCATGCTCCACAATATATCAAACCTCAAGAGAACCACACGCTGGCAAAACAGCCTGGTGGGTCGAGTGACCCGACAAACGTGGCCTCATATAGACAAGGCCAGAACCGATGCCTTGTGCAATCTTAACAGAAGTGAATGCTCTCTCGTTATCCGATCTCTGACCGGCCACTGGTTAGTAGGCATACATGCCCAAAGACTGAACTCCCCTTACAACGACTTCTGCAGGAGTTGTAGAGACGAAGAAGAAGAAGAATCCCCTGAGCACTTCTTCTGCTCCTGCCCAGCCCTAAGTAGCAGAAGACTCCACTTTCTGGGTAAACCTTTCCTAGACGGCCTAGGTGAACTTGCAGTTTTACCACCAAAAAAAATTGCTAAATTTGTCCAGTCATCAAACTGGACTCCCTTCTAAGTCAGATGTAGGCTCCCAAGTGGGCAGAAAGGATCTTTAGATCCAGCGGGATCACAACGGGCCTATCCGGGCCTAGGTGCGTCATAAAGACACCCGCCCTAACCTAACCTAACCTACAGGCGGAATGTCATTTTGATCATAATTTGGCCTCAACAAGAGTAAATTCACTCAACAATATTAAAATTGTAAAAAAAAATTTTGTTTAAAATTTGGTCTTACCCCTGAACCTCTACGTCTTTTGATCTAAAAATGCGAAATTTGACAAGTCCCATAACTTTGTAGAAACTCAACCGATTTACATGCGGAATGTCATTTTCATCATAATTTGGCCTCAACATGAGTAAATTGACTCAACAATATTAAAATTGTAAAAAAAAATTTTGTTTAAAATTTGGTCTTACCCCTGAACCTCTATTCACGTCTTTTGATCTAAAAATGCGAAATTTGACAAGTCCCATAACTTTGTAGAAACCAGAGCTCGCAAATAACAGTTGACCGTTTTTCCCTTTGCGATCTACTCACGAAAAAAACCGAAAAAAACATTCACGCTTGCTTTCTCTCTGAGAAGAAAAATTCGATTCTCTTACTTTTTGTTTTCGGTTGAGTAGGCTGAGTTAAACTATTCTAGTAACTCTCTTTCAATAACAATTTGTAGAGAGTGAACCGATTGAGCGCTCACATATTGACTGTCAGCAGAGGAGAGAAAAAATGAATTACTCAGCGCAAACGGTTGTTTTGTTTTATTTTCTTCACTTTGGCTTGTTTACAATGTTGCCCTCTCGTTTCCGTAAAACTCCTGAAAAATATCTGACCTGAAAATTATTTTAATAATTTGTAAAAACATAATTTCTCAATACTTTAATTATGTGTACATATATATTTATTTATTTATTCTGCATTTAACTCAACAACGGAATATATATTTTCTTTATTAACGAACGCACTTAAATCAGAAAGACAAGTGACAAGACGACAAACGCTCAGACGCATACAAACGCAAACGAGATTTATTTTCTTCGCTCACATCAAAACGGTCAGGGAATAACCAGTGCAAAAGGGGAACAAATAAAAAGATTGTTAGCTGAGCGAAGACCGATTCGTTCAAAATACTATGTGAACGGTTCATCTCTGACTCTTTGCTCAAAAAGTCAGTAAATGAGAGTTATTTTTGAACAGTTTGAAAGGGTCAACTGTTATTTGCAAGCTCTGAAATTTAGTGTCGATAAAAAGTGTATCTATATTAGGTGTAGTTTTTCTCAAACATTAACTCAAACACATTTATATAAGTGGCATATCTTTTATACATAAATATATTTTAATTAAAAACTCTACCAAGTTAAGAGTTACAATTAATTTAAATTGCACACAGTAGCTCACAGCTTTATTCGTGCAGGGGTAGGGTCAAATTTTACGATCGAATAACTTCTAAACCATCAAAGATATCAACAAAATTTAAATGCAGTTCTTTTCAGCAGACTGTCTATATTAGTTAAGATATTTGATTGATATTCTTTTTCTGTAAACATACCTTAAAATTAAGAAAAACTTTAATTATTGACTATTTTATGTCACACCTTATGTACATATGTGACTATAAATGGCACCGATGTGAGCCTGAATACACTAAATATTAATATTATATAAAACTATATTTTTTTATTCTTATTTTGGATTTGTAATTGCAAGTTTCCTAGTGATTCTATTCCGTACAAGTTTAAAATTCTTATTTCGCAAAGCTCTAATAGTGAATTGTAATTTCCAGGAAAATAGAATCTCTGATTTGAATTGGATTGTGTAATTGACAAACTCAAACCACAAGCTAGGAGTTATTTCTGTATATCCAAATATATTTTGTCACATTGATATTCTTTGAGAGAAAAAGATAGTTTGTAAGCAACTAATGATGCAGAGGTAACTTTCTGTATGTCGATTTTTGCCACATGTCACCCAGATTGCAACAATATTTCGCAGGTTTGTTTGGCTAGACTTATGTCATGCGTATTGGCAAAAACGAAAATCGAAATGCCACACGCCTATATCATTTATTATAGACAGCTTATTATTTATTTAACATCAATTTGACTTCCGCTCCAAGCGCGACAAGAGCAATAACAAAATGTCATCTCATTGTGACACATTTGGAGCGACACTTTTGTTAAGCGGCTTTTGTAAGTGGCCCCTTCCCCCTACCCCCACTCTCTTTTCGCCATCCCCTTTGTTAACGACCTCTGCTTGTGCGACTTGGCTAACGTCTTGTAATTGGTCATGGCTAATTAGTAGCACTTTCCCGGGAACTATCGCAATTGTGGTGGCCATGACTTTGTTTTCTATTTCTGGCCACTTTCAAATTGAGTCCCAACACAAAAGGCCAATTGCAAGTTGTTGCCAGACAGCCAAACAGCGAGCCAGACCACATTATCAGCCTTGGTATAACGCCAATCAATTTAAAATTAGCCACCTCCATAAAGAATTTCGATGGTGGACATCAGCAAGGTCAGCCTTAAATAGAAACTCCGAGAATTTGGTTAAAAAAGCTTTAGGGAAAAATAAGTAATAACTTTGATTAAAGTTTCGGTTGAAATGGTCAACGATTCAGAAGCTCAAATATTCCGTACAATATAGCATCTTTCCATATGCCGTCTTTGGTTTCATTTGAACTGCCAATAAACAAGTTTTGCAGTCAATGTCTTCTTCAGGCTTCACTCGATTGTCCAACTGGATGACACAGTCTACAGAGGGGTAAATTGAATATATTAACAAATACTTTATTATAAAATTATATAACATTTATGTGTACGTACCTCGTTTGCATTTGATGGCGCGGATAAATGCACAAATATTGAAAGCCGATGAAATAAAAAAAAAGACAACAAATGCATACGAAATTACGTGTGTATCAGCTGTTGCCAGTGTTGCACAACATTGAAAATAAATACCAGCAAGTCACAGCATGCGATTAATACTAAAGTACTTGACAGTATTGAAAATACGAGTATTTAAACAACGACAAATAAAACTTAACGAAAGATCTTGTCGATTAAAATTCATTAAGACTTTCAAGCAACTTTGTTCAAATGCTGAAAACTCTGGTTGTTGTTTTTTAAATAAGAGATTTATTCTGTCAAAAATGTTGAACAACTTGATGGAAAATTGCTGACAGCCTGCTAATCTCTTGAGATTTTTGCCAATTGCAGTTTAATTATTGATAGAACTAATATCTCCTTTAATTGATATACATATATTTTTTAAATACAAGAAGTCATAGGGGCAAAAGTATTGACAACTGTATATGATATTTTATCATTGCTTTTGATCAGATCGTCTATTTGTCTTGGCCAAATGCAAGTATTCAAATAGATCTGTAAGGCTTCCAATGCCCTCAAATGTCTTATATTATTTATGGCCTTTACGTTTAAAAGAGGGCTGACATCAAAACCTCTCCATCTGTTGGTCAAATTAAATAAATTATATTAGTAAATGCTAGAATATTTATAAACTGGACATTTCATAGTCCAGCACCCTCGACTCGAGCATTTGCTTTGTATCTAATTTGTTGACTCATTTCGAGCTGCATTTTTATTATTGTTTGAATATTTTTACCTTTTGGGCATTCATTTAACGGGTATTTAATTTGATTGTTCTGCATTCGCTTTGAGCAACACCTTCGTCAAAGGTAAAAGTCAATGAGATGGCGAGTTGGGTAGCTGATGGAACCAGTGGGCATTTGTTATTAGAGTCCTGCTCATAACTTTTAATTATGTGCATTTTATAGAGCGCTTGTCCCGTCTGACCCCTGACCCCGTGCACTGGGTCCCGTTGAGGTGCTGAACCATTAAATAAGGCAAAGCGTCCCCTGCGGCAAAACTATATGTACATATAACTAAGGGTTGCTTTTTATTCCGTGTTCCTCGGCCGCCATAAGGTGCGTCATTAATTAGGAGGACAGTGCAAGTTGCCAGTTGCCAGTTGGCAATGCGCTTGCCACATCTACTATAACTTGCCCCCAAGTAACTGGCTGGCCCCATGATGTCATCAAATTAGCGCTTCTATCGCATCCATTTCAATTTGCAGCGCCATTCGATACGCTGTTGTTGTTGCAGTTGCAACAGTCAGCGCGATTGAAATACAATTTTTGGGGCATCGCCTGTGGCGTCCCCTTTGATGCTGAGCCGTGAACGAGAAAGGCGACAACCCTGCACAACAAAGCAGCAAAGCAACAAAACGAAACGACAAACCGACAATCAACATTTAAATGATGATAGCATTTCGTCCGGGGAACACTCAACTCAACTCTGCACAGAGCTGAGAGGTGAGAGGTGAGTCTCACTGACAAAACTCGACCCCCGACAACTCGACCTAAGGCTGGCGTCGACGTCGGCGTCAATTACATTTCGGTTGCGTTGTGAAATGTTCGCTTCTGGTAACTAAATTGACGGTCTGCTCCCCAGGTGTTTGCCACCAGGCGCTACCTTTTCACACAATGCCCAACGCTCGTACCAACATTGATTTACTGATGGCAGCGCCAACGTCAAACTTCAATTGCACACAAAAATAATCGCACTAGTCTTACCTAAAATAGGTAAGGTTTTTTAAATGAACTTAACGATTACAGATATCTGAAAATTTAATCTGTTTTATGTAGATAAACAAAAATTTGGTTCCTTAAAATGTGAGCTATTTTAAAAAAAAATCATTATACTGGCTAAAGAAATCAAGGAAATTTGGAATTCGAGGGGGTTTTATAATTTAAATTTATCTATTATACATATACAGTTGAAGTTCCATTACTCGAACGTCTATAACTCGAAATCTTTTTAGCTCGAACTAAATTGAGTGGCAATAGTGTATAATAAACTTAACAAAATGACTTCTATAAGTCGAAGTCTCCATAGCTCGAACCTTTTTCGTGGATAATGGTGATTCGAATTAGGGAAGTTCAACTGTATATATGTCAAAACCAGCCATATCGGATCCCCTATTCACATACTTGCCATAAAAACGATCGGTCGATATTTAACCTTTAGGACGAAAAACCTTTTTTGATTTTTAGGACATGTATCTCAACCAAACACTGAATATACATTTGGGTTTGTTTTTAGTTATACACTACTGGCCAAAGTAATAAGCACACTCTTTCTTTTACTATAACAGCTATTGTAAGTCAAGTCTTCAAATTTAAAAAATATACTTGGAAAGGTCATCTAAATTCCGTTTGAATGATGCATAACTTTCCTTAACCCATTAAGTACCCATTTAAATATTCGAATTTTAAAAAAAGTATGAAAATGACGAATATGTGACTTTTAAGCAATTTTCAAAAAAATTATAAAAAATATAAGCGAAAAGATTTTTGATAATTTTTTTTTGCAGTCACTCCTAAAATTGTTTGAAGATTGTTTTTGCATCCCATTATTTTTTTTTAAAAATCGAGGAAAAAAGTTTTGAAAGATTGATTTTGATTTTTTTTAAATTTTAATATTTCAATGGGTACTGCCGTCCGCAGTGATGAACATGTTAACAAAACTTAGTTCAAATCGGTTCATCGGTTGTTTTTGGAAATATTTCAAGGATATAAAGTCCCTGACTCCTGAAGATTACCTTCCGTTTGTACTCAATTTTAGCAAAAATCAAAGAAAACTTTGGGCCCTGAGGTTTTTAAAGCCACATTGAAATTTTAATCTATGGCTTGAAACATCGAAATTAATTTTCTCCAACATTTTGGATGGCTTGCAAATTAGCTTCTTAGTCAAATACACGAGAGTAGACAACTATCGAGCAGATATATACCAAATAAATCCCCAATATTCCACAGATAATCTATAATATGAATAAGTCCATAATTAAAAGCTTATCTGCCAATATACTTGAGTTCATCAACAAGTTTCCATCAGCAACAAGCTCAACAGCAACATCGACAGTTGGTAGCAACTTTAAGAGCGCCGTACAACAACAACAATTTGTGGCACCTACTCGATGTGTTGTAGCTGCCACAGCCACGTTGCCAGTTGCCAGTCCCTCGATGTTGCCCCTCCTCTGCCGCCTTAGTGGCGACCCTAAGCCACATAAGTCCAACAGCTTGTTGTCTGCTTGTTGGCAGCTTCCTCATCTTTTTTGTTTGGTCCTCATCGTCATCGTCATCGTCGCCATTTCGTCCAAGAGCATTCATAATGCATGAGAAATGCTGCTGCCTCTTACAGCTGTCCTCCTGTCTCATTTCTTCTTCACTACTCTCTCTCCTTTCCTCATTTCTCTCTATTTTTTATCCCTGCTGCTACTTTTGCTGGAACTGCCATTTGCTGCGAGATTCACAATAGTTCAACTTTTGCCATCGACAAGTTCCATGCATAAAAAACTAAGCGTTCCATCATTTAAAAGCAGCGTTCCCGCCACGCCCCCCGCCACCGCCACCGCATAAGTCGCCGCCCAAACTAGCAAAAGGTGCAACTTCAGTTGTTTCTGTTGTTGTTGTTGACCGCTTTTCCATTTTCCGCATTTCTCGCAGTGCCCACGCTTAGCGATGCCAACACGCCCATAGCAAAAAGAACGCCCCAATAATATTTTTTGAATGCTATTGTTGTTGTTCTTGCAGCTACACAGGAAAAAATCGGGGATTCTTAAGTGGTTGCTATTATATTTGCAAATTTTGTTCATTTAACATGATTGAAATAAATTAAATTGAACTAAGTTTTCTATTCTGTTGCAACTAACACTAATATTTATTGACCCGATTCGATTTGTTGCTTTAATTATAACTTTTTGAATATTCCCTGACTAATTATTGTCACTTAATGTTACTATAACATTAATTTTGTTTCAAAATAGTTTATTCTTATTTAAAATTTAAATTTACATTCCTAATTTTCATTTTATATTTAATTGATTTTTGTCAACTGCATACTAAAAAATATCAAGAATTTTAAGCTTGAATTTTAAAAATGCATTTTTTTCCGTGTATAGTATTCGTTATATTTGTTGTTGTTGCTGACTACTTTTTCGGTTGTTGTCGGTACGAGGTACGCAAAAGTTGCTGCTGGTGTTTTTCAACCTACGTCTCCTCCTTCCTCTCTTTCAGCTGACCCCTCTTGGCCATCTGCTTCCCCTGCACCTCCCCCTGTCTCTTTTTGGCCCACAACTGCCGTCTAACGGAATCTGTGTGTATCAGTGCAGAGGATTTATGTGTTTATATTGCGAGTTTGAAGTTAGTTTGGCAGTCCGCGCAATTCTAGGGCGGCAGTTGTTGTTGTCGAGTATTCAAAAAGGTTGAGAGAGATGGCGACAGAGACAGAGAGGGAGCATGTTCCTTATGGAATGGGTATGCGGTTGCACAACTGCCGGCCCAGCGCATAAATTGCAACCATGTTTATGTATCGCATTGCAAAAAGTGTTGCAAAAAAAAAAACACACACACACACAAAAGAAATGCGAATTTGGCGGCACAGACAAGTTGCCAGTTTTTGGCTCAGAAAAAGAGAGAGAGAGAGAGTGAGAAAGGGGAGCAGGGACAAGGAGTATTGCTATCCAAAAGGGAGTGTATCTGATTGTTTGGGTTTATTCTCATTTTTGCGTTTGCCATTGAATTGCTCAGATTGAATGCTGCGGGCTGTCCGTCCACCAGGATGAGCACTCGACCAGTTGCTCAGCTTTACAACACTCCCTTCCATTTCCATCCTCCGAATTCCTCTCCTCTCCTTACCACACCATTCCGATTGTGCATGTAGGATATTGATTTGTTGTTGATGGAGCGAGCATTGGGGACATCAATCAATTCTAAAAACTGCATCTGAATGCTTTGATTCGTTCGATTCCTTAAACTGCATTCGAATGACAGCTTCAAGTTGACTTTAACTTACCTGTTGGCTTTGCTCATCTTGGTAACAACTTAGAGATATTATTTGGAGATTCTCGAAGGAATTTTTAAATGTCAATGATATTCTAGAGAAAGAAAGAGAAAACTCTTGAATATTGCATTAAATAGTTTAAATAAATTAATTAAATTTATCTTATTGGCAATTTGAAAACCATGGTGGAGCTACACTAATAAAAATATGGTCAGAATTAAGAAAAAAATGAAAGCATTAGAAAAAAATATTTAAATTATTGTATTATAATCATTATCTTTTCAACGTTTGAAATGTTTGATCTGATTTGAAAAAATTGAAAAGTAATTAAGAAAATAAAATAGTTAATTTTCATGCTGCGCGAACCAAACCTTCTTTAATTTTGTTTATCTTTTACACAAAGGTTGACTGTAAATTTAACTTAAACAACTTAACTAACACGAAAAAAAAAAAAAAGAAAAAACAGAGCAATTAAGAATTGACATAATAAATTATGGAAATTGTGACGACGAATTTATAAATCTCACTTCGTTATATCCTATTTCAGATTTAAGTTCGTTCCCTCTTATAGAATCTCTGCTTTGTCCCATCAATCAGAAGCATTTGCTGGAGATTTCACACTACCTGATCTTCTCTGCCAATCTGTCAATTTTAATTTCATATTTTCACTGTCAAAAATTTCTTAGAATTCGAAAAGTGGTTAATGAATCTCAAGCGATAAAAGAGCTAGATTTAAATGAAACATAGAATTTTTAACATGAAGGTTTTTGTTTCGATGTAGATGTATGTAGATTTTGGATCTTGTCCAATATTCAGCTCTTTAAAAGATCATATTTTAAAATTATATTTTTATTAGAACTTATGCTATGGATATTTTCTAAACGGTAAACAACCATGTAAATGCTGGCAGTTATTTAATGTTGTTTTAGACTATAAAATTTTATATTAATTGAATTTTACAAAAAACAGAAAATGTTTAGTTCCTTTAAAAAAAAGTTCATAAACTAACAACAACAGTTAATCAAAGCAACAAAAACATGTGCAGGGCAAACAAAGTAATATGCGATCATATGTATATACATACAAATATTATTATTACAAATATGTGGGTATGTAAGTGTTACATATATTATCGAACGAACATTTATGCATATGAAAAATTGCGTTGGAAAATTTTTAGCATATTGCATTGCTTCCAGTAGCGCCAGCTTATTCCGCTATAAAAACACATGGTACATAAATCTTGCAGCAGCATCTCTCTCTTTCTCTTTAGCTTCCCTCCGTCGCGTCATCTGTCCCACACTTGAACCCCTTCATGTACGATATGTGTGTGTGTGCACAACCCTTGGCCACCTGGCAAGTGCCTCCACCTTGTCGAGACGAGGTGCTAATGTCAGCCATTGCCGCCGGAAGTGGCTGCGAAATGTGCGAGCTGCGAGCTGTGAGTCTCGTATGCTGTTCAATTTTAAATGTAATTTCAAACACTTCAGCTCCCTCGCCTTTTTTCCATTCCCCACCATACTACATCATTCTCTGCTGCTGCAAAATAAAAATAAAAATAAAAAAAAACACCCATCGCAAACTCCTTTTTATTGGCACGATATTGAAAATTATGCGAACGCGCGTGTTTGGCTAAAGCGATTTATGCACTTCACTTGCGAGCAACTATCTAGGCAGCTTATGGGGGCGAAAAGGGTGGTGAATTGCTAGCAGGGGACTCCCCCATTCGTTGGGTAATCGTGCAACAAGAAATTCTGATTGCCATGTAAACCATCATCAAATTTCTGATTTCAAGTCATGAAGAGCCAAATTGTTGCACATTTTCTAAAACCACAAATATTGCACACACAAATTTTCATTTTGTAAAATCTACAAGAATGAACAGAAACTAACAAAAATGTTACAGCACGTTTGAAGAGTGTAGTACTTATAAATATAGTTGCTTACTCATTTTGCCACTTATCTTCAACAATTTGCAATTGAAATGATATTTAAGAAGCCAAGATTTCTCTGCCAATCAAGTGCGTTGACTATGAGGTAAAATTTGATTAGCTATAGGCAGGCTTAAACTATTCCACGCGTCTTCAGCTTTCAATAGATTTGAAACTTATCGATGCCAATTTTTAAAAATTTAATTGGTATTTACTTTAAAAATATTAATTTTAAATTTGATCGTTTAATTGTCTTTACTTGTGAGCTGTAATAATTCTACATCCCTTAGCCTTTGAATTGATAATACGCATAGCAATAATGTATTTATTATTTGTATATCTGTGATATTAGTTTGGAAATCTTGTGTCAAATAATTCTCAAACTGCAGGTATACTTACTTATAACAAGAAAACCTTTTGAAAAGTATATATCGATTAATTAAAGATAATCCTGTAAAGTCAAAACTTTAACTGTTTCTGGAATACTCCAAATACATTTGCACATTATTTATTTAATTACTAAGCAAAGAAAATGATGCCTCAAATTGTATCCCCAATAACTCAAAAACCATCACACTAAGTTAATACCAATTGTGATTAGATTAGCCAACAATGCGATGTTAACAATCTGGACGAATTAACGAACTGTTTGTCATGATCGCAAATCGATTGACTTCGTGTTTTATTCATTTTCCGATGTGGATGCCACTTTTGAGCTGCAGAGCAATACGAGCACAGTGTTGCAGCAACGCCAATGTTATGCCCCCAATAAGTGTTGCAGTTGCAATTGGTGGCAACACTTTGTTCAAACGTGCTCGCAATTAAGCCAAATTCCAAGTCAAAAATGCCCCGAGTGCTTGAACGTGGCCGAAAAGGGCCAAAAAAAAAACAACAACAACGACGTCGACGTCGACGCTTGCAACACATCTGCCCCGAAGTCGCAGCATTTGACTTCAAGGTCTGCGTCTGTCATTACTAGCTGGAGATCATCAAGCCCTCGACAAATGAATGTTTAACGAGTGGGACAAATGACAATACAGCCAAGTTAAACCAAAGCAGACCAAACCAGTCAGTCTGTCTGTCTGTCTGTCAGTCAGCCAAGTCAGTTAGTCGGTCAAAGAGTCAAAGCTGCAACCGAAAAGTGCATGAAAATTGAAGTTATTTAATAGTCCGGCAGTTGCAACAGCGCTTTGAACCATCCACGATCATCATTTGAAAGCAGGTATTCGTATTCGTATTCGGATTGGGTACTCACATTTTGTTCAACTAATTGTCGGCACCTTGTTCCAACAGTTCCAACAGCTTTGGCCTGATTAATCCAACAACAATGCACCTCAAATTTGACGGATCATTGAGGAAGTAGTGCTCAATTATGATGCGTTATGTTGTTTTCATTTTGTATTTTTTTGTTTTCTCCTTATTTTTATTTGGAACTATTAATGGGTTTTGTAGACCAAACATTTCCCAATGCAATTCGACCATCAATTAAGCCGACGACTCATATTCCGCATAGGGGGAAAATGATTTAGTTGGAAACTGATTGAGCACACTTTAATCGTGATTGCAATTGTTTCAGCTTCAATACATTCTTGAGGCCAACAAATGTGAATTTAAAACAGAAATTGTTTAGCCTTTCACTTGGGATCAAGAAATGATTGTGCAAGGGAATCGTCTTTATCGGTTTAGCAAACTGATACTTTTCTATTTTTTAAATATTATACTAAATAATAAGTTTAATAAATATTTCTTAGGATTGATTGCCTATTCTAATGCTGAGTCTTTGCCATTTAATTCGAGTATAAATAGTCTGAATACATTCCTAAATAATTCTTGCTAAAAACAGAAATGGAAAACTGAAAGTTTACAATGATTTTAAGAAACATTCAAACTTCAGTCTTAAACTTTACAAGAATTAAAAAAATATTGAAGAATTTACCTAATTCTGTACTCAGGGCCACAATTTGATTGAAATGGAAATTTTCTAATTACAAGACCAATATTTATGACTTTGTCTAATTCAAGGAAAAGGAAACAAATCCAATGGCCTTTTGTGCTTTTTGTGCTCGGCGGCTCTTGTGTAAAAGTTTTCTTTTGATACTTTTTCGATTTGGTCTGTTATTTTTGGTAGAATTTTCTGTTTTAGTGTTTTTGTTATTTATTTTTTTTTTTTTTTGGTTGACTTTTTCTTTGGCACTGTATCATTTTTTCTAGATTTCTGCACTGGAAGAAGAGAGTGTAAAAAAGTTTCTTTGGCAAAGTTTATGTGCCACTTGCAAAGATTTACTGGCTAAACTTTTGCATTTTGCATACATAGGACAGGACTATAGATATACAATCGTCTGTGTGTGTGTTTGTGTCCTTTTGCCTTGTAATATTTCTCTCTATTTCTCAGTCTCTTTCACACTGTTTTTTTTTCTTGGTTCTTGTTTTTGTTGTTGTTGCTCTTGATTCTTTCGTTTGCTGACAAGAAATTCAGTCTGCACACAGCTGTCACACAAGGTGCAAAGCGAAGTTGAAGCTCGAGCTGCAAAACTTTTGCAGACAATTCAAATCATGCGTGTCCCGTTTCGGCAACAGACACAACGCTGCCTCCTGAATGCCTGAATAATGCATGTGCGTCAAGTCCTTGGCACTGGAAGCAGCTAGCACTGATTTGGACACTTGATTAGGTGGGCGAGAAATCCACCGTTGGACTAACTGTGAGCGAGAGTACAAATAGACAGACAGACTGTGAGATAGACTAACATAGAAGAAAGCAAGCGGAAGAGGCTATAGTCGAGCTCCCGACTATAGGATACTCGTTATTTATTTAAATATATGTATACAAAATATGTTTATTGCATACTTTTAGGCACTTACATAGTTTAAAAACTTTAATCAGCCATTCCCACCTTTCTATTTGTCTAATTTCGTTGCGATTCAGTAGGATGATAGCTAATAATAGTAGTTAACGCTCATTACCAAAAATAAACATAGTATCTTAAGTCTGGTTGCTCTAGCTCATATAGTCTCTGAGATCTATGCGTCCGCCTACATCGGCTCGGCTGTTGGTGCTGATCAAGAATATATAAGATCTCCTTGTTACATACATTTCAACGAATACTATATACCCTTTTACTAATTTTTTAAGTAACGGGTATAAAGAATCAACGGAGAGCTTTTTTTCTCTTGGGCATCTGACATTTAACAGGACAGCAGTCCAGGGAATCTTTCCGATGCTTTCATTTGATAAGTTGCTAGTCTAATCGAATACCAATACAACTTAATTAACAAGAAGTTAAAGAATCTGTGAGTGAATAAAGATATTTATAAGAATATATATTTGTGCAGCAGTATATGACCTTTAAGTAGAATTATTGAGTCAAGCTAACCGAATCTTGAAGCCAAAATTAAACATTAATTGTTTTCAATTTTCATGGAATCTTGCAATCCATTAAATTTTTTAAAACAACTTATGGAAATTGTGTAAAGTATCGAACGTTATTATATAAATTAAATACAAATTAGTGTTTTTTGATACTTATTCAAGTTCAGAAATAAATCGAACCGTTCCGATTAATTAAGAAAGTGGTTTGGTTATGGTAAAAAAATTAAAAAAAAATTTAAATGGTTAACAATGAAACACTGTGGCTCGAAACTTTAGATCTTAATTCTGCTATATAGGTTTAACTTGCAATAAGAATAAAGCAAAGTTATCAAGAGCTACACAGAATTTCTAAAAAATTTCTAAAAATAACCGCCTATGGATAAGTAATATTACAAACTTGGAATAGAAGCTCCGCTGTTGACTTAAATAAATTTATCAGCTGCATTTTTAAGAGCTTTAAGGCTTACGCTGAGATCAATGAGAGCTCTAAACAGAAGACCTTAAGGCAAACTTTGCGAAATATGTTTTGCTTGCACTCGATTGCAGCTAGCCATAACATTTTCCCATGTAAACTGCAAATTGTGAAACAAAGTAGAAAAATAGACAGATAGAAGAAGAAAAAAAAATTTGGGATAAACTGAAAAACTGGCAACGAATGCGAAAACATTTTTGTCAACTGAAAAAAAAGCGAAGGCGACAAACAACAAACAAAACTTTTACTTCAACTGTTTGCCAGAGAGTTACATTCGCAATAACAACAGCAAAGGTAACAACAACAACAACAAAAACAACAACAGCAGCAACACCAAAGCAAAAAGTTCATTTACGTAAATGTGAGCACTTTTATATTTTTTTTTGTGTTTTTCTCGGTTTTTTTGTTTTTTTTTTTGTTTTTCGGGAAGTGCTTTGGTATTGTGAGAAATTAATCAGCAAATGGATTTTCAATTTCGCCATTAACACTCCCGTTGCGACATCTTCAGCTCAAAGCGCTTTGCTTCACTTTTGCTCTCTTGGCTCTCCGCTCTTCCCCTTCCCCTTCAGCTTGGCATCAGCTCGGCGCCAAGTTTAACAGCTGCCGTTTTAGCCAGCCTTTTATCTCTCTCCGACATATAAATAGTTGCAATGGGATGGTCCAAAAGAAGACCCATACATATGTAATCCCAGGCAGAGGGTGAGGCGTGACAGCTTGCAAATCTTCTTGTCGCAGAGCATAGGAGCACTTCGAATATCTATAATTAAGTAATACCATTTTGAAAGAGGAGACGCTGTCGCTGGCGATGACGCTGGCGACGATGTTGGGGCCTAGGTACGAGTACGGGTACGAGTACGAGTAAATGTGTGTTTTGGGCCATGCCGAAATCAGGAAACAGGTTGCATCAGAGAAGCAGAAAACAGAAAGCAGTCGACAACAGTAGTTGCCGCATCACAGACACTCCATCTTCATGCTCTCAGCTACTGCTTCTGGCTACTGGATTTTCAGTCTTTGGTTTGGGTCAAAGTGTTTGCCTGTTGTGCTCATTGTGTTGGCCACAAGGTGTTTGTTATTGTGCCTCTCGTTGAGTTTGTTTTTTTATCTATTTTTTTTTTTGCCTGTGAGTTTGGGTGTTAGTTGTTATGCAACAAACATTGCGGATCATGGATGCCTTGCAACAAATTTATTGCACAACACTCACTGAACATTATCGGCCGGGGGGACAGACAGAATACTCAAGGCTTAAGCCCCCTGAGAAGCTTTGTAATCAATTTAAAAGCCACTTGAGACTTGATCAGCATTGCAAAGATAAATCCGATTCGAATATTTGTTAATTGCAATTAAGATACAATATAAGAGTTACGTGTTTAAAATTATCAAACCTGATAAAAAATTATCTGGATGCAAGGGAAAATCTCAGAGCTCCGAATTTTTTTTTAAGGGGGATTCTGGAAACAGGATAAACTTTTTGTTGTATTATTAAAATAAAATTTGACGTTTATTTTTATTTTAAAAGTATAGTTTTTATTTTTACTTAAAATTTTTGTTATAAATATTCCTAAAATACCAAATAAATAGTACAAATACTATGCGATTTTTGTACTCGTGCAATCCATATTTATTTTTAAATTTTTATTAATCAATCATTAATAACTTTTTTTTTGTTGCATTCAAATTTTCATGGAATCGTTTGAGCTCATGGGAATTCCTTTAAGTTATCGACTACTTCTATAGGGTATCTTCTAGCTATTAACTTACTTCTTAAATCAAAAAACTTGACTGTCCAAAAACTTGAAGTTTTCAGTCAATGGTCTATTAATCAATCTTAAGTTGTCTTAAGGTTTCTTTCGTCAGTTTAAATTGGGCACAAAGAATTCATTAGCTCGCTAAATCTACACTAAGCAAAACAAGTTAGCTACTATTGGGCTTAAAAGCTTTAAAATAGATTAAGCAAAATGTTAAACCAAAACGGAAATAGCGTATCTTATCGGATTTCTACAAAAAGATAAGTAGGATGTCAACAAAAATCTTAACTGATTCCTGGTAGATCTATTAAAAGAATAATAATAAGTAGTTCAGTTGATATGCTTATCACATTCATAACAATGCATAATAAGATATGTTATTATTATTGCAAGTAATTTAGCTACTGTTGACAGTTGATCCTATCTATCTTTTATTGAACTCATAAATCTAACAGATAGTGAAATCTGGAAGGGAATCGCAGAGGAAAGTTAAGGCGCGGCCAACTTCCAGAAGCTGATAATCTTTTTGGCTAAGATCGTAAATTTCGGCACATCGTAATGCATTCTACAAGTGTTTCAGAAGTGGGGAAGTAGAAAGTGGAAAGAAATGAACGACCCAGTTCCAAAAAAAACAGCAGTTGTCGCAAAAGATCTTGTTAGTGCATATATCACGGGTTGTGAAGCGACACGACTTGCCGACTCAGAGGTCTTGACTATCAGTGACATATCTGACATATGTATCAAGCACGTGACGTCGTTGTCTCTGTCTCGGACATTGTTGTTGTTGTCTTTGCCTCAGTCTCTGTCTCGTCGCATTGCTCATACGCCGCATTGTCCAGTGGACACGTTTTCTGTTATCGTCGCCGTCGTTTGGCGCTCATAAAGTGTCGCGATATTCATAAAGATAAACTTGCCTAGTTGCCGTTTAAGCCCAAAACGTGCGTGCGTGCGTCTGCCACACTCACTCCTCAGCCATCTTCTCCCTCTTCCTATTCATTCCACCTCTCCTTCTCTTTCTGCTTCTCCATCTCGTGCTCGTGAGATTTTTATCGTCCTTTTGCAGCCGTGTGCGATGGGGCAATTAAAATGTCCATTAGGATCTATTAAAATGCCATTTGCTTTAGCTATTGGCCTCTTTGAAGACGTTTGCTCTGTCCGTCTGCTTAGCTTGCCTCACTTTGGGGCAACCTATGTGGTCTATCATTGTAGCGCACTTGATGCAATTATATGTGACCAACTTGCAACAAGCCGTGCAACAAGCAACTCAATTATCATTAGAACATCCAGTATTTCGAGGACACAAGGAAACTTAATTGTCTTCCCCAAATTAGCGAAAGGCATCAATTGGGGTATCCCTAAGAATGCCGTTAAAGTGCCATGAAAAATAAAAACTAAAAATTAATTAACAATTCTGAAGATTGAGTGGCAAAATCACATAATCTTTAAATATTATTAAAATAAAATATTTTAATATTATATTTTAAATATGTAAAAAAAATTGTATCTTAAATATTTAAAAACATTTGTAAAAGACCCGTAATATTACCAATAAAATATATGCTGCTTTTTAAAATTTTAAAAACTATTATCTAATGTATTAATTGTTTATTGTTAAGCTTTGTATTTATTTTTCAG
This sequence comes from Drosophila recens, assembly GCA_037043495.1. Taxonomy (NCBI): domain Eukaryota; kingdom Metazoa; phylum Arthropoda; class Insecta; order Diptera; family Drosophilidae; genus Drosophila; species Drosophila recens. The sequence continues at coordinate 22,327 of JBAMBJ010000726.1, forward strand.
TTATAAGATGGACATACACTTAAAAAAAAAATAAAATGAAAATATGTTGAACATCAATTATTCTTCTTTAAAGATAAATTCATTTTAAATTATGGAATATTTATGTAAAAGTAATTGGCTGAAATTTAAATTGAATCCAAATAAATCAATTAAAAAATGTATTTATATTATTTTAGAATAAATAATTTTTTATACAAATTTAATTACCATTTTAGTTTACAAAAATTTTACAATCAAAGTTTGTGTCCAAATTAATTTGCAATTTTCTTATTTGAATTTTATTGAAGACTCATAAATTGTGTTTCTTTTATTAAACTCAATTCAAATATATTTAATATTATATTATATTACATTTGAGCTGAAATTCAGGACTTTACATTTGTGATTTATTTAATACAAATGTGAATAGATATTGTGCGTTAAAATAAAATCACAAAATTAAAAACTCCAGCTTAGACAATCATTTTAATTAAGCTAATTGTTCATAAGACGTACTTGAATGAAATTTAATTTTGTCTAACGCTGCTGAAAAAAAAAAACTGGAATTTTGCATTTTGATTTCATTATCTGAGGCACAGATCGAGAACTGATTAATTCAGCCTGCAGTCTTCACACTTTAAACCTCCCTTGCAGTCTTTTTTCCTCTTTCTTTCGCCTTCTGCTTTGCTCTGTTCTAGTTTCTTGGCTGCTTTTTTGTTGGCCGCCTTGCGAAACTTTTTAGCCAACTGACGACTTTCTGACATTTGTCGTTGTCGTTGTTGTCGGCTGAAGGAAGCAGGCAGCCAAGAAACATCCTCATTTTCAACATCATAAACGTGGCCTTATTAAAAGTGCAAAAAACTTTTATATTCCAGGCAGATTGTTGTGTATGGGAGTGTGTGTGTGTGTGCATTATGGGCGTGGCTTTTGCCTACGCATCGCACTTGCAATACACAAGTTGGGGAGCCCCAAAAAACTAACCAAGAAATTATTATCAATGTACGCATAATTCATTAAAACGTGCAACTTTTTCCAGCCTTAAAGACGGGGTGGCGTAGGCGTGGCAGTCGCAGAGTGAGGGAGAGGGGGCTGGAGCCTTTGGTTGCCTGCTGGTTACTTGATGACAGCGACGGCGACATGCGCTGATGATGATAATGTCAAAGTGCACTTTGTCATTATATCAGGGGTAGGCAGCAATAAGCACACATATACATACACTGAGAAAAAAAACATACGGGATTTCGGGATAATATCAATTGCAAACGGTATCAAAAGTCAGCAATCTTGGGATTTCTTAAATCGAGTGCGAAATACTTTTTTTAAGTAGGATTTTTTTATTTTGATTATCTCTAGAACTCTAAGAATTTGTTCAAAGAAATCAACTGGTTTAGAATTTGTTGGCAACCATTTTCTTCGCATAATGTGTTTCTTAATACTTATATCCTGAATACATACTTGAAAAATACATGTTAAAGACAAGATTTTAAATCTTGAATTTTAGAATGATTGTTTTTTTTCGGTGTACGTATACTTACACACACACATGGCCCGCAAGCGGAAGGAAGAAACTAACTAACTTTGTTAAAAGTGTGCTCTGTTTATGCATGTCTCACACTCTGCTCTCTCTCGCTCTCTCTCTCTCTCTCTCTCTCTCGCGCTTCCTGTCCCTTTCTTTGGTGCTCATTCACAGTCTATGGGTGCATGTGTGTGTGTGTGTGTGTCTGTCACTTGGTGTGCACTGCAATGAAGTTATCGTCCAAGTTTTAAGCGTGAACTTTTTGCTTTGCCAGCAGCCACGCCTCCTCCACTTGAAGCTGCCTTCCCGCCCCTTGAAACCTGGTGCTGTTGCACAGGAACCGCAGCCATTGCATTGAAAATTGGCTGCCTTCCTTTTAGCGGAAACCAGCCGCCTCTCTTGGCCCCCCAACCATCTACTACTCCCATCCTGCTGGAGCTCATCAAAGCCCGCCTGCTGCAGCGGCATCATAATTCGCTATTAGAAGTCACTTAAAAACTTTTGCAAGTTTTCCATGCAGCTGCCAACATCGTTGTCAGACCGCCTATTGCCACGCCTACGCCCGCACCCAAAGTCTAAATATCTGGCAACCCTAGCCTCACACACACACACACACACACACTCACTTATATGTATATGGGAAGCCAACAGACCGAAAAACTTTTAGCTTCGCTTTCGTTGCTTGGAAATTATATTAATTGCGTGCCATGCACTTTTTAATTGAATAATTGTAGGCATAATGGTGGGCGTGGCATACATCTCAATTGGCCTCACAACTCCCCGCATGACTCCACCAGAACCAACCGCAACTATCTAGACAATTACATCATTACTTTGTGTTTGCCAAACTCAATTGTAATCAATTCTATAACAAATTATGCCTGCAAAGTGCTCGACCAAAATTATCCTGTTGGGAATTTTTGATAATGATATATTAAGTCAGGCTTTAGGTCAACACAAGCATGAATAACAGATTAACAGAAGAATGAACAGATAAAACTTTGAAGCAACTAAGCTTATTATTTTAATTGCTTTAAATACATATTTACATACATTATTAATATACTCGCAACAAAAGAGTGTACAGGTTATTTTAGAAAAAAATATCATCAGTTAACTACATTAATTGTTTATTGTTTTATTAATCGCTGGATTTTGTAATTAATAACTTAGTATGGAAAAGCATTTGAAAATCATTTATTAATAAGGTCCTGAAATTTCTCCTTCTTCTTTTAATTAACGCGTCTTTTTTCTTATGCTCTTATAAATAACATCACAAATTTCACTTAGCAAGTAATTATGTAGATGACGTCCCCTGTCTATTTATTTTTGTTCAAGCTGTGAGCAGCCGATACATCAATATTTATTTAAATTGTAAATTAAAAAATATTAATAAAAATATAATTTTAATTTAAAAAAAAAGTATATTTTAATGTAAATGAAAATATTAACCTTATTTTCACTCTTAAATTAAAATTTAGAACTGCGTTCTATTTATTTTTATTTTTTTGAATTTACCATTACTGCGATAAATAATTTCAGAATCCACGCCGATCTACATTTAAAATATATTGCTGTAGTATTTCATAACGATCTTAACTTATAGTGAACTTTCGTAAAAATGACTCAAATCCTGCTTGTGAATATTTTCATTTTTAGATCTTTCTTAACTATATTGATAACATGAATATTTTTGTTTTTATAGAGAGTTGTTTTATCATCCATAATAAAGAAAAGTATATTACCGTATAATGTTTTAATTTATTTAAGTTTTGAAATAATTGCTGAATAGTTTGATTAAAGGATTAATTTGCTGAATTTCATGTCGCAAGAGACACACACACACACTCCCAGAAAGCCATAAAGCCTTGATATGACATGCTTAATGGAATATTGCGCATACGCCGCGTGTGCCGTTTAAATTCGATTTGCCATCGCATTTCAATTTAATTAATCTTCAGTAGCGGCTTCGGCGGCTTCTGTTGTCGCCAGCCGCCGTTGCTGCTGCACTGGCTCGATAAGTGAGCCGGCTCTCCAAAGTATGCAATGAGTATTATTAAATGCATATATAATTGCATTTTAAGCGCGCACAAACAAAAGCCAACCCCAACGATGTCTCCAGCTTTGCACACAGTACGCCTCGGTTCCAGTTCCATTCCCTGCTTCTGCCCCTTCCCCTGCCATCCCCAACCTCTTTGCCATCAGTCAGCTGGAGCTGAAATCATCATTAAAGTAATTATAGCTGTCAACGCGACTGTGGAAATGGAAGGATGAAACATTTATCCAGGAGGCTGCATGTGCACAGGCTCATAAAGGTAAAATTTGCCAAGTCCGGCTGGGGTTCATCGATTCATTCATTCATTCAGCTGCCAGGACACGCCCTCTGGCCAATCGCCAACATTCTATACAGTTTTGTCCTCGTTGTTATTCTTCCTCTTCAAAAATCTTTAGAATACTTATCGATTGACCGTCAACTTAGCAATTAAAGCCTTATGAACAATTAAGTTGGCTCTAGTCGAAAGTATGCGACCAGTAGATACCCTGTAAAATATATTAATATTATTATATTTAATTTATTTTATTGGTTTTTAAATCATTTTAAAGTTGTAAAATGCTTTAGAAAGTGCTGGACTAAAAATATGTTAAAAATTTGTGCTTAAAACTTGATCTTGATATGAAAACTCATTGGTGAAAAAAGCTAAATCATATTTTGTGCAGTATAATGAAGTTATCAAGAGTAATTCCCAAAAAAAAATATTCAATACACTGAATTTCATAAACAGAATTTAAGCAAATAAATTAAATTCAAACTAAAATGAAACTTGTTTAAGAGCAAATAAAAATTTCCATTTCCATTTTAAGGTAGCGATGTATGTAAGTTCAAACAGTAAATTGAGCTAAATATCGAAATCTGAAAAATTGACCAAACATTAATCGAATTGTCGATACTTTCGAAACTTAGCCAAAACTTAGTCAATTTCCAAGCGGAATGTCATTTTGACTATGGTTTAACCTCCAATTCATTATTCGATCAAATTAAACTCTCTATGTTTATAAAATTGTCTATTTTTAAGCAACTAAACTTTTCCTTTCCTTAATTGTTTGAAATGCCATTTTTTCGATGTATTTTTGCATCACTACTTTAAGGTAATTATACATCAAATAGAATTACCATCAGTGGACCATGTTCTTGTAGTTAACACATTTGCTTTTGCTGTTTCTCTTACTTCATTTTTCGCTGCTTTCTTTCATTTCCATATGCTGCTGGCAGCGAAAGCAAAAGCAAAAACAAAAACAAAAGCTCAACTTCAGCACAAGCTTGAGGTGCGAGTCAAAGTCAAAGCCAAATTTAACACATCTTTACGAAAGCTTCTTTCTTCTTCTCTCAGCTTCTTTTGCCTTGGTTTCTGTGATCGCTTCTCTCCTTCTTCACTCTTTCTTTCTCTCTGTCCTTGTGTTTTTTTGGTGTTGCCTCGCCTGGGTGCACTTTATTACGGTTGCAACCATCAGCGAGTTTGACCCCAAAATCTTTAGCTATAACCGACCTAGGTAGCCCCAACTCCTCTTTCTCTATCTCTCTCTCTCTCTCTCTCTCTCTCTCTCTCTCTCTTGCTCCCTTGCACCTCACACTGCTGCCTGGCGGCATAAGAACTTGGCGCTCTGACTGATTAACGTGATTTGCTGATGAGTTTTGTTGCTGGCTCAAAGTTTCTTCTTCTTGTTGTTGTTGTTGTTGTGCTTACTCTTCAACGCTTCTTTGGCTTGTTGACTTGTTGTTTGTTGTTGTTGCCGCTTTTAATAACTCTGGCAAGCGTAGCATGACGCACTGTCGTTCTTAAAGTTGTGTTTTAATTGAAACTTTTGCCGTTCCACAAGCGTTCAGCCGAAGCGGCGGCACAAGCACAAGATAAAAGAGAGCAAAAGAGAAAGAGAGAGAGAGAGAGAGAGAGAGAGAGAGCGAGAGCGACAAACGCAGTGACAGACAAATATAACTGCGTTTGCTCTCTCTCTCTCTCTCTCTGTCTCTCTCTATACGTGTGCGAAGAGTTGGGGAAATGACTTTCTAGACTGCATCCAAATGCTTTTGATGTTAATGAGTTGACAGACAGTATGTCAAGAAATTGTTTTGACAACGAAGAGCAATTCACATGTGTATTTTATTTTGAGAAGAAAAAAAACATATTTACATATTTGGTTTTCATTTTTTGTTTCTTATTTTAAGAATATAATTTTTCTATACTATATTGATTTTGAGACAGAAGCAAATATAAATATCATTATTTAATGTTAAATTCCTTAAAATGTTAGAAATGTTTTTACTCAATCATTTTATTGGCTTAAAATTCAAAACAGATAATGTAGAAAATTTTTTACATAATTTTAAATTAAAAAAAAATACATTTAAAATTATATACAATTTTGATACTTTGCGTTTTTAAGAAATAATCAATTTGATTTAAAAATCAACTGTACAAAATTAATCTAAATATTAAAACCAAATAATGTGAAATTTAATTTTATTTTTTTTATTTATTAAATGTCAACTAAGAGCAGTCGACCAAATTAATGATTATTATTTATAATTACATTTAAAACTTAATATGATTTTAGATATTATGTAGTTATAAATAAATTTATATTTAAACTAAAAGGATAAAAAACCAAATAAAACAATAACAATGTAAGGATCTGGTGTCTTAAAAAAAAAAATCCTGACCCAACCGTCTTAATTATTTTCAAGATTTTCGACCCTGCATGGAACAAGTTACAAAATTCACAAGTAACTAAATCCATTGGTTTAAAAAATTTATATTATTAAAAAAATATACATATGTATTTATCTTAAAAAAGAAAATTGTGTGATTTTTTGATTTGATCAAAACAATTACATGACGAACTATGTATATGTTTGCGTGTATTTCTGTTCATAGACAAATGCAACTGGGTGGTGCGAGGTGGAGAGGAGTGTAAAATGTGCCAAAATGTGTCTGGCGAAAGCTTTCGCTAACTATATGTACCTAAAGCTTTGATTGATGAGTGTTGATTGATTGTTGAATTTGACAACGAATTGCACTTAAACTGCTGCGTTGCCTGCTGCGCCTATGATGGGCCGACATGGACATGTACACGGACTGCATGTCAAATAAATGTCCAGCCAAGCGAATTGGCCAACTTTCGGCAGAAACTAAAGCTCAAGTTCAATTTAAGCTGATAAAAATAAAAAAAAAAAAGAAATAAAAAAAAATATGTAGGAAAACGTACAAAACTGAAGCGCAAGTCAAATAGCTAAAATAAATAAATAAAACAAACAAAATATAAACTCAAATTCGCCCGCCTGTGCTTGACATTGGATGTTGGGCCGTCCTCAAGGTCAGCAAATACTATAGAGTAGCAGCAACAACAAAAATATCAACAATGGCAGTGGCAGCAGGTGCGTTGTCCGGCATATTTAAATGCATTAGACAGCACTATCAACAGCAACGACAGCAACAACAGCAACAACAACAGCGCCAGCAACTTCAACTACACTAGTTTACAAAATTAAAACTTTTTTTTGCAAAGTGAACCAAAGTATTTTTTTCTTATGGACATTGGCCTTCTAAACACGAAAATTGCACTTAAAATTTTTTTCATGGAAGCGTTTTCGAAATATTCGAAATTTTTCGAATTTTCAAGGTTACTCCAACACTTTTGAGTATATTTCCATTTCTACTGATCCGATTTGGCCGAACAAGAACTTAAATTAAAGGTGAGTTATTTCTCTTCAACTTTTGTCCATAAAGTATTAGGATCGGTTCAGCAGTTCAGGTGCTAGCGATTTTAATAAGTTCGAAAATGGGCGTTTTTTGCGATTTTTTGAGTTCGAATGCTAACATATCGTCCTGGAAAAAATATAAATCATAAGGATAAAATTTTTTTACTCGTTTATCGTAAAGCCGATACTGTTTCGAAGAAAATAAGGTATAGTTTATGCAAATCCATCGACAGATGGCGAAGTAAGGCATATTTACGTGAAACACCTATCCCCAGTAAAACACCGATTGTAGCGGTACTCACATGCAGCGACCAAACGCACTTGTATGTGTGCAAGGGCAAAGGCGAGCATTTTCCACAACTTTTGGGCCAGTTAAAGCTGCATTAGTTCGCCATATGTCAATGGATTTGCATAAACTATACCTTATTTTCTTCGAAACAGTATCGGCTTTACGATAAACGAGTAAAAAAAATTTTATCCTTATAATTTATATTTTTTCCAGGACGATATGTTAGCATTCGAACTCAAAAAATCGCAAAAAACGCCCATTTTCGAACTTATTAAAGTCGATAGCACCTGAACTGCTGAACCGATCTTAATACTTTATGGACAAAAGTTGAAGAGAAATAACTCACCTTTAATTTAAGTTCTTGTTCGGCCAAATCGGATCTGTAGAAATGGAAATATACTCAAAAGTGTTGGAGTAACCTTGAAAATTCGAAAAATTTCGAATATTTCGAAAACGCTTCCATGAAAAAAATTTTAAGTGCCATTTTTGTGTTTAGAAGGCCAATGTCCATAAGAAAAAAATACTTTGGTTCACTTTGCATTTTGGCTGTAAACTAGTGCTATTAATTACACAATTTTAAGGCAACACCCGCTGCTCGCTTCCCCTTTCCACCTGCCTATGGCTATTCAAATGCTCAAAGTCAAGTGCAAAAAAAAAAAAATAAAAATTGTTAAACGACATCGACTCATTAAAATGCTGGGTAAACGCACTTCGCACCGCGCAACGCGCCCCGAGCTGAACACAAATACACACGCACACAAACATTCGAGCATAGGATCAGAGCTGCCACTTTAGCTATTTTATAACTAAACTTAGCTGTTTTGTAATGAATTATCTGTATACATTGAAAAATGTGAAATAAACTATTTTTTGACGAAGTATTCTGGATACAGGAAAAACTATTTTGAAAAATATTCATTAAACTGAAATTAAATTCTTAATTATTTTCTAAATTTTAAAATATGTTTTATCATTCATAAAAATTTTATTAAAAAAACATAGGATCACTAGTAGTTTTCGTAACTATAATACGAAGTTTTTAATTAAACAAGTACCTTTAATTCTAATTTTTTTACAATTCATATTCATTATATCTTTTATGCTTTATCTAGCTCTTTTTTTAAATCAAATTGGCTATTTTGGCTCTTGAAATAATGACAACACTGCACAAGACATCTCCACATATTGCCTTCTCACTTGCACGCGAGCAAGCCGAGCGCCGGCGCACCTGCGGCGCGTTGTACTGCAATTATGATTAATATAGTTAAGTTCCAAAGCTTACCCAAAATTCATTAGGCTACGCACAATATTTAATTTAGCATAAATTACTAAATGTATTAAGTTGTAATACCTATTTGCCTTACAAGCACACACATGCAAACAAACGTACACATACGATTTGTATTCATACAAGTATGCAGCGCACACAACATGCTTACATAGTTATGTTAAGCCATGGCTGTAAACACCTGTTACTTTACAGGTCAAACATGTTTCATGTTCGACAAGAAGCGTCGACATGCGCGCATGCGTGATACAATGATTTAAGTACTCTACAGTGGTACACTACGATATGTTTGGCCCAGCATCTTACCGAACATGCTAACAAGTACAATATCTTAGAAAGTTAGTTGTAAAATAATATTTGAACTTTTAAGTCTAGTAGTTTCTTTCTTTTGGAAACACAATTTGAATTAACTTCTCCATTGCACACGCTTTGCAACCTCATCAACTGTTATGCTCACACAAATCGCCAGTTCGCTTGCACTCAAAGTCCACTGTACAAACGCCGCCAGCAACATGTTGCGACAACAGAGCTGTTAAGTGCGTCTGTTAGCTTAACAGCGCGTCGTTAACGTAGCGAGTGTCTGTTAAACCGTGACGTTAGTCTTTTGCCGGCATTCGAATCGAACGCGCGTGTTTACGTCCGTCGCTGCCGTATTTAGGATTATTGTAAATGTTTCGCAGTTTGCGTAAATATCAACTTGGTTAGTTTTGCGCGCGTGATTTCATTCTTGGTGTGCATGTAAATAATCATTGTTGCTGTTGATTGCTGGTGATTCTGCATTCATTAAAAGCATTGCAAAAAAGGCTTAACAATATTTGTCGTCCGACCAACAGCCACCAGGACAAAAAGCATATATTTTTTTTTATGTTTTTTCTCACATTCATTTTTTTTTTGGCAATCAAAACGCAGTGAATAAAAAATAATTTAAGTGCAATTGTTGCTGTTTTTTTGCTACACGTGAAGTGCTACACATTACACACGCACATACACATGTACATCCAAAACTTACATATGCGTGTTTGTATGTTTGCTTGTATGTAAAATAGTGTGTAAAGGAAAACCCAAAGGCAAAGCAGAGCAGCAATAACAAAATTTTTGATATATACAAGCAAAATAAGAAAAAAAGAAAATAATATACCAAGTTGAAAGAAATTTAAAACCGGATTCAATACAAAAACAACAACAAGAGAAGCAACAGCAGCCGAAGAAACAACAAATTTTTCGCTGCGGCTACGCACACAGCAGCGACGCCAACGTTAACATCTATCCTCAGCGACAGAGCATCCCGCGGCAGCTGCTCAGCCAATTGTGTTATTATTGTTGTTGTTTTGCTGCTGCTGTTAGACGGCAGCAGAGCAAGCGCAACAGGAGCGAGAGCGATCGCTGTGCGAGAATTAGGAAAAGTGGAAGGAGAGGAAAAATAAAACGAAGAAGGAGCAAAAGCAAAAGCAAACAGACAACGCTAAAAGGTGAGTGCAAATGTTTGTTGTCTTGCTGTGGTTCTCCGTTAGTTTTGTGTGTGGGCAGAGCAGGAAACCGATCGATTTCTGTGCAAACAGCAAATTGGGATAGAATAGGCAAAGGAAATAACGTTGTTAATTCTGTTGAATGAAAATAAAAGAGACGACGAACACAATTGCAATTTGAGAAAGTCTTATGATTTGTCCGAGATTCCCTTTGGCTAGTAAACAGATCAATGGGAGAGAACGGGCAAAAACATTTGAGTACAAAATCGTTTGTACAAATTTACATCTTTCTATGTAATCTTAAAATTCGTTTATATGTATTTCTGTTAAGTTATGGAAGCCTGCGACGGCTTTTGATCATTTTCAATGGGAACAGTGATGCGCGTCTGTAAAGTGGGAACAGTGCGATGAAAAGGAAGTAAGTTTTAAACCAAATTGAAAATAAAATGGATATTGTGATTAGTTAGTCAATTAAATATTTTGACAAAAAATCCATGAATCTCATTATTTCTTTATTTCTTAAAACAAAATATGCTTATATTTGACAATTTGTTTATTTTGATCAATGTTTTGATTACTTGTAACTAAAATAGAGTGACCATATGCTATTTTATGGGAATTGAGTTCAGCCAAAAAGTGTTCCTTAAATGAGGATCATATGAAAGTGACTTGATGCGCATTCCACACATTGAAAGCCATACATAAATACAGTTTTTTTTTTAAATTTTTAGAAAGCAAAACTGTTTTTCCTAGAAAAATCTTTTGCATCTACAGTGTGCAGAAAAACGTTGTGAAACAAAAAGAGAACAAAAAGTGTGGCCCAGAATGCCACTGGCCTCACCTTTCATTCAAAATAGTAAATCAATGTAAATGTCGGTCAACATGTTTATGGTCAAAGCATATTGACAGGTGTCTGACTGACCGGCGCCATAAAAACCGCTGACATAATGAGCTAAAAAGCTGAACAAACAGTGCAATATGGAAGAAGACCCATGGAAATGAAATGGAATGAAATGAAATGAAATGACCATAGCTCATAGCTCATAGAAATGTGCATAGATTTGTTGTGTTGGCATTGCACTCGTTACACACTTCGTTGCCTCGTTTCTTTTTTGTATACTCTGTAGACAGGGAATGTTTTAAAAAAAGGGCAAACTCAAGAAGGGGGAAAATCGACCTATGAAAAATATAACATCTCTTCATTCCTTCCATTGAAACAATTATAATAAAAGAGCAATTAGAAAGTTAATATTAATCTAAACCTCTAGAATTTATATATTATAAAATATATTTTTAAAAAATTAAAAAAAATTCAATACATATTATCTAAGTATGTTAATAATTTTTGTTATTAAAATAGGGTAGCTCAGAATCGACATACCAAAATAAGCTTTTCTTGCCAGACTTTTTGCTTTGGTTTGATTTCATTTAAGTTGAATTTTTTCTGCTTTATTTCGATATTATGATTTCGGGGGGGTTAGGTCCATTTACGAGTTGTTGTTATATTCGTTTCTGATGGAATGTAACACTTAACGACTTTGCGTTAATTTCATACGAAAAATATTGGATCACCGAAAAGCTAAACATTATATTCATATGCTCTATAAGGGCGGGACTATGTGATGGAGAGGGGAAAGAGCAGATGATGGTCACAGTGAGTTTACAGAGAGTGCTGCGAAAAAAAAAATGACGAGAAATTCGCCGGCGTAAACGCTAATTAAATTAGCACCCTGGAAAAAGGGAAAGGGAGCTGAACAGCAGTCAACAGTAAATTGGATTAATGTAGATATAAAGAGAGCAAAGACAAGAACAGCTGACAGAGAAAGAGAGAGCAGTCAAAAACTGTAATAGCTTTTTGTGCAGCACTTTTATGATACAAATGTCGAGCATTGTTAACAATATTGGCCAATAAATACTTATGTACTTTTAATTCTTGGCTAAATGCTGCTATCTGGAGAATGGAGAGGGAAGTGGGAGGGAGTTGGGGGGGGGGGGGAGTTGGGTAAGCGCCGGCGTCAGAGTGGACATTCCATAATCGAAATACAAATAATTGCTAACAAAGTTGTTTTCTTTGCCTTAGCCGCAGTTGTGTTTTTGTTTGTATTGTTCTTCTCTTCTGTTCTGTTCTGTTTTTTCCCTTTTGCTTTGCTTGTCTTTCACGGGTCACGTTATCAATATTGTGATTAGAACTTTTTACTTTCGCTCTTTAAAATGGAAATGCTTTAATTTTCGAATCAAATCAAATGGAACAAAAAACACAATTGTGTCCAAATATTGTAAGCATTCTTTTCCCTAATGAGAAGTTTTAAAGCTTAAAATTTGCTATCGACTATTTATCGATAACAGCACTGAATTTTAATATTGAATTTTGTTTGAAGTTCAAGTATTCTGTGGATTTTATTTGGATAATTGAGATTATCGATAATTTATCGATCTTATTGCACATTATTCACTTGAATAATTCACAGATAATACACTCCTGCCCAAAACTATACGACACCTCGAAAATTTTAGTTTCGACTCTCATAGGAAAAGGAGAAAGCATAATGAAATAAAATGAAGTATGCAGAATTATAGCAAAAAGAGTTCTGCACAAAAGCTGATATTCTGATTTCTGATTGCATCTCGCGTTTTCAAGTAACAGTAAAAAATGCAGAAAAGGTATATTTTTCGCTTGCCTGCAAGTGTATCAAAACTATACGACACATTTGAATTTTTTTGAAATTACTTAATATTTTGTGTTAATTTTGGTATATAAATAATAGTTATTAGTTAACAGAGCCGCCTTAAGCTTTCTCTACCTCAAAAAGTCTCTAAGGCATTGAATTAATTAGGTTTTTTAGAATATTTTGGTCTAAAGGAGACTATTATGTCAAAATTTCGCTTTTGAGACTTCCAACGTTTTCAAATTTTGTATTCTTGGCATAAATTCGTCTGGCTAAGGTACCTCAAATGTTTTCGATTGAGTTTAAGTCAGAGGAGCTAGCTGACCAATCACACACATTGACTGAGTGCTCATTTACATGGGCAATGTCTTTCTGATCTTGTGGATGGATGCATTAAATAAATTCTGTTTCTCCATTTCCTTTCAAAACTGGCAAATATCAATCCTCAAATAGCTTTTCACAATCACCACTCTTCATCTTTGAGCTTGTGAAGCACAGATTAATAGCTCCAGACTTATGAAATGCTCCCCAAACCATTGCGGATCCACCTCCGAAATGGGGTTTGCAAAAAATAAGTGGTTCCTGTGGCAGATCACGCCAATAGTGCCAAAACCCATCTAAACTGTCAAGATTTAACTTTTTCTCATCCGAAAAAATGATTTAAATGAAAAATATTCAACAAAGCTTTATAAACAAAATAAAGTTAAAATTTTATTTTAAGACTCAGTTTCTCTCCAAGTTATTTTCCCCAAACTGAAGTCGGGTTTTTTTGTGGTGGAGTTTTAAGAACGTGTCCTTTTTTAAATATCCTCTGACAATGTTTTCAGATGATTACAGCGTCCACCAAACAGTCATCCGTACCACAGGCTGCCTGCAACATGCAGAAAGTGTGGGGCACGATTCAAATGAATTGCTCGCCTTGAGTATTGTGCGATGTTTATCGCGGTCAGACAGCTTGGGTTTTCTTCCTTAGTTATGCTTAACACCATATTTATCGAGATCACTTCAAAATTAAGTGATATCACAGCATTAACGACCGAATTATCCCGATATTTTGATTGTATTATAGCCATATTCATTGTAAGCTCTAATTGTCACCTTTTTCTCATAGTTTAACAAATTTTCGCGCTGCATTTTATTATAAATGCATTAAATTTTTAACTGAAAAAGAAAAAAAATAATTGACACCAAACCTTTATCTCTAGACGCTATATTTCAAATGTGTCGTATAGTTTTGATACACTTGCAGGCAAGCGAAAAATATACCTTTTCTGCATTTTTTACTGTTACTTGAAAACGCAAGATGCAATCAGAGATCAGAATATCAGCTTTTGTGCAGAACTCTTTTTGCTATTATTCTGCATACTTCAATTTATTTCATTATGCTTTCTCCTTTTCCTGCGAGGGTCGAAACTAAAATGTTCGAGGTGTCGTATAGTTTTGGGCAGGAGTGTACATTTGCCTTGTTATTGACTATAACATTGATTATCGCGTGCTTATCGATACACATGCTAATCAAATTGATTGGACATATGTTTCAATTTCATTTGGTTTACGACCTCAAGGCTATCGATAATCAGCATTGGCGATGTTCTACGATAATGTTCACAATTTGTCGGTCTGCGTGCGCATTATTCACGAATAACTTGATTGCCAAGTCATCCGCTTAATTGCTCGTTATGAGTTTGAATTGGGCATGTCCAAAAATTGTTAATAATAAAAGATGGCAAGTAATGCTCACCACAAACTGAAGATTGTATGATATAGTTTCACAAGTCGTTGGATTAGAAGGGGGACTTATGAGCATACATACAATTTGCTCCATTGATCTATTGTTTCGCTTTCAGCAGTTTCAATTTGATTTGCGAAAAGAAAGTGAAAATTGTACATTGCAAAATCAGGCAAACCAAACCCAAGCCCAACAACAACAAAAACAACAACAGCATAATTATCAACAGCAAGCACAACAACATCATTAACAACATCGTTCACTCCCTCGCGCCATGTTAACTAATTAAAAAGCTGGCAAAAAAAATATTAAATTAAGCATACAGTTAGTCAAGTAACTGCTTTGCCAGATTAAAAAAATTGCATGTTTTATTTTCATTTTAAAAATAGTTTAACTAAGAACAAATAGTCACTCTATTAAAAATAGAAAGCAAAGAAAGAATAAATTTGTTTTTTAATTAAACATTTAAATTTTATATTTTGTTAAGACAATTACTTGACTGACTGTATATACAAAAATATATATTGATGACTTTTTGAGCGTCTTGACGTCCAACTGATTAATGTCTTTATGCTTAGCCAAGTTATTGGATTTACTTATTCATATTGTCTTTGATTGAATAGTTTGGTAAAAGCAGCAACAGCTGTCGATATAATGAGTATTCATATGCTTTATCTCTCTTGATATCCAATTCACATTACACACATCAGACTCACACTCACAAACAAATTCACTCCCTCACATACGCCCTTTTGAAAAGTTCGTGATTTTTTATTCAATTTGGTGCATTTCGACCAACGAATTGTAATCGAATCATATTCATATTTGTAAATGATATTCCATTTTTTTGGCTACAATTTCGCAAAGCTTTCTGTGTGTAATTGAAGGCGCCTCAATTTCGAGACCCGGAAACAATAATGAGACCTCACCGACTCATCGAATCATCGACCCTTTTGTTTGTTAATGCTTATTAATGAATCTTTCAACTTTCTGAAAACTGAAACTGTACTACATTAAAGGCCTTTTAAGATATTTCTATCGGTATAGAAAGCATTTGTTTAATACAGTCGTTATCGCACTTCAAGTCAAATAATTAGTTTATGCTTTATTGACTGATAGCAAGAACTAATAGATACGGCGTGTTTATACTTCGATAACATGATTTATGAATGGGAACAGTACATTATATATTTAACCAAGTGCATAACATTTATTTCCACTAAGTTCCCGTTCCAGCTTGGTAGATCAGTTTTCTCAACTCTTTTGTGTCTAATCGTGTGAGCTTCATGCGCAGTTCTAATTCCCAGACCAAAAAAACGAACAACTTGGCAACCGCAAAAACCGAATAAAAGGCCCAAAAATTAAAAAAAAACGACATTTTCGTTAGCTGATTTATTGTAAAATGTGCCTATTATCATTTTGGCTTGTTTCATTTTCTTAGTGCATTTTCAATTGTCTGGCATTGCATGGTTTTTCCTTTAGTTTTTGGCTCGAATAATTTTATATTTAGCTGCTGGCTTCTTGGGGTCTTTTGGTTTTTTGCTCGCGCTTCTCTCGCGAAGCTCACGAAACGCATTCGATGAAACACTAGAAATAACCAAAAAGAAAAAAATAAATAAAAAAAAACCAAACCAAACCAAAGAAATAATGAAAAACCGTTGAAATGAATGCATGGGGTTTCGTGTGGCACGAAGTGAGAAGTGGAAGTGGAATGCAGAGCTGCGGGGCGCGTTTATATATAGAATTTGCGATTTTCTATCCATTCTCTTATATTGCAATAAGTAAACCAGGCAAAGATATTTCCAATCTGTAAGTTTACTGGCCATCAAAACTTTCAAAACACATAATGAGACCCTATTTAAATATAAAAATGTTTGATTATCAAAAAATTAAATATATTTCTGCACATAAATAAGTCAGTGCGAAATTCTAAAAAAAATCCGGATTCTTATACAAATACAAAATTTTCAATTCTTTTTGAGAAGGGCAAAGTTCTAAGATCCTATAACTTTTTATGGAGTATTAATAAATTTAATCATTTCAAAAAATATAAATTAATTTTAATTTGCCATCAATTACTATATTTTACGCGGAATAAGAACTAAAGACTCGATTGATTCCATTGTGAATAAGTTTATTTCATCAAACAGTAAAATGAATGAGACTTTTTAAGATTGAAGTAAAATAATAATAAAATTATTTTTCTACTGAATTTGTGATATAAGTGATATCGAAAAAAAATACATGATGATAATGTGATCCCTTAGCCTATAATTCATTGAAAAGTATAAAAACGAACTTGAACTTGAATAAAAATTAATTTAATTTCACAACATATTGATCTTGTGAGTTCATTATCGTTATCAGCTATCGATAAGTTATCGAGAAAGCAACAGTGTTCAACGTTATCTGATGGCGAAGGATGTGTTAGTGACAAGTTTTGAGTGCATCCTTCGAACTGCCTCCTGGCAGCATTTTGCTAAAGTTGCCCCCCCCACTCCCTTCCACACACACACACACACACACACACACACACACACACACACACACACATACACACTCAGTCTTGTCGCCAACTCTTTCGGTGCGTTTTCAACTTGTTGTCGTTGTGTTGTTTTGTTGTTGTTGTTGTGTGTCTGTTGCTTTTCAGCCTCCTTATTCCAAAGGGCAACCCTTTGCAGAGTTGCCCAATATGGCTGAAGGGGTGTGTGTGGGTGTGTGTGTGTGTGTGTGTGCCGCACATTTGTCGCAGTCCAAGTTGCGAGTTGCAAGTGCGACTCGTTTTTTTATTTGTGTAATTAAAATAATAATAATGCGGCGTCTGCACGTGTGCGTCTCGAGTGGGCGTGGCAGCCAAATGAGTGGAGAATGGGCGATTGCAGAACTGGTTGGGGAAGGGGGTGGGGGAGCCAAGTGCTAGGTGGTGCAGCTCCCTCGCTGTGGTTGGAGGTGTGAACAATTTGGTGGCACATGTGTGACTGCAATTGTTGTTGCTGTTGTTGCTGTTGTTTGTTGTTGATGGGAATGTTTTTGCTTTGCTTGCTCTGGCATTTGACTTTTCTTGTGTTGTTCTTTGGCGTTTGTTCTACTTGCCCGTTGTTGATGTTTTTGTTGTAGTTGTTGTTGTTGCTGTTGTTGTTAACATTTGGAGTGCATACAAAATGCGGCTTTAAAGTGCGCTTTTGTTGTGTGTGTTTATTTATTTATTTTTTGTTGGGTCTTAATTTGGGGCTCGTTGTGTGGAGTTCCACAGTTAAATTTTATTGAAATTCATTTGAAAACCATCAATACATTTCATTTGAAATCATGAAACAAAAGAAAATTATCTTTCATTATGTAAATTGAGCGATTCCAAAGTTGCAGCAACTAAAAAAGTATTTATTTATAGCAGAATATGGGAAAATGTGTAGAATATTCAACACAACATTAACATTAAAAGGCTTTTTATGTTTGAAAATGTAGTAAAAAAATGTAGGTTTTAAAATGTCAAAATATTGGTTGACAGGTTTGATAAAATTTCAAATTAACCGAATAAAATCAAATTACATTTAAAATAGAATAAGTATTCATAAAAAATAATTTAAATAAATTAAATTTATTTTGATGAATTAAAAATGTTGTTGAAATTTGAAATACATTTATGGTAGTTCAATATTGTGACTCCATAAATAGAACAATTAGACATTAAATTTAAATTAAATAAACTAATTAACAGTATGATATTTACCTTTAATTAATAATTTTGTTAAAAATTTAAATTAATTTATGCCATTTGATTATTGGGACTCCTTAAGTTGAAATCTTACTTTTTAAGAGAAAAGGACAGTTGGTTGGATTATTTTTAAACGCAGTTGACATTAAAATCTCTAGATACTTCTGGCATATTAGTAATTTTCTTTTAAGTCACTTGTGGTAAATTTGAGTCACTTTCCATCCATTCTCCTTAAGAATTTGGTGAGGATTTGAACCACATGAACTTTGTCGCTTTCTTCGTGCCACAGATTTGCCCGTCAAACGAGGCGCAACAAGTGATTGCCACTCGTGATTGTGTGGTTTTGACCAAAATGTTGCGAATGCTGGCAGCAGCTGTTAACTGGCCCAAGATTCTGAGCGCATGACAAGTTGGGGCGCCTAAGAAAAGTGAATATGATGGATGGGTGGCAAACCGGCAACAAAACCTGCAACAAGCTGCTGCTGCTCCCAGCCAAAAGCAGTGGAAGAAGCAGCCAAGAAACCAAAAAAAAAAAAAAAGAGAAAAAGAGAGAAAAAAAGAGAAAAAAATATGCAAAGACAACCGGTTTCTAGTTGTTAGTTGGTTGTTGTTGTTGTTGTTTTAGGTGTTGTTGTTGCTGATGTTGTGTATGCCTTAAACAAATTCCTGCAGCAGCAGCAGCTAAACAGAAAATAAAGAAGAGAAAGAAAAACTCAATTCGGGGGTAGGCGAAGTTGCGAGGCGGGTGGCAGCGACAACGGGAACGGGAACGGGAGCGGCATTCAACCAGCAAACATACAACGTGCAACAACAACAGCAACAACAACAAGAAGAGATAGCAGACGACGCATGTTTTGGCCCAAAGACACCAGCAACAACAACACCGTCGTCATGTGATGTTGAACGAGTTATGTGCAGCCTGAGGCTTCATCATCATCAACATCATCATTATCATTGTCAGTGTGTGTGTGTATGTGATGTTAATGAGGAGCACTCTTGAATTAATTCAGCCTTGTTGTTGCCGTTGTATAGCTGCCGGGCCATGTTGCATGTAGCACATGCAACCAAAGCCACAAGGAGAGTATAACAGCATGCAAGAGAAAAAGTGTGAGAGCGAGCGAAAACAGAGTGCGAGGGAGAGAGAGAGAGAGAGCGTGGGGGCAAAGAAAGCTTCAACAGCTAGCGGTTGAAATAATAATGTTGATTCAAGAGCTTTGCTCGCTTCAAATTAAATTTTCCACAGCAATCGCAGCGAAAAGCTGAAAAATCTTCTTTGTTATTTGCTGACATTTTTCAGGGTCAACCAAGAAAATCTTGATGCTGCACCAAATAATGAAAAGAAAAAATAAAAAGAAACTAACAAAATTCTAGAGAAACAAGAAAGAAAGGTTAACTTCGGCACACTGAATATTTCATACTCTGTATTCAATTTTTAACTTTTAGTTCTAATGGCAGTTGTATCATACATTAGTCAATAAACACTTTTTGCGGGTTAGCTTGGGATATATCTCAAGAACCAACTAGATTTTAATTTTTGACTTATCTTTTCTATGCCCAAAAAGATTGAACCGATTTTCAATTAATTAAGTTAGGATATTTCAGACAATATCAAATACATAGTCTGGGATAATATTTGATATATGTATGTACTTACATATATTAAAAAACTAAAGATTAATTTTTGATTTATTTGACCAAAAACTTTAAAATAAATTATAAAATATAAATAAATTAATTTAATGCCTTATACATTTCATAGTGTAATAAAAAAAAGAGTATTAACAGCTCTCTTTATCTTTTTTTATATTTTCTCTCTCTCTTTCATTCACTCTGTGGAAGTTGCAGCCACATGTTCTTTGCAGCAAGAACCGCTTTGGTACAGCAGACCCGTTTTGCAGTCTCGACTCCAGTCTCGACTTCAGTCTCCGTCTCGGTCCCTGCAACACCACTTGCCACGCCCCCCTTTGACTCCTGCCCCCTCTTTGCTGCACTCCTCGCACCTCAGCTCGCCTGCGGTTCGTTCTGCCTGCGCATGAGTGGCCGACTGACTGCCTACGGCAACTGAGGCGAGCTCGTTCCTCACACACATCTATATATATTATACATACATACTTACATATCTATATATATATATGTAGAACAGGTACCCAACGAGTGTTGCATGCTTTTGCTGTTGTTGTGGTTGCGCATTGCCGGTTGACGGGAGGATTTCAACTCTCAATTGTTGTTGTTGCTGTTGCTGTTTCTCTGTTGTTGTCGGCGGTTTCTTTTCCTGTTTGGTTCCTGTCGTGATGCTACTGATGTTCCCCCTCTCTCTCGCTCCCTCTGTCTCTGTCTCTCTTGCTTTTTTCTTTGCGCCTGGTTCTGTGTGTGTGTTGCATAGGTTTTGTGGTTGCATGTCAGAGCACTAAGACCTGACTGAAACAATGTTCTGCAACAGCATTTATTTTTGCTGAATTGCTTCGAGATGCTGTCCATGTCAGCTAAATGGATTAACTGCAAATGAAACTGGCTTCGGAGACGATCTAATTCCCAGTTAAATAGATGTTTCAGGAAACTTTCGTCTTAAAGTACTTAAACTGATTGTATTTTGCAAAGGAAAAATATTCAAGTCCTTCATTTAAGTTTTAAAACTAAATAATTTTCTGCTCTATTTTCTGTAGTACCTGACTTGTAGTTGGCCTTATAGTGTGTTTTAGATCGGTTATATCTGATATAGTTAACTAGCTAGTTTACTTACAGATACACAAAATATTGTTTGTTTTTTAGTGACAAATGTAATCCTTATTTCTTAGCATATACGCTGTCGATATATATAAATAGATTAAATTGCTTCTGCAATACAATTTATTTAAATCTCATTTTATTAAAAGAAATTTTTACTTTGCAAAATTTTATAGTTTGAATAATATTTCGCTCTGAACTTATACAATTTGATTTTTATATATTTTCCGGAATAAAAATATATTAATGTAAATCGACTTAAACTTCCAGTAACTATCTATGATATTCAAAAAAATAATCTTAAATTCTTAAGATGGAATAATCTCTTAAATGTAAATTGTTAAAAAAGTAAAAATAAAGAAAACATTTTCCATTTTTAATTTTTTATGATATTTTAGTTGTTCGGACGCACTTTGGTTATATAGACTAGCTATAGAGTTTATTTATGGACTTGCTGAAATTGTGAGCTTATTGATTGAATGTTTGACTGCAGCATTGAGTGCATCCATCAAGGACTCACTTGGATATTCGGTAACGGAAACATTGTGTTGATCATTTTGTGATGTCGTCTGTCAATCCCGTAAAATGCTTTTCTGCCTTCTGGCTAAACGTTAAAGCTGCTCTGCAATACTTGCATCTAGCCAAGCGTAGCACTCATCTCAATGCTGGCCACGCCCCTGGACAAAAAATAAAGAAAAAAATGGAAAAGAACAACACAAAAATAGGGGCACAAGAAGAGGGGAAGAGGGAGGGTAAAAACCGTTTTGAAGGCAAATTGCCAAAAAGCTTTTTGCGACGCGTTTTATGTTGTTGTTGTTGTCGCTGCTGCAGTCGCTTCAAGTGCAGCAGCTTCATGCCTGTCAATGCGACACGTCTCTGCCGTAGCCCCTACCCTCCCCGCCCCACCCTCTCTCCCGCTACACTTCACAGCCACCCACCCGTTTATGCAAATGCACGTGAAAATATTCAAAATATTTCAATTTTTTATTTTTTTTTACTTCTTTGCGCCTCGCTTCGTTGTTGCTTTCAATTTCATGCCACACTTTGTGGCGGGGGCGAGGAGACCAAAGTGCAGCTCTGGAGAACGAGACAACAGCTTCCAGCAATGCGATGTCGCCTAACTGCACCCACTCCGCTCCCTCCCTCCTATCTGCTCCCTCCCCCCACGCGATAACTCCCCCTTCAATTCATCGCGCTGCCGACATTTTTCGATTATTGCGCATACTTTCGCCCCGTCGCTTATTTTGTGTTTTGTTTTGGGCTCAAAAATTTGTCAACGCCTGAAAATGCAGTCGTCGCACAAGAGGAGTGGCCACTGTGGCTCCTACAACACCTAGTGCCATCTTTTCCCACTGTGATTCGCGAGAGACGCACAGATAAAACAAAGATCGATTATCTCCGATGCGCCATAAATTTGATACCCTTGCAGAGCCGTGTATTGCAAATTCAATTGGTCGTAGATCTATGTAGACTACCATATTGGTAGATAGATCAAATGTGGTCAGGATGCATATGGACGGATGGGATTTGAATCGATACTTATTTTATTCCACTTCAGCTATTCCACTTACATTTGCACACATATTTGCATGTTAAAACTCATACAGCTTGCGCTCAGATCGGTGAATTTGAATGAAATTTTTCTGGAATATTCAGATCTTTGGGAGTACTTTTAAACCTATTTTATGAATGGAACTCGTTTTGAGGTTAATGTAAATTTTCACATTTTTTTTTTAGCAAATTTTGCATAATAAACAAAAATATCCAAATGCAAAAAATTAAGTGGAGTATTTGATCATATCAATCCAGCTGGAATAAAAAAAAATTGATAGGAAGTCTCGTTAAATAAAAATTTTAAGTTTCGTGTTGCGGACTTTACGCTGCGGACGTTACACTATTTACACACATTTTTACTTCAAATTACAAATAGATATTAAATATCCTTTCAATATGGTTTTTATCTAAAATAAAAGAAAACGAAACCAAGCTAAAGATTTGTTAAGCGCTAAACACTTAGACAACATTTTTGCCCACTTTTTTGGCTGAAAATACCTTATTTTACAAGAATTATTGAAATTAGGAGGCAAAAAGAGGCATTAATTGATTAGGCAAACAAACCACCGTAAAACTTAATTGTGTTTATATTTTGAAACTTGAATATGTATCCTTTTAATTAAAAAAGTCAACTATTGCTAAAAACATTTGTTTTTTGACATCTTTACCTTTTGCCCTTAGTTTAAAAACTTTGGGACTAGCCCATATACAACATTTTTAAGATATTCTCAAAACTGAAAGTTTAGTTTTCATTGAAACTGCCGAACGGACGGACTCGGCCATATTATCATCCGTTTCTGATCGAAATCATATATACTTTACATATTTCGTGACAAACTTAAAGTACTCAGTGGCAAGTGTATAAAATAACTGGAGAAGAAAGAAGCAGATTATATTGACAACGTCAACGCCAACGCCGTCGTCAGCGTCAACGTTAGCGTCAACGTCAACGTCAGCGTCAGCGTCGCCGGTCCTCGTCGTGGTTGCTGCGGGGTTTTGTTTATGGTTTTGCCGTATGCATATGGCAAGAGAGGAGCAGGAGGAGGGACTGAAAAGAGAATGCAGTGGGAAAGGGAAAGGGCGGGAATGGAGGTTACTTCACTGGAAGACCGGAGGCTCTGTCTGGGCGGCCTTTTGTGCAATGAAGCGAAACGGTTGACGTTTTTGTGTTCACTTCTTTGCGCTGTGCTTCGTTTGTTTCTTCTTTGAATCTGCGATTCCATGCGAATACCACCGCCCTGTACCCCTATCCCCCCTGTTCCCCCCTCGAACTGCTCACGTGGGCGGCGGTGGCACAGCCACTGCACCCATGCAGTGCACAAAGCCGCTCCCTCCTCTCTCTTCCCCTTTCATTCTTTCTTTCTTGCACTCACTTGCTGACTTGGTCTTTATGAAGTTTCATTCAGTTGACTTATTTACTCGTCTTTGGGCTTTGTTCACATCTTTTGTGTGAGTGAAAATTTCATAGCCATCGATTAATGGTTACAAAATGTAATGAGTTTTATGTTTCCTTTCAATTCAAAATTCAAGTGAAAACGTTTTCAGACGCCAAGTGCCCAATAAAGACGTGCAATTCATAAAGCTGTGACATGTCTAAAGATGATCGTCACATTAGTCGATTAGTAGATCCCATAAAAAAAACCTCTTTACGAGGTAAAAGTCTAGTGACGAAAACATTTTCATGCCCCAAAATTTCTGATATCCAATTTTGTGACGAATAATATTAAGTTTTACATATAAATTATTTTAAACAAAATTTTGGCACTCGGCACATTGCGCTAAAATGTATCAATTCTTCATACCAAATAAAACTCACTCACTGTTTTGCGCAGTGCCGAATGCAAAAATTTTGTTTTAAATAATTTATGTGTAAAACTTAATATTATTCGTCACAAAATTGGATATCAGAAATTTTGGGGCATGAAAATGTTTTCGTCACTAGACTTTTACCTCGTAAAGAGGTTTTTTTTATGGGATATCAGAAATTTTTGAATAAGATATCAGAAATTTTGAAATTGCAATATTTTTTGTCAACTTTGATTATTGTTTGTACAAGCTAAAACAAATTGTTTGGCGACACTGGTCCCCTTTACAAACACACATGCCCAGCGCAAAAGCTATCAGCACTCTTAAACTCTGGGTGCTATGACACTTTGCTGCTGCTGTCCTATTCCCACTCTAAGTAAAATGTATATATTCAGCTAACAGGTAATTTCCATTACGCTGCAAGCAGTGCCTGAGAGCCCTTCGAAATACCTTTTCAACGATATATAGATCGCATCTGTAGCTTCTATCGTTTGGATGCTATGGGGTTTTCAATTTTAGCGGTTTTTAGCGATTTCCCGCTAAGCTAGCGATTTTTCGAAAAAGTCGTAGAGCAAACGTTTCTAGATTTTTGAACAGGAACAAGTCCTCATTCAAACATTTAAGCTTAATTAACGATTTGATCCAAACAAACAAACTGGCTGCTATGACACTTTGTTGCTGCTGCCCTATTCCAATTCAAAGTAAAACGTATATATTCAGTTAATAGGTTATATCTTCCAAACCTATTGGTAAAATTTTTTGTGTCATACATCAAAAAACGAGAAATTTTACAAGCTAAAACATATCGAAATTTAAAAAAATCGTTAGCGGCGTTTTCTCAAAAACCGCCAAAATGTGGGGGAAAACACCTTATTTCACCTGTAGCAATTTACCTGTGTACTTTAGAAAAAAAGTTAAAAGGTATGCATAACAGCCCTTCAAAATACCTTTTCAACGATATATAGATCGCATCTGTAGCTTTTATCGTTTGACTGCTATAAGGGTTTCAATTTTAGCGGTTTTTAGCGATTTCCCGCTAAACTAGCTATTTTTCGAAAAAGTCGTAGAACAAACGTTTCTAGATTTTTTAACAGGAACAAGTCCTCATTCAAACATTTAAGCTAAATCAACGATTTGATCCAAACAAACAAACAAACAAACAAACAGACTGACTTTTCATCTCAATTTCGAAAGGCCCCTAAAAATTTCAAAATTAATTATCTTTCGAACCAGTTGTCCGATTTTGATGATCGAGGTGTCATTCGACGCGTATTTTTGATGAGAATTGTAAAAAATTCAACGAAAATTCAAAAAGGCTCCAACGGCCCCATTAGCTCCAATAATTTAAATTTTTTCCCTCCCACTTACACCTGTTTATCTCACGAACCAGGTGAGTTTCCAAAAGTCTTAGTATGCACATTTGTAAGTTAAGTTGATACCTTTCGATCGGTATATAGCTCGACCTGATCGGACAGTCATAGCAAATCTTCCATTCTTCCTGTGTATATATGCTAGTCGCCTTCGCACCCTTCGTGCTGCTTTCGTCACTAGCGCGGACTGCCGTCCGCAGTGATACCTCTTAAGTTGCAAATACTAAATAAATTTCTTAATATTGAAATATTGTGCAAAACATTTATTGAAGATCAGCTTTTATAATGAAAGCATGGAACAGATCAGAAGATCTTTTAGTTCAACTGAAAATTGATCTTCGATATATGATCATTAACTATCACATTTCATTCTGCAATGATCTGGATATTTAAACTGCAATCTAAAACAATAACAGATATTTTATAAATATGATATTTAAAGTAGTTCGGCAAATTTATGGCAGATCACAGATCACTTAAGTTCCATGAGATTTTATGAGATTTTAAAGTGTTAGTTAAGATAAGATGGAATAAATCGATCAGTGTAATCGTTCAATGATCTTAGCGATCGTTAGCGACTGTTTTTCAATAAAAAAATAACTAAAAAGGGATAAAAGCTTCTTTATAAGTATTTAAAAGAAAATCAGGCTTTTGTTTTATATGAAAGATCACTCTTTGACTCTTGTCGATTGACTAAAATTGTATCTTTTCGATCTGAAACATTAATAAGATTTCACCTAAGTGTATGATTACTTAACAACTGTGTGTATCATCTCATTATCCAACAAATTCAAATTGAAGAGCATTCAAAATTTATAATCGATCAATTCGTATTCATTTGAAATCTTTGCACTTAGATCAAGATTCAAATCGCATATCGATAGACATTGACCTACAATTTACATACTTTATGTACGCATTTTGTGCGTCCTCAGGCCCAATTGCCCAATTACACAGACACTGATCTGGCCCAAAAGTATTAGCCAAGTCACCTAAAAGATATGTGTGTTTTGTTATTGGGTTATTTTGTTTTTTTTTTTTTTGTTATTTGACTTAATTAACGCACGATCCAAGGCCTGAAGAGGCCAAATTTCATGTTTTTGACCAACAGCCCAAAACGGAATTATAACAAATAGGAAACTTATGTGAGCTGTAGCTAAAACTGTGTATCTTGAGATGTATCTATGTATCTTTATCCAATTATAAGGCAAACGCACTCGTAAGTATATCACAGAAAGCGTTTTCATTGTCTTTAATTTTTGGGTGCTTGCATCCAGCAGATATATAAGTATATACAGAGATACATATGTACATTGAGCATTGCACAAGCGGACGCTTCTTCAACATGATCATGATGATGATGATGATGATGATGATTATCTAGTTCATTTTCTTCAACAATATTTCGCAGTCATAAAAGAAACTTTTACTTTTCGTTGCAAATAATGCAAAATAATTGGAGGAGCAGACAAGTAGAGTTGTTGTTAATGCTTTTGTTATTGCTGTTGTTGTAGCTATTGTTGATGTTGTTGTTAACTGTTGTGTTACCATTGTTGTTGGCACGATCCAAAACGTTTAATTTGTGGGCAACAACAACAACATCAACAACAACTGCAATTGCAAATTCGATTTTTGCAATGCAAAATTGTAAATAAAGTAACCGCAACGAAGAACCGCTGCCCCCGCTTCTTACCCCTAATCCCCTTTCCCGTCTCCCCACTCCCCTCATTCCTGTCAATCCCACAAGCCGCTCATTGGCCTGGGCAGGCATTTAGACAACAACAATACACCCAGCCCCCAACCCCAACCCAACTTGAAGATGATGATGAAGACGAAGCAACTCGTTGCATGTTGCATGTTGCTTGCAGCACGTCCCCGTCTATTTGCGGCACTCCTCTTGACTTGACTCTGCCGTCTGCCGTCTGCACGTTTGAGGCCCGGTTGCAACTTAACGCTCCTGCCGGCGAAATGTCAAAGTGACAAGCTTTTTATTTGCACAACAACTACACCGCCAGAAAGCACCCGAGGCGGGGGTGGTGCAGAGACCGGGAGGTGGGTCACATAAATGGCAGGGCCACCGCACAATCTTCGGCAATAGTTCGAGCTACTACTATGTACTACGTAATTTGCAGAGGCGGCAACCTTGCCTGGTTCAGGAAACTAATCGAAAACAATTATCGATGTGTGGGAAAACAATGCAAATCGATCAACTGCTTTTGTCCCCATTACCAGTTGTTGGCCTTTAACTGTAAATAGCTCCCAACTGAAGCAGTTGTGCTTTTAAATTAACTCAAGTGTGCGATAACAAATGCAAACAAAGTTATCGATAATTTATGGGGTAAAAATAAAAATAATATGAATCTAAATATTGATAGACAAAAAATTTTTACGAGGTAAAAGTCTAGTGACGAAAACATTTTCATGCTCCAAAATTTCTGATATCCAATTTTGTGACGAATAATATTAAGTTTTACACATAAATTATTTTAAACAAAATTTTGGCACCCGGCACATTGCGCTAAAATGTTTCAATTCTAATACTAAATAAAACTCACTGTTTTGCGCAGTGCCGAATGCAAAAATTTTGTTTAAAATAATTTATGTGTAAAACTTAATATTATTCGTCACAAAATTGGATATCAGAAATTTTGGGGCATGAAAATGTTTTCGTCACTAGACTTTTACCTCGTAAAGAGGTTTTTTTGTGGGATATCAGAAATTTTTGAATAAGACATCAGAAATTTTAAAATTGCAATATTTGATGTGATTTGTTGTGTAGATTTTTCTTAAATTGTCAAAATGTGGGAAAAAATACCTTATTTAACCTGTAACTGTTTACCCTTATAATTAAAAAAAAACTTTTAAGGTATGTCTAAGAGCTCTTCGAAATACCTTTTCAACGACATATAGATCGCATCTGTAGCTTCTATCATTTGGATGCTATGGGGCTTAAATTTGAGCGGTTTTTAGCGATTTACCGCTAAACTAGCGATTTTTCGAAAAAGTAGAACAAACGATTTTATATTTTTGATTATAAAATGATTTATCTGCCGCAAAAAGGATTCACCACTTGCAAGCAGTTTACTTCCGCATTACGCTGCAAGCAGTGTACATACTGCATATGTACATGCAGTAGTGTAAAGGTAAAAGGTATATCCAGTTAAAAGGTAATATCTTGTCCAAACGAATTTTGACAGATACGTGTTATATGTCAAAAAACGCGGAATCAAATTGCCTATAACATATAACATATTTTAAAGTGATCTCATGTGTAGATTTTTCTTAAATCGCCAAAATGTGGAAAAAAAACCTTATTTCACCTGTAGAAATTTACCTGTGTACTTTAGAAAAAAGTTAAAAGGTATACATACAGCCCTTCAAAATACCTTTTCAACGATATATAGATCGCATCTGTAGCTTTTATCGTTTGACTGCCATAAGGGTTTTAATTTTAGCGGTTTTTAGCGATTTCCCGCTAAACTATCTTTTTTTCGAAAAAGTCGTAGAACAAACGTTTCTAGATTTTTGATCGGGAACAAGTCCTCATTCAAACTTTTAAGCTAAATCAACGCTTTGATACTAACAAACAGACAAACAAACAAACAAACAAACAGACTGACTTTTCATCTCATTTTCGGAAGGCCCCTAAAAATTTCAAAATTAATTTTTTTAACCAGTGGTCCGATTTTGATGATCGAGGTGTCATTCGACGCGTATTTTTGATTAGAATAGTTAAAAATTAAAAAAAAATTCAGAAAGGCTCCAACGGCCCCATTAGCTCCAATCATTTAAATTTTGCCCTCCCACTTACACCTGTTTATCTCACGAACCAGGTGAGTTTCCAAAGTCTTAGTATGCACATTTGTAAGTTAAGTTAATACCTTTTCGATCGGTATATAACTCGACCTGATCGGACAGTCATAGCAAATTTTCCATTCTTCCTGTGTATATATGCTAGTCGCCTTCGCACCCTTCGTGCTGCTTTCGTCACTAGCGCGGACTGCCGTCCGCAGTGATTTCCATTTTTAGATTGCACTTTAGCACCACTATGCTTTTATTATAATAACAATAAAAATAAGTTGTGACTCTAAATAACTCTAAATTGTAAACTGTAGACAAATGCTACAATTGTTTTATATTAAAATTAAGCCCATTAGTTTTTATAATCTATGTGTAATCATATACTTTCAATAATATTAAATGCAAAATGAATAGTGGATTGACATGAAACCCGTTCACATTTTAACCACATTTTTGTTGGTGGAATTTAAAGTTATAAAGTAGTTTGTGTCTTATATATTTTACATGTATGTTTATTTTAGGTATATTCAAATATATATACTGATTTAAAATGTATATAACTAAGTCTTAAACCGTAGGTTAATATTCTTTTAATAATATTTTATAATCAACACCTTTTGTTATTGTTAAATGCTAAATTTATAGATTGTTATTTAGGCGGTTCATCGTTAAATTAATAAATTCATTTATTTTTGATTAATTTTTATAAATATGTATAAATATGTATGTATCGTTTTAACCTTATACTTCAAACTGATTATATGCAGCATGTCAAATTGGTTTGTTTTATAATCGGTATGCAATATAATCGATAACTTTTGGCTATTGGTTAACTTAAATGAAACAGAGTTTTTAAAAAGTTGCACGCTTTAAGCTTCGATTAAATCTTGGGCTGCCGTTACGCCATTTCGTTGAGCTCAGCCGCCGCCCACTGCTTGGGGCACAACACAGCCGAAATATTTTTACTGCACAACAGCTAAGCGGCTTATCAGCAACTGAGGCGGCTACAGAGACAACGGCAACTGAGGCAGCGGCAACATCAGGCGAGAGCGGTTTCAACGGCGCGACGTTGAACGCAATTGCAGCCAAAAGGCAAACAGAGCGAGCCAAGTGAATAGACCAAGTGACCAATGACCAGCAAAGGAACGATATACATACATATGTAACACTGACAAAAACAACAATACAACCAACAGTAACAGAAACGAAAGTTTATATCCGACACACCGAAGACTTTTGATACCTATGATTCCTATGACAGCTATTATATCA
Source organism: Drosophila recens (assembly GCA_037043495.1). Classification (NCBI taxonomy): domain Eukaryota; kingdom Metazoa; phylum Arthropoda; class Insecta; order Diptera; family Drosophilidae; genus Drosophila; species Drosophila recens. The sequence continues at coordinate 53,254 of JBAMBJ010000726.1, forward strand.
AAAAAATATTACTCAGATTTTAACTAAATTTGTTCAGCATTTATGAGACATTAATACTAAATTCTTTTGTGAGATTTTTGAGATTGCTTTAAAAAAAATATGGTTTCATACTAATCGTTGTTTATTCTTTCTTTATTGGATTTCCCAGCACTACAAGTTTACACTTATTATTTAATGTGCTAGTCACAATGTTTTATCACCGATCGGTTCTTTGACAACTATATGTGTGATAAAACTGTCAGATTTTAATCAAATTTGGTTCGGAATGTCTAGGACTATGCCAATTATTTATTGTAAATAAAAAAATAGTATCGAAAGTATAACAACAATCAACAAGAACAAGAGCTAGACGCACTAAACAGACATGCTTTTTACATCAATTTAACATTTTGTATGTATATGCAAAATATACCTAAAAAAAAACGATTTTATATTTATAGTAACTAAAATAAAAACACAATTTCTTGACAAAATGATAACAACCTTTGTGAGGGTATGAAAAGTATAACAACAATCAGCAAGAACAAGAGCTAGACGCACTAAGCAGACGAAGGCGGGCAACATGCTTTTAACATTAATTTAACATTTTGTATATAGCGCACACAAAGAAACCAGTGACAGTTTTTCTCTGTCTCTCTTTCTCTCTTTCTATCTTTCGCTCTCTCTCTCTCTCTCTCTCTGTCTCTCTTTCTAAAGGTCTGTCTGTCTCTTTTTAGCTATGTGCTGCGTGTAGCTACAAGATGTTTGTTTGCCCTGCTTATGAATAATTTGCATTGGACGTTTGTCAACGGCAACGCAGCAGAGCTGAAGACTTAAAAGCTGATGCTATAGCTGAGGCCCATTTCCCCATTTCCCCATTTTCCATTTCCCTCTCTCTTTTTTTTATTCCTCTCTCTCTCTCTCTCTCTTTTGGCTACAATTATATTCAGCTGCGGCTGCGTTTTGTGGCTGAAAATGTTGCCTTTTTGTTGTGTGGAATTGGGATTGGGATTCGGATTTTGGTTTTGATAAATCGCTTTGAAATTTATTTTCGACCCGCTCCAAAGTTGACTGAGTGACTATGAGAGAGAGAGGGAAGGAGAGAGAGTCAGAGTGTCATTTTGCACTGGACAAAGCAAAAACTGGACTAAACCGGACTGTGGACTGCGGATTCTGCTGCTGTGGGCTGAACGATTCTATCAAGTGTCTGGCTGGTCATTTGTCTGGCTAACAGTTCTAGGCGCCTGCCTCTGCCCCTGCCCCTGCCACGCCCACAACAATGCTCTCGACAAATGTTGCCATGTCAACCGGTTTAAAATCAGGTTGAGCTAACCTCTCCCGTGCCCCCTTCCGGTATTCCCTCCTGACACGGTTAGCTTTTCACTTGGCAAAATTATTCAGATTGTTTTTTCTATTACATTTTTTTGTATTTATTTATTTATCTATTTATAAAGTATTTTTGATAAGGGCAACGGAGCTGCCAACTAATTTGTTTACAATTATGCACGTTGAGCGGGTAAAGGGATTTTGGGATTTTTGATAGCTTTTTGCAGAAGATATTTGATCATTGAACAGCCCATAAATAATTCGGCAGTCCGCAAAGATGTCTTCAGTAACAGTTACATAACGATTTAAACGGCAGCAACCCTAAGGATGGCATCCCCAGTCCCATTGGCACATCAACTAAATCGCCTACGCATGCTGCATGACAACAGATACAATATCTGAGAGATACTTTGCTTAGCCCCTAACGGCAAATAAGGAATATTTATCAAAGGCAAACGCCAAAGACAAAAAAAAAAACAAGAAGAAAAAGGTCCGAGACAATTTATAACAATTCCTTTTCATTTACATGGACATGGACATGGACATGGACATGACCACGCCCACTGTCTCCCATCTCTCGTAAAGTGCTTCGATATTTGCACTATTGAATACTTTATAAACGATTTTGGCAATAATAAATGTTTCGGCGGTCAGCAAGGGCAATAACAAATTGCCTAAATATGTATTACATACTCATACTATTTTTATTTTTATTTAATATTTTATTACTGAAAATGCAAATGAAAAATACTTGAAAATCTGATTGCTTCCAACCCAAAACTCAAGGCCATCTATTGCCTTTTGTGTGACCCTCATTCGATGTCCGATGGACCAGAAAGGGAAACGGGAACGACTCTGACTCTAGCAGTCAAGAAGATAAACAGCCTTTGATTGTGTGTTGTGCTCTCGTTTTTTCCTATACCTCTGAAAATGAATAAAAAGAGTATGATAACTTTTTGTCAAATGTATGTAACAGACAAGAAAAATTTTATTTGTCTATTAATTTGAAAATATGTCAACGACTGGTTTCTGTAGATAATTTTGAGTTTTGACCCTATACTAATTACAATAAGGTTTTTAACTATTTTATAAATTTCAATAACAACATCTATCCTATAAATTTCATTATTATATGTTAACAGGGTATTTCGTAGACAAATGCATTTTGGGTTTGTTTCTCGGGCTCAAAGTTGCTCTCACTCGTCGGATTTTCGGGTCCTCGTTATATTTGTTGCTTGTTAGGGTCTTGGGGTCCATTTTTAGGGACGGTAACGGGAATCACCCTTGTTGTTATGTAATTGCATAAGTGTAAATGGTAAACAGAACTTGGTATTCCTCGGCTCACATGCACGGGAGTGAAATGTTATGGGAATTGCGTTCAATGAATTTAAATTGGTTTTTCATTCAGAGCAAAAAAAAAAAAAACAAAAATATACAAACTTATTGTATACAATTAGTTAATGATAACTGATTGTTTTGATTCATTTATACTAATGTCGATTATCAGTTATCGACACGGTTTATCGCTTATCTCTTGCCCAATACAAACGAAATCGTGTTGAAAATGAAATGAAAGTTGCGCTAATTTCTTTACTTACATATTTTTATATTTTATTTATTGAACCGATTATTATACGGTAGTCATTAGTGGTCTTTTATTTTTTTGTTGTTTACTTTTAGCATGTTTATGTTTGAAATGTTGCTAACTGTTTTTTTAGTATTTTATTTTATTTTTTTGTTGCTGTTGCTTTTCATTGGTCGCTTACAAAATGCCGCCTAATCAATTTGTAGCGCCACCCTGTTGAACCTGCTCCCATTCCCATTCACATTCACATTCATTTCATTCGCTGCACTACATACAACTTCCCTCTCCTCTCCTCTCCTCTCCCCGTAAACCGACCGATTGCCCGGCTGCAGTTTTAATTAAGTGTTTAATTAATGATGATGGTACTGGGTTCATCGACGCCGATTTACGATTGCCGATTGCCGTCAGTCAGTCTGTCTGTCTGGTATTGCCACGTGATGTGGGCAACCCAGACAACCGACAAAATGCCAATGAGTTTAGCATATGTGAGTGCAATGCGATTAACATGTATGTTATCGGTATTACCAAATATCAAAGGTGTCCAATTGATTGACAGAACCAATTCAAACCAACTCCAAAAGCATCTTGATATTAAGCTGTACATCTGATGAGAATCAGTTGGGAGACGATAGATATTTTACAAAATGCCATTACAAGAACTATGGGATATACATATATATAAAATCAATAAAATCGTCCAAACTTTTATAACAATTAGCAATCTACTGAAGTCTCATTAGTAGAACTTAGATCTACTAATCATATAGATAGTATATAGTTGCAGCTTTATACATTCTACTGATGTTCTTAGAATATATCACATTAGTGCCCTTTGTACAAATGATTTTACCAAATAAAATCATGACATACCAATTTGCAATATATTACTTTTGTGTGTGTGTAAAGCTCAATTCAGATCAATCTAACTTAAAGTATTCAAGCTTTTTAAGCTTGTGTTTCCATCTTATAGTGCAAAAGTACTTTTAAATAGAATTCTAACTAAATCAGTCGACATAAATATTAAAATAATATTCAAAAGGTGTTTGATAAAATAAACTTGTATCAGAACAATGACTCATTATTAATAATAATAATGTTTGTCATAAAATTTATCTGAAATTAATAATAAAAGATTTAGCTTGTAACACGTAACTTAAATTTGGAAATTTAGCTTGGTCTAGTGCGAATTTAAGCAGATTGTCGAGATAAAAGCTAGGCCGAAAATCTGTGAAATGGTGAATCTCATTAAAGGGGCTCTTTCACCTCATTGCCTTTGGACTTGTACTGTTTGCAACAGCTGCCACACAACCTTGCCACACATATTCGTATTATATGCGACTTAATTTTGCAGCTGCATTAAAAACAAATGCAATTTTCACTTTTTACATGGCTCAGTGGCTCCATGGGCTGACTGACTGCCTGACTGACTGGGCCAGCTTGTAGTCATATGTGTGTGTGTGTGTTGTTTGTTTGTTTGTTTGCTTATCTGTTTGTTGGCGTTGTTTGTTTTATGTGCGCGCATGCTTCGTTTGCAAACATTGCGCATACGCCGCGTTGGCAAAAGTAAAATTAAGAAGAAGTCTGCGTGTTTTCGTGTATGTGTGTGTGTGTGAAAATTGTGAAAAGCGTATTTGGAGCAGAAAATGTAATGTGTCTGTGCACCGCCAATTCACTCCTTTCCACCCACTTCCACTCCTAGTTCTTCTACTCGCTAACTAATTTTTTTTCTTTCGAGCCGCATTCATTATTTATGTGCATGAAATTTCATTTCATTCGTTTAATGTTGTTTTTCTTTTTTCTTTTGCCTTGTTCAAATACTTTTTGCAATTAACAAAAAAAAATCTTGCGCACATCTTTCACACGATGCACAGAGATACGTTTCACATAACTCCTAAATCGTTTAGGCCCTGCTCCAGTTGGCATTCTACATACAGTCCCTAGTCATCTGCGATCTCATCCCAACGCTAAGATTCGCGATAAGATTGTTGCCACTCCAGTACTTGCCTTACGTTATGCAAATAGATAAGATACATGCATCAAATTTAAAGAAGCCAAGGTCATTTGTTAGCACAAACTTTTACGTGTTTATGATGTTGATCAATTGACGCTGATTCTTTTTATCAGATCTTCAGGTATTTTTCGTTGTTTACATTTTTTAACAAGATTTCCAAGATATGAGTCTCTGATATGGGTCTGTGATAAAATCGCCATAAATAATGGAAAATAACCCAAAAAGTTTACGATAATAAAATTAAGCTGGACAAATGTGACTCATTAACTGTTGATCATGTTACGTATTAAAGACGTAAGAATGCTGTTAGACCAGAATGCCGACTGATAATAGATTATTGTGTAGAACAATTGACTAGAATTTTATATAACAGTAAATTAACATAATCGAATAGTCGCTCGAATCGTTATTTTGTACAATTTCAAAGCTGAAAAAACTATTTATAACTTTTGTACTTATTTGATAATACAATTGCAGGGTATATTATGAATTTAACGTTCAGTTTCTTAGAGTCTCCGAGCTGAGATTAATAGTTTGGTTTCTTCCTTGACCCCGCCAACTATCTCATTGAAATAATTTGAGTGTCATTGAGGTTTCATTACTTGGGGTTAGTAAGTGTTCGTCTGATTAGTATCTCATTGAAGGCTGAGTTAAATCGTATAGCAAGCTCTCGCTATAAATATAATGATTGTTTGCTTTGTTTATTTATTTCTAAGATGAGTTATTCACATTTCTAACTGAAATAAAAAAAAATCGTTGTCTTTTGTTTTTTTTTACAGATCGTTAGGGGAAACTTGACAATATTTAAAGAGTCATATATATAAACACAAGCACTAACAATAGTAACAATATTTACCACAATAACAACAACAACAACGTAACAAGTCAACGAGTTGCAGACGTGGCTAATTGCAAGTAAGTCGTCAAATGTAATTTCTTTATAAAAGTACATTGTTATATGAATATATTTATACGTATATGTGTATATTAATGCATGTATGTATAGATAGACATCAACAGCCAGCAGGGTGTTGGGTTTGCCTTAGAAAGAAAGACAGCAAAAGGGAAAATGGTCAACAGCGGATTGAAGCGGGGCTGGGGCAGCTGGGGGCGTCGTGAAAATTTTTGCCTTTGCCAACACTTCATGTAAATCGCATAACACGACAGCCAAGGCGATGGCGACAGCTTGCTTGACTAGCTCAAAGTCCAACAGCAACAACAACAACAAGAGTAGCTGCAACAGCAGCAGCAGCAAGTCGTCTAACTTGTCAGATCGCGTGCCAAGAAATAATAATGAAGAAAAATCGTGTTACTTAGGCCTGGGCCGAGGCAGCAACACCAACAACAAAAACAACAACGGCAACAGCCTCAGCACTTTATGCCTAATAATCATAACAATAACAACAGCTACAACATCAACAACAACAACAAGAGCAACAACAATTGCTGCGACAACTACAACCTCCTTTAACTTCTGTACATCCCAGCCCTCTTGATTTGTTTTTTTTTTTTGTGTCATGCGCATGCGTGCCGTCTAATTAGCGTGCACTGAGAAATTCACTTGAATCACCCACTTGAAGGCACTTGCGACTACGGCGATGACTTCAAATTACAGCGCTTGACATTGCACAGTTTGCACTGCATCCGTTCATTTGTTCGTCATGCCAATGAACTGGCTAATGTGGCTTATTAATCGACGCTATTGACCATTGGCTAAACGCTAGGCCATGTGCTAGTAACATCTATCAGAAAACAGCTAGTTTGGAGCTTAACCATTAACATACGATCTCCAGCTGTAATAGAGACAGAAAGAAGGAGCGTGAAATACAGAGAGAGAGAGAGAGAGAGCAGCCGGAACGTTTTACTGGCTGGAAGTAATATTTTGGGGAAAATGTATTCCCCATTACCAAGATGACTACACTCTTACTATAACTCTATCTAAAAGCTTTAGGACTGGTTCTGTAACGTTTTACTGGCTTCGTCAGATATGTATATATTATAGATTATATACTTTTTGGAGAGCTCTTAAACGAAAGTATGTTTAAAAAAAAGAATTTCACTCATACATATAACAAGTTATTCTTTTCGTCTGTATATTTCGAGTATATTTCACAAAAGCCCAAACATTTTTTGAGTAGACAATACAATAATTTAAAGACCATTTATATGAACGAGTCATGTTTAAGCCGGTTCGAGGCCATATGCTTATATGGAATACCCTCCATAAAACTCAAATGTACACTCACAAAAAGCACTTGCTATAAACAAGAATCATCTTTTTTTTTTTTGCATCAACATAAACTGATTGAAGAAATACAAGGTTATGTAGAGTAATCAAAATTGTTGTGCATTAGCGAAAATCTAAAAATTATAAACCGTGTTTAACTCGAAACTTTCTACTCCAAAACGAAAATATACTCGCAATTATATCGTTGTACTTCATCTGACTGTGCGTGACTGCAATTGTGTGAATAAGGAGAGCTAATTGGTCATTAAATTACAGCGAATAAGTGATTCATAGTTTAATTCAAGCATATATCAGGGGGATATAAAACCGATAAAGATGATGCCTTTAAAGTACCAGTAGTTAATTGCATTTATTAAAAGCAAAATTAATTCTAGGGTCTACATTATAAATCCATATTAATATGCAATTAAATTTATAGACAAGTTGAAAAGATTTACTTAAGCTTGCTCGACTTGAAAATAATTAGCATCCGCAAGATAAACTGTCAGTTTCAGCATCTACAGAGATATATATATATATATAGAAATGTCGGATATATCTAAGATGATGAGGATCTTAAAACAATTAGACTTTCATCTAACAAGTACATTTTTGTAAGGAATAAAAAGAAACAAATAAAATTAAATTGTTAAGAGATCCGCTTAGCTTTCGTCTTTAGAATACGTTTGATTCAACGTTAATTAGTTTGTCAGTGGGACTTAAGCTTGAAATCGATGGAACACCTTTAATTCAATAGGTAAATGGGTAAATTCCAAAGTCTTACGGGAAGACTTAAAACATTGCAAATGTCACAATTAAACTATTGATAAATATGTATGTAACAATATATAATTAGACTTGCGATTTCGCTTATACAAATCCCAACCGAAATCGAGACCAAAACGCAACCGCAACAGCAACAACGACAGCGAAGACACTAAGCTTAAGTCGCCCTTTAAGCCCTTGGAGCTCATCAGGCAGAGCTCTCCCCCCCTTCCAATCTAAAAAACTATATACGAGAGTACTTATTGCCACCTCATACCTGAACTACAACACAATAGCACCTGGTGAAGAGGCATGCGTTCCCTCCATTCCTCGACTCTGCCTCGTTGCCAGTCAACCAAAAAGCCATTCAGAAAACCCCAAAAACAACTTGCAACAAAACGAGGAGCTGCCGCGTCGCGTGGCCCGCAGACAACATGCTAATTAAAAGCTACTTTTGCCAGCCGCATTAATATACACAAACAAAACACCGCAAAATTCATGTGTTGTTGTTGTTGTTGTTGTTGTTGGTGTTGTGTCTGCATTGCCAGCGGATTAATGAACATTTACGAGGCGGCACAGGAGGACAAATGAGTGTTGCGCCTCTGGTTTCAATCCAATCGACTCTCAGTTGTCCTTGTTGTCCTCGCTGTTGACGTCGCTGAATGACAACGATTTGCGTTTGTTTCATTTGAAATGTGTACACATGCACAGCAAAAAAAAACGAATGCATTCTCAAATGCATGTTTTAATATTTAGCGGGTTTTTTTATATCTTTGCAAAAGAGTATTTGAATTTTGGGAACCAAATGAAGTTTTCTTCTTTTAATTAGTCTTATAGAATAGGTTTTTGGTGTTGTTTTATGTATCCTACAAAAGTGGTTTAAGTCGATGGATTTTTTTGATCGATCGGAAAATATATTTATTTTTTTTTATATTTTTAGTTTTCCATTTTAAATTATTATTTTTTTCACCCAAATTTTGACACAGTTTGAAATTCATTTTATTCCCGAGCCCCGTACCTTTTTTTCCTGTGTATATTTATGTATCAATGGGGAGGTGACCATTCTGGAATGGGAGCTGTAGCTTCTGTCTGGGATCCCTTAACCGCAAACAGCAGGAGAGCCCGTGGTGCAAGGCCATGGGCGGAGGGTGGTGCGGAGCGGGGGTCTGGGCCCAAAGCAAGCCTGGCTGGGGCGTCATTAAAAATGTCTTGATAGGTTTGTGGCTTTGGTTTGAATGCTGTGGTTGTTGTTGTTGATGTTGTTGTTATCCAGACGTAACGGGGCATTGACAGATGCTTTGCCAAGGATATGTCTGCGCATAAAGGACAGATCCGTGTGCGTGTGTGCGTACGCGTCTTTTTGTGTGTGTGTGTCACTATTGAAAATCATATTCGAATTAAAAGTGGAAAGAACAATTTTAAAATCGACATAAAACAGCTGTCAAGTTGTGATTTAATGCAGCTCAGCAAGGACAAGAATTTGACACAGTGCATAAAGTACTAAAGCCTAACATAGTTGCATGTCCTCCTATCTATCTCTACCGCTCTCTCTTCATTTCTTTCTCTCCTCCACACACTCCCATCTTCATCTATTTCTTAACACTTTTGCAGTCAAAGTTTTCGACAGTCATAAATTTGCCTGCAACATGAATTCGACAGCACAACTAAGAAGCAAAAGTGCGCCCAAATACACAAAAAAAAAACAACATATTTTTCTGTTTTTTATTCTACTCCTTTCTTTCTTTCTTATTTGATTTTGTTGGTTTACTTTATTTTATTTTATAATATTTTTGGTATTTTATTTTGTTTGTTTCGCGCAGAACTTTTGCTCTCTTTATGTGGCTGTAAGTAACCTGAAGTTCAAAATCTGTTAACCGGAAGTGAAACTTAATGTGTGTGCACTCGCAACTTGGGTCACCGCTTTTATCGGTTCAGGACTAACCCATTCCTTTTCTTCCCTCCACTTTCTTTGTTGCTTCTCAGCTTGTTGAATGGTTGCTTGGCCGGTCACTTTGTTGATTTAAAATGTTTCCAAAACATTGCAAAAGTTTTACAAATTGATTTGTGTGCTTTTAATAGAAGGTTAATATACTAGCAAATATCGTTTGCTTTAATTCGAAAGATCCGAAATAAACGATTTATTAATAAACACGTTATTATATTCAATTAACTCGATAAATATAAGCTGCTAAACATTACTTTCAACCTAATCTAGTTTGTTTGCTAAGCATTAAATCAACTGCAAATGTGGTAAATAATCTTAGTTTTAGATCATTACTTAACTAACTGTCTCTCTCTCTCTCTCTCTCATTCGCTCTCTTTCATGAGATTAATCAAACTTTCAGCTGTTGACGTAAGAAAAGCTATTATCAAAATAAGAAGCTTGCCTCAATTGTTTATTATTGTTACACGTTCGTAGGCTACTTTTCGATAACTTTACTTAATCGAGTTCTTAGAATTTTACACCTGACAGACCAGACCAAACCAGACAAGCAAAAGCCCAACAGCAACAACAACAACAAAACCAACAATTCCGAATTGCCCACATCGAATCAATATTTATTCATGCTCCGATGCCATAAAACTTTAGATACAAACGGTAAACAATAAATGCCACAGTGTGAAACACACAAATGCACGTGGCCGACGCTGCGGCTCTCGTTTTGTGGCATCAACTCGGCTCTGACTGGGACAGTGGACAGTGGACAGTGGACAGTGGACAATGGACAATGGACAACAACAATGGCACCGCAAACGTTTAAATAATCAATGAGTGTTGTCTGTGAATGTGTGAGTGATGGTGTCTATCTGTGTGTATGTGCGTGTGTGTGTTTTAGGAGTATGAGGTGTTGCCCAAAAACACACCGACAACGACAACTGGACAGTTGAATCCTTCGTTGTCGGCTCGGTTGATTGGTCTCCACGTATAGTCGCTGTTCATTATTCATTTGTTATTATTTGCTTAGTGGCCAGTGTTGGCACATAAAGCTTCTCATACACACACACACATACACACACACACACACACACATGCATACAAATACATTGATAAACGCACAGACACTCTTTGGTTTCATGACAAATCATCAAATTGACATTAAAAATGCTCATCAGCTCGACATTTCAACTTGCATTTGTAATGGATTCAAACTGAATCACATTGAACTCAACCGAATTAAATGGAAGTGAAGTCATCTGAACTGAACTGGAGTGCACCAAATCGAGCTTAACTGTTGTCTTTCGTTTAGTATTTTGCTCCAGACACCTGAAGCTCCTTTAACATGACTATTTTTTTTTATAAATTTTCCATCATGAATTGGGCAAATTTAATTTATCAAATCAATTTTTTTATTTACTGTTGAAAACTTAACTTTTGGACTTGAAGTGATTTTTCCATTATATTTAACGCAATTACATGATTTTAGCCTTATCTTTTTTTTTTTGATTCGTTTAGCCTATAAAATTGTTTAGAACAATTAATTTTTTAAATAAAGAATATGATTTCATTTATAATTATTATATTATAATTTTTAAACCTTTTTTTCTCTGAATTGTAACTCTTTATTGTTTAAAGAGGTTCGTATCGTGCTGGAGGCTTAAATGAATCTGAATGTAAAGACTTTTGCACTTACAATTGTTGCAGCAGCAATTCAACTCACTTGCAAACGTTATTTTTTTACTGTTAACACTCTTTATTTTTATGCGTATGTGAGAAGTTTAAACTGCTCCACGATTTACGGTAGCAAATTTGAAGCGAACCGATAAAATGCAATTTAGACTTTGAACCACATTGTTGCATTGTTGTAATGCAATTGTGCGCAAAAATTGCTTACCTCTCAATGTTGCAACAAACCAAATACGTTGCCTACTTTTCAGGGCAAAATTGAAAATTAAATAATGTTGCGACTGCAATCGCAATCAAAGGCCAAAATGAAGTCCAAGGGTGGAAGGGAAGTAATGAAGGAAAAGGTTTACAGTTGTCAGAGCTTGGATTGGTGTCAGTTGCCACTGCCGTTGTGACTTGATTAAAATGATGATAAAATCTAATTAGAAAAGTTAAACTTAAGATGTCAACTTAATTTACATCCAAGCCCAAGCCAACGCGAATATCTTTGGCATCTCTTGGCTATCGTTGTCTTCTTCATCTTCAGTTTCAGTTTCAGCTTTAGCTTCTGGATTTGTGTTGTTGGCTGGCAAAAAAAAGCCCGTTCGACAGCCCGTTTGCCTTTTCACTTTCTTTCGCCTGCACGCAACGTTTTTTGCGCATTCTTTTGGCCCGTCTGTCTGTCGAACCGTCTGCCGGTGTCTGCCTTGCTGTCAGCACAAACATCCTAATTACCAAGTTTTTGCGCAAGTCTCAGCTCTCATCAGACCACGACCAAGACTAAAGCTGAGACTGAGTCGGAGTCTGAGACTGAGACTGAGACCTCGACCCAGACACAGACATCGAGATCCGATGGGGACGCAATTCATTTGGGGGCATGGCTCGTTGGGTCAGTCGAGCGATATTCGCCCTACTTTACATGTTTTGATGTTGTCGTCATCTTTGTTGTTGTTGTCGTTGTATTTGTTGTCGACTAATTACGTTTGCGCCCATGGACAAGCGTCACCTAATGACCCAAAGCTGCCAACAATGACAAGACAGAGAGAGAGAGAGAGGAAGAGACTAAAGTCAGAAAAAGAAAAACTTTTGCTCCACTGTGTTTTACGCACTTTTGATGGCACCCTGCAACTTGGCCAAGTGCAAATGAGTTGTGCGTGTTTCTGCGCTGCGCCCTGCCCCCGAGTACATTTCTAATGACCTTCATTACATTGAGTGGCCCCTGCTTTCACCCCTCTAGCCCTCTCCACCACTCCAGCCCTCCACCCGCTCTCCGATTTAGTTTCGCTCCGTTTCAGCTGACAACGACAACAACTACGACGACTTTGGCCAGACAAAAGGCAGCGCTATGTAAGAAGATTGTGAGAATAGCTACACTCGAAAAAATATATAAAAAATATGTTCGTATTTGTATCAGTTTGTTCTGAAAAGCTTAAGATTGTTGTTTATTATTATTTGTGAATCGTGTATGGAAAGATATGTTTAAGTTTTATTTTTCAATCGTGCGACTTTGAATTCCCAACTGATTTTAATTAATGCAACAAAAAACACTTTTATTTAATGTTTTCTAATTTGGCATGATCTTTCTTGGAATTAATATAGCATATTTCAAGATTGAAACGAGCTTAAATATAAAAAATATGTTTTGTAATAGAAACAAGTACATTTTGAAGTAAGTACATGATTTTTTGTACTTAAAATATTATGTTTCGATCCCTCACAGACTTACTACCTCCAGAAAAATAGAATTTTCTAAAGTAGAATTTTTTAAACAGCGAGCTTGAAATAAGATTTTAAAGAATTCCGAACTCAGTCAGTTTTTAAAATAGTTTGTACCTTGAATATTCCCTGTTTAAGTACGGAAATCTGGATTTTGTTTTCTGAGTGTAGCTGCTAGGTAGAAGGACGTATGAGTATCATCATTCTGCCACTGAAGAGAAGGATGCGAGAACTGATTAGGGAGGGGGAGGGGGAGGGGTGAACTGCTCGCACGAACGCCTTTGCTCAAGAAATTGTAACAAGGCCTGAAGTAATTGGCCAACAACGATTCATCCTATAATAGTAGCTCTCACTGTTGTTGGTTTTTTTTTGTATTTTTTTGCAGTTTCCGGCTAATAGCTTTGAAATGAGTTTCGCTTTTTGGACACAGTTTGTTTGACTGTTGGTCAGTTGTCGTTGTCGTTGCTGTTGTCGTTGCCATCGTCTCATAATGCAAAGTTCATTAAAAAACTTGTGGGCCACAGACAACATTAGCGGTCACATAGTTTTAGTTTTTCTTTATTTTGATGGTCACATAAAGACTATCTTTAAGTAGCATATATCATTATCCGAGCGACAGTTGAGTTTTAGTTTCGTTTCGAGAGCTAAGTAGACGAAAACTAAGGTCTCTCAAGTAAAACTACTGCGAATATTGAGTTGAAACCAAGATTTAAGATGATATACAATATTTAGAGGCATTCTAATTTTAAATTTATTTTTAAAGCTTGAAATAATAATTAATTAATACAATTAAAATATTAAGTACTTTTAAATAAATCTTATTTATAATTCGAAAAGAATTATCACAACTGTAAAATTTTTCGTTTTGTCTTAGCATAGACTTCTTACCAAAATATCTAATTCAAAGGAGATCGAACTTTCAGGCAATTTCCCTGTGAATGATCGCTCTGACAATAGCCAGATAGATAGCCAATTTCCTGTCTGTCTTTACAGCCAATTTGCTATAGGATGAGTGAGTGATGCATTTCGATTTCTGTGGCCTGTGATCAGCTAACTAAATAAAACTAGAAAATGGAGGAATGTAAAATGCAAATGTCGTTTACAGAGCACATTGCTCATACGCCATGTGAATGTCCAGCTGTGCTGTGCTATTCTCTCACACTCTCTCATTTTGCCCTGTTTGTCTCCCTGCATGACTTCTTTTTTGTGTTTCTGTTACGCTCTCATTCTTTATATTTTGCCCAGTCTTTGTTTTGCTGGACCTCCTGTTGTGCTGCCATTTCTGGGTGCTGTTGGTTGCATCCTTTTGGCCAGGTCCATTTCGAAGCGTCGACCACTTTTCGTGGTCGTTTGAAGTTTTTATCCTTATTTATCTTCATAAAATATTCATGCACTTTGCTTTCGGCTGCTTTATATGCGACTATATATATATGTATATACATATATATATTATTTCTCTGTATATGTGTAAAGCCACTTGATGTTCAGTACTCAGCACTATCAGAGCACTTTCAGGTGCCCCGGCCAGTTGGGATTGGGTTCTTCTTCTGCCCGGGCAGGCACTCGACTGCTTTGCCAGCTTTTCAATTAAAAATTGTTTTTCACTACATTTGAGTTGATTGATTTTTAATTGATTGCAATTGAGTAAAAGCAGGTCGAGACAAAGAGTGCGAGCTCTTAAGCGTTGAACAGCCAAGAAAATACACAGACATACACACAGACAAGCAGACAGACAGACAGAGCGAGAGGTACAGAAATGGAAAACCTTTTAAGAGGAAACACAGCCACCGAATAAGTTTTTGCCGCAATGCTTATATATTATTGACGAAGCATCCATCTGGCAAGCAACGTGGCTCAGTCAACTCAACTCATCCCACTCCATCTCCATCAGCATTGCCCATCTGCATTCCCATTCTTATCTTCCAATTCGCATCGCATCTCCATATCTCTCCACTTATCTCAACAGGATGCAAATTGCATGGGTCACGTCTGCGGCTTTTGTGGCTCATAAATTCTTAACAAGGATTTTGGGCATTTTGGTAAAAAAAAATAATAATAAATAAATAAAAAATTAGAATAAAATGGAAAAATTTTAAATGAAAATTAAAACTTAAACGAAATGTTGTTAAGTGAATTTTAATTTGCCATAAACAAAATCAACATGTGTGTGTGTGTGTGCTTGTAAATTTGATAGCAAGGGTGAAGTGTGAATGTGTTGAAGTTTTTAAAAGCTGAAAGGAGAGTCTTGGGCACCGGATGTGCACAAGGGTTGAAACAACGACAAACTTGTTCAAAGTTCGTAAAATAAAAAAGACCAGCAAAAAAACAAAACAAAAAATATATAGGAAACAAAGCAACAACAGTGGTAAAAGACTCGGGAGTTTCTGTTCCCCTTTCGAAAGGTGGAAGGTAGATCCCCCTTTGCCATATTTGGTCGGACAACCCTTTGTGATGAAATATTAGCAACAAGCTGGCGAAATTGAAGTTATACAAACAGAGTAATAACAGCCATCGGCTGCCGCAAAAGGCACAACAGCTAAACAGGGGTTTAAACCCTGAGCTAACTTAACGGGCATCATCATTTACACAATGCCCGTTGCCTTGGGGGCTGTGACTTTGACTCGGCGAGGTGTCAACTGCGTGAATGGTACTTAACGAGCGCTCTCAACATATGCTGGGATTGTAAATTAATACAATACAAAATGCATGTAAAAGTTTGCTTAGCTATCAATCAGAATTCAATTCGTTATCTCCAATGTGGTACTGATTTTGCTAACTGCGTGAAGAGCTCATAATTTTCCCCAGGAAATAATAGTAAAGTAATAAGAATAAGCTTAACAAACCGTCCTTGCGATTTGGTTTGGTTTGGTTATGGAAAATCAAATAGTCTTAATGATCATGACACTTTAAACAATTGTAATGCCAGAAATGCCTTGATCTTTAGTATTCTTCGCTTCGCTTCAGACTTATCACTTGTTTTTGCCTTGTTTCCATTTTGCTCATACATTTACATACATAATCGTAATACCTTATCGTTTCTTTGACAGTTTTCGTTTGTCTCTCGGCCGTACCACGTGTCGTATGAATGATACGCAAAATGAGTTTCACACACTTGGCAACAACCTCAACGAACTGTGCGAGAAAAAAAGTCCAACACAACTACAACAAGTTGACTGTGTGCGTGTGCGTGTAAGTGTGTGTGTGCTTGTCCTTGGCTGTCGCTGTTACCTGAAATTTATGGCAAAGCTGTCAATATGTGTGTAAGAGTGTGTGTGTGTGTGTGTGTGTGAGAGAGAGTGCGTTGTGTGCGTATATTTCTGTGATTTTTTTTTTCATTTTCCGAGTCTCCCGTCTGAATTATGAAAGTCGAGACCAGGAGCTCCCTAGTGTGAGGGCTTTGCCAGATAAGTTAGGAAGGGACACATGTCCCTGTCCTCGTTGTTGTTGTTGTTGTTAGAAAATTGTTTTTGAAATGGCTAACAAGCTATTAGGAAACAAACAAAGGGCTCTTCATGTTGATGACGATGAGTTTTTTTTTTTTTTTTTTTTGGGGTCTTGCAAGAGTGGAGCTTGAATTGGTGACTCGGTTACTCTCATTGTACTCCTGTCGTTGTGTCCTGGCATTGACAGCTGTTGCATGCCACGCTGCCCCTGCCCCCTGTCCCCTCTGTCCCTTGCCCCAAGCCGATAAACGACATTTAAGCGATGCAAAAGGCTTTGGGTGACGCCTTGTTACTGCTCCAGGCTCGAGCATCAATCAACTACTATGAGAACAACAATTCATTATAAGCTTGACTGCTGGAGATGTTGTTGTTGTTGTCGTTGTATTATTCTTAGTATTATTGTTGCCATGCCACACACCTAGCCAATGATTTATGACTCAACTGACGCTCGAGAAATCAAAAATGTGAGACGCCATTTAACTTGTTGTCTGCTTTCAGATTTGACAACAACAACAACAACAACAAAAGCAACGAAAGAAATGACAAAAACAAATAGAAAAGAAAAAAAAACGTAGAAAATGTGTCAAAACATATCAAGCCACATGTTGCAACAAATTAAATTCATTTGCTCGAGAGCTGCCCGAATTCATAAATCAAGCTTAAAAGTCAGCTGTAAAGTAGGCAATAGTTTTTGATTCTGGTTTTTATGCAACGCATTACGTATACGCGACTTTGTGAAAATTTAAAAAAAATATTGCAAATCGAATATCGTTGAAAAATAATTGAATTTAAGCTTGCCACACGACGTGGCAGCTGTTAAATTGAAAAAAAAAATGGGGAAATGTGTGCAACACACACAATCACTTGTGTTTATCTAAGCTGTAAGCACACATGGCAAACACGAAAATCAATTAATATTTTTAGCTACTAATATACACACACGCACACACATGTTATCCTTCTTTCTTCTACTCGCAAAAGGTTCTTCTTTGGTTTCTCCCTTTCTCCACATTTTTCGCCATTTTGTTCGACAACAAAAAAATTTAATAAAAGGGCAAACAAGCAAGCAGCAAAAGCTAAGCTAAAACAATACACAAAAGGTGTTCTAGTATGTGTGTGTGTGTGTGTGCTTGTGTTTGTTCCTTTGTTATTCATTCCCCTCCCCTCCCCGCCCGCTTGTGCTTTGCCTGTTTTGCCCAACCACTTACAGTTTATTAGCCGACTGCGTTTTCCTGCTTATTAAAAATCGCAAATGGCAAATGGCAAACTTCCCCTCGGTCTGCTGCTGATTATGAGCTTATGAGTCAGAGTACACAGTATTCACAGTATTCACAGCATCTCTGCAAAGAGTCACACACATACAAATACAGACACACACACCACACACACACTCAGTGCTTGCTTATATGGCTTACCTTTCTGGGTGGCCGACAAAACAAATGACAACCCAAATTATTTTGACACCATTACCGAAAATGTTCGCCGCACACACGCAAAGCACACACTCGAGTGGCAAGCTAGACTCGAGGCGTGGCCTGAGGGAGGGCGTGGAAGGCGTGGCAGACATGGCAACATATTGTGCCATGTTCTATGCAACAAATACAACAACGAAACAGACATAAACAGAGACAGCGAGGTAGAGGTGGAAAGAGAGAGAGATATAGATAAACAAATGAGAGTGAGAGAGAAAGCGAGAGAGAGGAGATTCTCGCAGTCCAAACAGGGAGCTCGCACATGGAAATTGCTGAGGACGCTGGCGTTGTCTCTGAATATATCTGTCTGTCTGTCTCTGTCCCAGTGTCCGTTCGCCTGTCAGATTGTCCTTTTGTGGCTCCTGTGCGACACAACTGCCGGCCACGCCCCGCTACGCCCCCTCAGTCCGTCTGGCCGAGGACGTTGTACGTGCGTGGCGCGCGTCCTCCTGCAAATTGCCAGTTAAAATTTCTGACATGTCAGCAAACGGCGACCAGGAACCAGGCAGCATCCATTCACCATGGGACCGAGGCTGCAGGATTGTAGCAGCTTGTAGCTGAGGATTATGCATGAATCCGGGCGGAATGACTAAATGGAATTCAAATGCTTGACAAATTTTTTGAGAGCAAAGTTAAATGCTTTCGATCAATCGTATATCGTATATCGTTTATCGTGAGGCCCTCAAATATTATCGATAATTAAAGTACAATTAACGATAAGTTAATGCATAGATAATATGTCCATAGACAATATTTTTACCACAGTTAGTGAGAGTAGATCAATATTTATGGAACTTGTGGATTTCTGTAATTGTAATTAACAGTGTAAAACGATTAAAAGTTATCGAATTTATTTTGGATAATCAATAATATGTCCTTGGTTATTTTTGGATACTCTACACGTTGTTTTTGCTTCTGATCTACTCCATGGTGCATGAGTTTCGATGGATGTCTGCCTAGTTAAGTGGTATCTGGCAAGGGAAGCTGCAGCGACAGCGACAGTGGCAGAGACAGAGGCAGAGGTGGATGCGGATGCGGAGATTGAGGTGGGGACTGAGACCTGGTTGGCAGGAAATCAACAATGGCACGCTTTGTCATACGAAAAATGGGCGACATGCGGGAAGAAGATGACGATAGACAGAGCGAGAGAGAGAGACTGAGACAGAAAGAGAAAGAGGCTCGACATATTCAATAGATGTCCTTTGCAGGTCCTTTGCCAAGCTGCCTAGCTCTCCAAGCTGATGTCTGTTAACAGCAGCAGCGGTGCAGGCATTGACAAGATTCTAATTGAAAGGCAGCTGACAGAGCTGCAACATTTTGTATAATATGCATTGCACACAGTCCCGGATAAAGGTGTCGCCAGCACTCCGTTGTCGTTCTCATCGTTGTCGATGTCGATGTCGTTGTCGATGTCCTTGTTGTTGTCCTTGTTATCATTGTGACAATGTTAGTTCAATATAACGTATAATTTCGACAAGTTCCCCTACCAAAAGCCTAGACAGTTCGTCATTGATGCCATTGTCGATGGGAGCCCAAACTGCAACAACTGGCAAGCCCACTAATTGCCAAGTTCTGCTACCTTTTTACACTGAGACAGCCCACTTGTATAAATTAATACCTGCAAATATTAATCAGAGATTCCGTTTTCTGTTTTCTGTTGTCATTGCTAAAGTAAGTCGCACTTTTTTCATTAAGCATTGCATTTTTTAATAAGCAGTTAAAAGCACTTTATTTTTATGTTTTTGTATACATTTTACCACTGAAAGAGTCTTTACGAGTTTGTTTTAAATTTAAAAATATGAATTTTTTTTATTGGGTTTTCAACTCAGTTAAATATTTAAACCAGTAATTTGCAGACTCAGAAATAAAAACAACGAACTACACTCCACTTATTTTGTTTTGAACAAGCGTATCTTTTTTTTTGTTAGCTTGTAGAAAAGAGTTTTTTTAAGTTGTTATCTTAAATATAGAAATATCTTTAAGGTAGCTTACTGCGACCTTAACTTGGCATTTAAAACTGGTCTCCATAGCTGTGAAATATTCTAATTGAGCTGCAAAGTTTATCGAAAGTAAAATTGTAAGTTTGCATTTTTTCGCAGTGTAAGCAACGAATATTTCAATGTGATTTGTGATCGGCAGCAACAACAACAACAAAAGCAGCAGCAGCAACTCATTAAATATTATCGATTGTCGACAATTACTTATGGTAATGCTGGGTTCAATTTGGTTTTGATTCGGTTTTGGTTCCGGCCTGGCCAGAAGGTAATTGTTGTCAACACGCCTGCGAGCGGCCTTCAGTTTGGCTATAAATAATAATTGAAATTGAAAACTAAATGTGCCAGGCCATAAAATTAACTCGAAGCCGAAAACACACACACACAAGTCTGAGTACGAGTGCGAGTACAAAATTGTCAATTCGTATTCGAAGTCGCACCACTTGTATTTGTACTTGTATTCGTATTCAAGGGCACATTCGACAATACTTGAGGGTGCCAAGCAATGGCTAAAGTTAACGAAATCGGTAACGAAACTGAGGCCAAAACTGCATTCCAATGTGGGTAATTGTGAGGGTGAGGGTTAAATTCGATGACCCCTTAATCCCCTCTTCTACAAATGTTGCTACTGCTGCTCAAGTATGCAAAGCACAAAACGCAACCAATAATAAAATTAAATGAATAAAAAACAATAAAAGAAGTAGAGACTTAAAAAATGTGTCTGAAAAATTGAAACGAAAAGCCAAAAAGCCAAATAACGCGATCAAATGCCATTGAAATGTCAGTTGGCCAAGTTCGAGTGTATTGATATATATTTGAGTTTGTGTAAGTGTGTCAGTGTGTGTGTGTGAGCGGTTCAAGTTAGGTCACGTCACATACTATACAATATGCACTCTCTTTGGTCAGGTGGAAATTTGACGAGCGAATCATCTCTTGACTTTGCTCGGACTACAAACTGATAATTGACAGCCGGCAATTGACAAGCGAAAATGGAGAATCGACAATTGGACAATTGAAGTGTTGTATACACATACATACATATTGAAAGCAACTGTCAAAAATAAGTTGACAGTGTACTGGTACACAGAGAAAAAAAATTGGAATTCCGTAAGAAAAATCACTTAGAAGCAGGGTATCAAACCGAAACTAATATCGGTTTCAGTTACGGTTGTGTTCGCACTAAGGTTAACAGTCATCGGTTTCGAAACAAGACTCACTATACAATTTTTTTTTAAATGTTAGGCATGTAAATTTGAAAAAAAAAATTCAAAAATTTTAAAAACTAAGATTTTTATTTTATGATCAATGCGAAATAAAATCAAATAAATAATTAAATTTTATGCTTGACCGTACCGAATTTAACCGTTATGCATGAATCGGTCTCTGTACGGCTGTTTCGGTTGGAATAATTTTGGATTTTGGGTTTTGGTAAAAAAATTTTGTTTCGGTTACGGTTTCAGTAACGGTTACCCATTTCAATAGGTTAATACCGGCTATCGGTTACGGTTATGGTTTTAATCCCTACGTAGAAGCTCGTTAATCCCTGATTTTCTTTAAGCAAATACAAAATTCTCTATCCAAATGTGCGTTTTCAATACTTCTACGCATTATTTTGATTTTTTAGTGAAATAAAATGTTTTCCATTTTATCCGCATATCCTTTTAACTTAACATTTTCATACTAAGTATTTAAAATAAACATATATGCTTAAATTCAAAATTCTGAACTCGCATTTTAGAATGGAATTTTTTTTGCAGTGTATGAGCAACCAGCTGACACTTAGTTGATAGACATTTACTTTCTCAAGGGCCACTTGAACTGAAAGTATCTAATCCCAATGTATCTTTCACTTGATATGCATATAAATAGAACTTAGATACATGCTATCTATGCTAATTATTGTCATATTAGACCATGTAAATCTCTCAATATCACGATGACTTACAAACACATTACAATGCTAAAGCAAAAGAGCAAAAGAGGTAGACAGGGCAAAAGAGAGTGAGAGGGAAAAGCTGCCCTGATTATCCATAACAATTTCGCTGTCGCTTTGTTTGTTTTTATTGTTCGCTGTCACTGGGCGATTTGGCGCACATTGATAAATGATGCGCTAGAAAGAAAACTCAACTAGACGTGTCTCGACTCGATTCGACTTGATTCAACTTGATTCAACACGAATTGACTCGAGTCGAGTCTCCTCATTCCTAACGATAATTTTGTGTGACAAATTCCTCGAGCTACATGTCAATTCTTATGGATTGTCCTGTGCTTCCTTTCTGTGCTTCCTTACTGTCTCCACTCAAGTGCCAGTACTTTGGGCCGGCTGTCTATTCAATTTGAGTGTCCCGCTGGGGAGTCGAGTCCCTGCCTTGATTGTGATTGTGGCACTTACTGTGGCACGCACTTAATGTCAGCTTGACATGCAACTGTGGCACTTGCTGGATTTACTGTGTTTAGTTTTAGTCTCGACAGCTTATGCAAATCACTTCCCCTCCCCATTTCGTACATAAATACCAAAAATCTACAAATATTTATACCGCATATACATACATACATAATGCTAATCTATTTTGTTTTTCGGTTTCTGTTTCCGTTTCTCTACTTTGCAGGTCCCAAAATTAATGGTAATTTCATGCTGTCATTGCGCAAAAATCAACACGGCCCAAAAGCGCCAGAACAAAGCATAAAGGTAGGTAATTAAAAGTCTATTAGGGGTAGCTCTGGGCTCAAGTAGCATAACTCGAGTTACCATCAAAAGACTCATACTTTAATCTTACCGTCTTAAAGAGGTGCGTAGCTGGAAATGAAGATGGGAATAGGAATGGGAATGAATGTTGTCTTCACTGATGTTGTGTCCTTGGCGAAAATGTTTGCCAATGAAAATAAATTGGCGAGACAAGTGAATTAAGCCAAGATAAACAGGGAGGTGGAGTTGAAGACGAAGATGCAATTGGAGAGGGAAAATTGAAAAGTTGTCCCCACCAACCAAGAGAACCCAATCAGATCTTGAGCTAATGTTGTACTTTACACAAGATTTAATTAATATCCACTCTCATTTGCATGCCAATGAATTTTACCAGCGCCAGCTAAGCCTGACTAAAAGGTTTTTCTTATAACATTGTAAATGACTTTAAAATCAAAGTAGAAAGCAGCCAAAAACAACCAACCAAACCAATCTAGTTATTGACATAAATGTTTCAATCAAAATAAATAGAGACTTTAGTTTATAAATAATCAACTGTCCTTAAAAAGTTTATTTTCAAGTACTTCCAAATTTAAAACTTTGAATTTGATGGATAATTATGTTGTAAAATGAAAAAAACATTGAAATTTTATTTTTTTATCAAAAACTTTAAAGTAAGGGTTTAATAATACTTAAAAATATCAACTAGAATTTCATTATAAAAATAGATACAATTAATAAATAATATGCATTCTATTATTTTTTTGTATTTTAGATATTTTTAATACAGCGACTCACATCATAAGATTTAAACATATATTTCAGTTTTAATTACTGCATCTCTGAGTTCTTAAAAGTTCTGTTGTGTAAAATGGTAAATAAATATACAAGAATCAAAATCCTTGGATTCAGTTTAATACATTTTCTAATACTATTGAGATTTTTCTCAAAGTCATAGGTTTCAATTTAGAAAACCTTCATTCGCAATGTCAAGTGATTAGATCATCACTTTATATTGCAACGAAGTTAATCATCAATCGATCTTATAAAAGTTATAAACTTTATAGCTTTCTCTGCGCAAAATCAACGATCCGAAGTCTTGTATCTTAATAAGTCTTTCATTCAATTGGCTTGTTGAAGTTTTTTCATATGATTTATGAGCTTCTTCAGACAAACTTTATTTGAATTGCAGGTTGATTTGGGAAGCCGCCTTGTGAGGTTAGCGGTTAGTTGGTTAGCTCGTGCTATTGCACACCTGCTTCTTATCTGATTTGTCATGGAGGGGCGCTAATTAATTAGCTTTATGCGCATAATTAAATGTTAATCACGAAAAATAAAAATATATATTGTATAAAAATTTTTATTTGTTTTCGTCATGTTTGCACTTGCGTTTGCTGCTTGCTTATCCCAAAGATACAAAGATACTGCTGCCATTTTTCATACATCTTGGGCTGGCCATATAATGGGCAGAGCAATTACGTCTTCCATCCGGCTGAGTTTGAGTTTGAGTCTCTCTGACTATGTTTGCCCAGGCGAAGTCCACTTGCTGGTGAACCTCATAATAAGCAAAATAATCATCATATTCATAATGACGAAGATAGTTTGGACAAATGTAGTCAGAGTTCGCAGTCGTCGCTCATCTGCCGGAAGTTTGGAGCATACGAAAAATGTTTTAGGTAATTGATGCTTTGGCCCATTCAGTTTATTTTTGATTATTTGATTTTCATGGTTAGTTGGAGTTTTGTCGACTCTTAAATACTAATATAAAGAGAAAAAAAATGAGTAAAATTTCTCATCAGTTGTTTGTTTTTTTATTTCTTACCTATTGTCGTATTACGTTTTGTTTTCCGCAACTGTGGAAATTGTTGTAGCAATACTAAGATTGATTATACGTATTTTTGGTGGGATTAAGTATGCGATGTCAGCAGGAAATCAGAGTCGCGGTCAGTTTTTATTTTAATTATCACAGAGTCTTAAATATAATCGCATGATATCATCAATATACGCATTACCATTACCATCACAGTTATTACTATCATTCATCCAAAAAGATAAAAACGAGAGGAGAAAAAAAAAACAAAAAGCGTTTAACCAATCTATTAGTAGAATCAAAACTGAACCCACATCAATTATGCAGAGAGCCAATGACAGCGCATATACAAATACACATATCACACACACAAGCGCACATCACACACACACGCACACACACATCACGCACACACATTTTGAACGATTATTAACTTATTAATGTTTATATTGTTTATTAAATACACAAATAAATTAATGACAACTTTAAATCTGTGCACGAGTGTGAGTTGTTATCTGTTTAATGCATAATTTTTATATAAATACATATATGTACAGTGCACAAACATATAACTAGTGTTTATTATTTTTTTTTCCACCGCTATTTTGTCATTTATTTATTTATATTCATTTTTTTTTATATCATTGTATCGTTGATGGAGTTTTTTTTTTCAATCGTTCGCTTTGTTAATTGCGTTAAGCCCAAGTCAATTATCAAATACACAAACCACAATGATGATCATTACCGTCATCAGCATCAACAGAATGATGATGATTATAATGTTAAACAGTTGCCGGGTGGCTTGTACTACAGGAGGTGGAGAGGTCGTTGCCAGAGCCGACGGCTTGTTCAGATTTTTAATTATAATTTCATGACGTTAACGACTTGTTGGCCGTTTTTTTTTTCTTCTTTCTTTATAATAGTTGTGCGATTGCTATTGTTTATTATGATTATTGTTGTTGTTGTTGACGACGTTGACATGGCGGCTTTTTATTCCAGTAGCTGACATCATAAGTTGACCAAAGCCATTCAATGTCTACATATGGACAATTTGCAAAGCTTTGCATGCCAAGGAGATTGCAAGATCCTAAATGGAACGAATCAGCATATGATTAAGGTCGTCTGAGATAACAAGAAATATGTGCATAGAAACATGAGTCAAACGATGAGTAAATAGTAGAGTCATCACTTAGTGAAGATTAAGGAATTTTTTGAATTTACGGTGGGGAATTACAAATTCAGAAACTTAATTAAATGTGGAAAAAATACAACAGCAGTAAAAATAAAATGCTAAACTCAAGCACAAAATTCTAAATTATAGAAACATTACTAAGTAAAGATCGAGGAATTTCTTGATACTTTTGAGGGAGTTCAAAATGCAAAATCTTGCTTAGATTACCGAAATTTCGACACAGATTCCGAATTTCTTTTTAGTAAAATATTTTCAACCTTTTTTTAAAAAAAATACAAGAGTTTTGTAAAGTTTCACAATAAGCCTTAAACACAAAACAGTTTTACAATCAATTTTCTACCTTGGTGGGGACTAGCTTCACATACAGAAACTATTTTCAAAACTTGTTCTTAAATTTATGATTAAATCGGATAGAGCCAGAAAGATATAATGCCCAGTCTTGGTTAAGGACGCTATGAAAATCAATCAAACAGCAAGACAAGATAAAAATGAATAAAGTGAGGGGGAGAGAGAAACAAAGCCAAGTAACTGAACATGATCATGGGCAACAACCGAAGCTTAAGCCACAAATCTGCGCCGCAAATCTGTTTTTTTTTTGTTCGGATTTTTTCATTTTTTTTTTTCAATTTTGAAGTTTTTTGAACCCTAGAGACACAAGCGGAAGTCAGAGCACTTATGACTCATTTGATGGATAGACAATCTCCAGATAAAGCAAGGCTGCCTCAGCTCAGCTGCTTACAAGGGTCACAGCTTCACGAATAAAGATAGATACAATTTACGAAGCTCCAAAGCTGACTTGTGACGCTTCTCTCTTAGTTCTCATAATTTTTTCATTATTATTATTTTTATTTTTTTTTCTTGTGTCTTTCAAGACACAACTTCAGATATTTTTGGGTGTTTGCCCCTAGCCCAAAAACAAAATATAGAAATACATTTTAAAAGATGACTGTACGAGTGTGTGTTTAAGTGTGGGAGAGGTGTGTGTGTGTGTTCATGTGTGTGTGGGCGTAATTTTCAGCCACTTCAACACTTCATTTAATAAATGTTGTAAACACGCACGAATTGAATTATTTATGCTTAGTTGTCATAAATTCATTTGACAGGGTGGCCGACAGAAAGACAGACAGTCGGACGGACAAATATCGACGCGAGTCCCACGCAGCTGAGGCAACTGCCACACGGGGGAAAGAGGTGTGGATGGGGGGTCGAGGTGGCGAAGAATCTGAACTGATCTGCCGCTTTCCACGTTCTAGACAGACAGATGTGCGGCAATTAAGTGAGAGCCAAGGCATTGACTGACAATCGCACTCAAATGTCAGAGGCGCCTATTTTTAAGCTAACATGATTTATGATGGCAAGAGAGATGCAGACTGAGCATGATAATGAGACTGAGAAGTTTAGAAGTTTTTGTAATTGGAAAAATGCATTGCACAGTCAAAATGTTGGCAATTAAATAATGCGCTCTGTTTTTCGCTGACCCATTTCTCAGGGGCAAATGCCCAAAAGCAGCAGCAGCAGCAGCAGAAGCAGAAAAAGGAAAAGCTTAAGAAGAAGAAGATGGCCGAGTTGCAAAAGAGCGAGAAGAAGAAGTTGAGGAAGACAAACAGAGGCATTACCAAGGAAGGCACTGGGCTAAAAGGATGCCTCAAGAACACAAACAAAACGTCGTTGAAATGAAAATGAAAATGAGAATGAAAATGGAATTAAGCACACAAGTTTTTGCCTAAGTATGTAGCAAACACATACATACATATGTTTATGTGTGTGTGTAAAACTTGTAGATATTTGTGTATGTGTTTCGTTAGCTGCCACTGCACTCTCGTAAGATACTTGCACACACACACACACACACACACACACACATGCCCTAGACTGAGAGCGAAACGAACGATGCGAAGCGCAAACAAAAAGTTCAAGTATCCTAACAGTGTCTTATGAGTGTTTTGTCTGATTGTGAGTGCATATACACATGAGTGTGTGAATAAGTGTTTAAACAGTTACACGACTTGCTCTCTTCTTACAGTTGTTGTTGTTGTTAGTGTTGTTGTTAGCCTTGTTGCCATACCAAATTCACTTGCATTCTCATTGCGCCTTTGCCGCCTTTTGCTGCCCATTTAGACAAAAGCACAAGTTAAGTTAAGTCAACTCAACTCAACTGAACTGGGCCGTTTATCTATATTGTTTAATTTTGTTTTATTTTTGTTTTATATGTGACTTGACTTCTTATCAACCGCGCATTTCCTCTTTGTACTTGCATATGCATTTTGCTGATTATCTTAATTTGTTTACCTACAAATGGGCTTCAATCAATTTTACAATTTGTGGGAAACAGTTTATTTAACTGTTGCCATCCAGTACAATATGTTAAATAGAGCGCAATAAATGTTAATTTTTAGCAAACTACAGCAGATAATGAATTAATCTTTATTGGATTGTAGATAAGTAAACTAAAGAAATTCCAAATTGTTCTGCCCTAATTTAATTTAATTCAAGTTTTTTTTAGATGTTGCAAAGAATCTTGAAAACAATTTTCAATAAATTGTCTATGTATCACGTATAACTTCTCTGTTCCTTAATCAAAACAAAATATTCTTTCTTTTTCTTTCTCTACTCTGGTGTTCATTAAGAATGGACAAAAAAGTTTATAAT
Source organism: Drosophila recens (assembly GCA_037043495.1). Lineage (NCBI taxonomy): Eukaryota > Metazoa > Arthropoda > Insecta > Diptera > Drosophilidae > Drosophila > Drosophila recens. The sequence continues at coordinate 81,710 of JBAMBJ010000726.1, forward strand.
AGTTTTAAGTATTATTTGATAAAGTAAATTATAAAGTAAAGTAAGCGTTTTATTTAGTTTATTGATTTTTCGAATCTAAAAAAAAAAACAAAAAACCTAAAATTTTGAAATCGAATTACTCTGATTAAATTTCCTGGCAAATTTTTTTAGCTTCATGATCACAAAATTTCAGATAGAAAATGGATAATGAGTCGGCTTTCTTGAGACGATCGTCGTATTCTTCTTGTCTATTTCTGTTTCTTCCTGTATAACAACTGCTGGAGAGCTTGGCACAATGACAGTGGTTTCGTTGCAGACAAAGACAAAGGCAATCAACAGGCAGACACTAGAAGTAGAAGCTGCCACTGAAAGCAGCGGCAAATTAATCTCACAGTGTGGCAACGTTTGAGAATGAGGCCGCTGGGAAGCATATGGCAATGCTGCGTGCCGACAGGACTTTAATCATTGAAAGGGGCGGCCAGACAGACAGACAAGCTTGCCAGACGCCAGAGCCGCCTTAGCACGTCAGTCTGATCCACAATCCACGTTTCCCCCTTCTCTCTTTTCCCTTTTGTCCCGCTTCGCATTCCGTCCGTCCGTCCGTCCGTCTGTCTGTCAGTCAACATGAATGTGTTTTGAATTATTGCGCTGTAAATTTAAAAAGGATGATGCGCCTGCCAGAGAGCGAGAGCGAACTCCTGGTGCTCAACTCAGTTCAGTTCAGCTCTCAACGTGGCCCTCGAAAAATGGCAAAACAAAAGGATATTGTGACAAGGATTTATTAGTATGTCCTCCGACAAGGAAGGCGCACATGGCAGTGGGGTAGTCAGTCAAGTCTCGTCCTCGTCCACGTCCATTGTCTTGTCGCTGCCCGTTGTCATTTATGAATTTCAGGGTTGATTTGAGGCACTACAAAAACATCTCGCTCTCTCTCTCTATCTCTATCTCTCTTTGACACTCGCTGTCGCTCTCCCTATCTCTGTCGCTGTCTCTCGGCCTTGTTGTGGGGTCAGTCGAGTGTCAAAGCGCAATTATTGCTCATTGCAACGCTCACAGCTTCCGGTACACATGGACAACAAACAGATCCTGCGCCCTTTCAACTTTGCAACTTATCCCAACACACAACTCGATTCTCGGCTCAGCTGCGATTTATTCCACTCAATCTGTTTTCCAAAATATGCTTTGCAAATCTTTGCCCCCCTCTTTTATTTACACTTTGCTTGTTGCACTTTGGTTTAATTACATAGAAAATGTTGACGGAGAGATTTCTAGTGACAAATGTTTTGTTTCTGTTTTTCTGTGATAGACGACTTGTCCTTGGAGACTTTTGAGTTGAGTTCAGGTGGCAAGTAAGGCGCAACTAATTATGGCTGACTGATGCTGGTAATTTTGCGATCAGCTTTAATGGATTCCGACAACTCTTTAAGCAACAGAAATGATGCCAGCTTCAACTTCGAAAAGGCCATTTGAGGCACGCGAGTTGCGTGCTGAGAGTTGCGAGTTGTGAGTTGCCCCCAATCATCCACTTTGGGGAGAAACCCTAAATGGCAGCAAAAACATTTGACTAATTTATTTAATGGCCTGGTTATTACACGAACACAGGCTGGCAATGGGAATCCAACCCCCACCCCCACTCCCACCCCATTCCAGCTACATTTTGGAAGCTGCCTGCATTTACCAGGCATTGAATAATGGCCGAATCTGCTGCAAAAGTTTTATTGCACTTGCCAAATTAATTTGCCACAAAGTAGAAGGCGCCAACCTTGTTCTTGTTCTTGTTGTTCTTGTGCTTATTATTTGCCTGGCACTTTGCTAATGTGGACTACTTGGCAATGGCAATGGCAATGGAAATGGAAATGAAAACGGCATAGCAAGGGAAATGGAAATGAGTATAGTAAACAAAAAACAACAACAACAATTCGAAAATGGTAGATGAAATCTGTTTTTTAAGGGTGTCGCAACTGTTTTGTTGGGATCCAATGTGAACCTGGCTGTGGAAAGGGGGACGACGACGAAGAAATGAATCTCCATCCGCTCTTAAATGTGCGTTCATTAATTTAATTTTCCATTATGCAGCGGCAAATGAAAAGTGTCATAAGACCATCGGACCATTGGACCCCACACAAAAACAAACCCATGACCATAAACAAAAGGCCAGGAAAAAGGCGCTCAGAAAACAGAAAGCAGAAAACCAAAACCGAAACCAAAACGAAACGAAACGAAAATTAAAACGAAAACTGAAAGGTCTGAATGGCAGCACCTTTTATTTTAATATTTGGTCATTAAAAACAGTTTCCAGTCCCACCAAGCCCAAGACGATGAAAATGTCGAAAAAAGATCCATATCCGTATCCGAACCCAAAAATCTCATACCTCAAATCAGAGCAAATAAATGAGAGCACACTTCTGTGAGATACCCAGTTGGGAGATATAAGAAAACAATGTAAAAAATGTTTATTCAATTTATTTGACATTTAGATAAAGAACTACATAACAGATAAATATATCCCTAATATTTTATATTTTTTTTTTTAAGAAACAATTAAAATTTTTTTTATAAAATGGAAAAAATTTTTTTACTTTAAACAAGTAAATGAAATAAATTGACTAGCGTTAGAAATTTTAATAATTACATTTCAAAATGTTAAATTCATATAAATATAGAAATTTGAAATGCTTGTCAGTTTTTTACTGTTGTGTATACTCAAAACTTCAAGGCCCAGTATATTGTGCTTTTGACCCAATCAGACACAGCATACTTCTTTCAATAAATTTTTAAATATAGGGTATAATGAATCCGAGCGACGACGTTTCTGATTTTTCTTTTGTGCTTACACCTATAAGGCGAGTTTTTGTTTTTATGATGACAGAGCAAAATGCCGAGAAAAATGCGTAAAGGAAAACAAATCGTTGCACACGGCAGCAGCAACAACAACACCAGCAACAACAACGACAACAACACCAACAACAACAGCAATAACCTTTAACGCCCCAACAATTAAGGCTAAACGCTTTTATAACATCAATTTTGGGCCGGGGCAGTCGAAAACTTTGTATAATGGTAGGGGTAGGGGGTAGGGGGCAGAGGGTTGATGTGGTCCAAGGAGAGGGGTGGAAAGTCCTCAGATTAATGACACTGCGCGATTTTTACGATTGTTTCTTAAGTTACGAAAGAAAAAACAAGTTACGACGCATTGCTCTGTTTTATTTTTTTCTTTTCTTTCAAGTTTTTTTCTGTTTTTTTTTGCGTGGAAATTTATGAAATTTTACCTTTTGGACAAGCAATTTGCTCCATTTACATTCTTTATTAGCCGACGCCAAGTTAGCGGGGCTACAAACTTTTTCTCTCTTTATTTTCTTTTGGTGTGTGTTTTGTTGGCCAAAGAATTTCATCATGGTATGCAAGTTACATAAAATCGCCATACAAAAGATTAAACCGACCAAAAGGTGGGGCATAACAAAGTTTTCATTCTTCTCAGGTAACTGGTTGGTGAGGGAAGGAAAGGAGGTGAGTCAAATGAGGGGTGTAGACCGATGCTTGACACATGGCTAGAATCAAAATGGGGAAATGGAATACGGGAAATGGAAAATTGGAATGCAAACTTTGTCAATTTGTGGGTCACATATCAATTCTGTTGCATACAAATAAGATCGTCAAAAGAGTTGCATTTGGGGACACAAAAGAAAGAAAATGGAATGAAATTAATTATATATAAATATAATTAAATAGAAAATATCTGTCTCATTTAAAGATGACTTCAACTTAAGTCATAGATTGTAAGTCGACTATCTAAGGGTGCTAGTATCTATTGGAGATGAAAGTAAATTAATTAATTTTTGACTAAGCTCATCAATAAATATCAATCGATTATTCTCCTTGTATGAATATTGAATTCAATATTCGGCAGAATTTAATTTATTTTCAGTTTCAGAAATTCAAGAAAAACATGAAACAATTCAGACTTAATATAATTTATTTAGAAAAATTGATCGAAGATTTAAAATAAGGTATTGAGTTCACCGAATCATTGTTATAGTTTTAAATATTTCTATGATGTGTCCTAAAATTGCTTTCCTTAATTTTTTTAGGTCTGCTGCCTATAAAAGGTGCAAACTTATCATTTAAGACTTTCTACCATACTCAGCACCACATTCAACTCATAGTCTCGATTTTGTTCAAAAATACTCATATTGTTGATATGCCGCAAGATTTGCAGTCTCTGTCCTTAATCGAAACTGATTGCATTACTGTGGCATTTTAAGCGTATACTAGAAATGCATTCTTAATATATATTTTATGTTGACCACCACCAGGCAATGTCGTCATCCTTCCATCAGCGTCTCGTTCTTTAACTCGTTCCACCCACATGGAGAATTTAATAAATTCATCATCTTTCATTTAGTTGCTGCATCCAAGTCAGTTACGTTGCTGTCCCTTATAGAAACGGAGGAGGAAAAGTAGGAAAATTATATAAATGTATGTAGTATAAAGAAGGGAAATCATAAGAAGAAAAGAAAAATATCAAAATAAAAAAAAAAAATGGGAAAAAATCTCGCAGACAACGTGCACTAAAGATGCGAATACAGAGTCAAAAGCATGGGGGCGGGTGCAAGGAGGGTGTTTGGGGGGGGGGGGGGGGGGCGTGGCAGCGACGTCGGCATCGGAGTTGCCCAAAAAAGCAAAAGCAAAATCGTGACTGTCATTTCAACGAAGCGAAGTTATTTTTCATGACAAAGCAGCCGAGGACTTCTCTCTCTCTCTCTTTTTCTCTCCCTCTCTCTCTCAGACAGATAGACAGACAAGCTAGCGGTAAAGCAGATAATGGCAACAGAGGACAGTAGCGGTGTGGCGGGGGGTATAAAAGGGAGTGGGTGGGGGGAGTCATCACTGGAAGGAGGAGGAGAATGATAGGTGCACACTGGCAAATGGGGCGGGTGAAAGAGTGCAAGCAGGAGCAGAAGAAGCAGAAGAAGATGGCAGGCTGAGGAATTCCAGCGTTAAAATACCTTTTACTGGCACATTACCAGCAACGCGCGTTGCCCAATAGACTCCCCTTCCCCCTTTTCCCCATTCACCCTTTACACCTCCTTGCAACCCCCTCGCCCTTGGACGAACCACCGAAAAAAAAAACGAAAGTTAACTCAACGTAACTGCAGCGCTGCTAACGTCGCTGCGTTTTTCATGAAATTATTACGACTTTGGAAATGGGGTCGTACAAAATGTCGTTATGTTCCGTTGAGAGGGAGTGAGAGGGAAAGAGAGAGAGAGAGAGAGCTCACGAGAGAGCCTCCTGTTCGTCGTACGTTTTAGTTTATTGTTGAAAATTTCTTGATTGTGTCTGCGGAAAATGTTTGAAAATTGGTTAAAGTTGAAGACAAGATGCAAGCTGACAAGCTCTCTCTCGCTCGCTCGCTCTCTCTCTCTCTCTCTCTCTCTCTCTCTCTCTCTTCTCTCTGTCTCAATCTCAATCTCCTTCTTTCATTCTCTCTCTCTCTCACAGTGTGTGACAGAGAGCCTTTGAATTAGACAAAGTAACACTACAATCCTGCTATTTGAGACTGCTAGTATATTATGAAGATGTACTTTTTTTGTAAGCACATATATTCATTTAATTTTCGACTTATCATTTCTGAATATGCAAGTAAATTTTCTGCTAAACTTCTGACAACCTGGCAACAGATCAGAGAGAAAGAGAGAGAGAGGCTGATCAATATGAAGACTGAACGAGGCAGAGAGAGTAAGAAACATTCTCAGGCATTTCTTAGCTCTAGATTTGAAGCAAACACTGACGATAATGCTGGGACTGACCCACAAAAATTGAAACCAAAATTGAAAATAAAAATATATATATACATACATATATATGTATATATGAAAAAAGCGTCACATGGACTGTCTGTCTGTCTATCTGTCTAGTCACTGTCGAGATCTTTGTCGCAAGCTCGTAAAGATCGCATTAAAATGCCATAAAAAGCGAGACATTACTTTTATTTTTTACAGTCTACCTGTGTATACTATATACAGAAATATTTCCGTTTTTTTTTCACTTTTCGTTTGACTTTATTTGGTTTTATTTTTTATTTTTTTTTTGTCACTGTCTCGGCTTTCTCGCGTCTCTCGCTAATGAAGTTTTTGTCCATCATCAGGCATCCAGTCATTCCGTCGTTATGACCATCATCATCATCATCATCATCATCAACATTGAGAATCTAATAAGCGTGAAATAATTGACATTTAAGCAAAGCGCACGCACATAGACAATGGAAAGACAAGACCACAAGCCGCTGGACAAGTCAAGTCCATCCATCCCATACCCACAATCATCCACACTCACACTCTCTTCTCTTCCTCCCTGAATACGGCTTCGCTTTGTAGGCCAACTTGGTCGCGATGGAGCCCAAGACCAAGACGTAGACCAAGTCGAAGACCAAGACGATAAGTCGAGAATCATGACAGATGACCGCACGTACTCACTACAGAGTACATTTTACGTCTCACGAACGAAACGCAGTCGAAACTTGTATAAAAAATGTAGATATGGACAGAGAGAGAGAGAGAGAGAGATAGAGATGGATAAAGAGAGAGAGTAAGAGAGAGTAGAGGGATAGAGTAAGTAACTGAGATGGAGACAGACTGCGATTCTTTGGGGCTACGTTTCTGGGTCATGAACCAAAAATGTAAAATAATGAGTTGGTTTTATAAAAATGTCGTCGTTCCCTTCAGATTCCATTCCCATTTGTGGTTGTTGTTGTTGCTATTTTCTAAATCTATTTTTTTGAGGTCTTGTCGATTTGCCAAACTGTTATTTTTTATTTTTTTTATGTTACTTTCTGACATTTAAACTGGCGAGTGGCACCTGTGCGTGGGTGGATCGGGTGAATTGGGGGTAGATATGTATATAGGCAGCAGTGTGGCACTTGAAACATCTGTCAATGCGACACGTGATGTGTTTTCCAAATTTTTGCACACCCGCAAATTGTCGTTTAAAGTGTGATAGTTGGGTGCCAAGGTAATCGGATTAAATGCACAAATGATAGAGCTGACTTGTACATAAAAAGTAGAGACTAAAAAAACCAAATGACACAATTGGGCAACATTATTTATTTTCCAGTTCAATCGCTTTTTTTTTTAAGTTTTTCCTAAAGAAGATCATAACGGAAAATTGGTTCGCAGCCTCAAAAATGCAAATAATATAGATACACTGGTGGAAAATATTATATCTCGGTTCGATAAGTGCTTTGTAATATTGTCAAATTATTTACTTGATGTATAATTTGCTAGGTGTAAAAATATTTTAATTTCTATAAATCATGGATGATTTATACACCGCATGATCGCAGAGTAACGCCGTCTTTGATGATAAAGAACTGCAATAAAAATTATGTATTATATGTTCTACCCATTTACAAATATGCCACTTCATATACTTTAATATTATGATATATTTTAGCAAAACACTTCTTAGCCGTACGCGTATGTAATTTCACTAGCTATTTTGCATAACAATTTCCGTCTATTGTAGAAAACATGCCTTCATAAGAATAAAATATCAAAATATTCCCAGCTCCCTTTTAAGCTCCTCAATCTCATGCGTAACTCTCTTTTCTCATTGTCTTCGTTTTTCTCGTCTCATTGCAGTCAACGCCGCCATCAATGACCTCAACTAACTCGTAAATGGTAAGTGCAAAATTGTCTGTAAAATGCATTTTAAACTCACAATCAGAACCCACACCACGCCCCCAAAATGTGTGTAGCCCCTCGTTCAGCTTCCCTAAAGAATACACACCCTCATTGTGAGCTTGCCCTCGCCCTCGACCTTAACATCTATGTATGTACATTTGTTCATATGTATGCATGCATGTATGTCTGTATGATACGAATGGTCACGCCCAACGCCTCGTAATGCGGCGCCAACTAAATTGCTTTGCAGCTCAATGTCGGGGCAGCTTTACCTATAAACCAAAATGAATGACTAAACGAGCGCCCATCCTCGCAGCATCCCTGTCTCCCTTTAACTTCCCTTCCGCTGTGTGGTTAGGAGAAAGAGGGGGAGGAGAAGAAGGCGGAAGGGGGAACATGAGAGTGCAGAGACTGCAATATAAACGGCTGTGAATGCAAATAGATGCGATGAGAGAGCGTAGACAGATGTTGCGATGCTGATGCGAGTATATGCAAAAATCTCATGCTGACTGCAACCTCGTCATCGTCATCAACAGCAGCAACAGTAGCAACAACAGTAGCAGCCACACAGAAAAAAATAAATTCGAAACTCCGGAATGAAATCAATCCACGCGGTGTCAGAAGTTTAGTAACCCCGAATTTTCTTAAAACAAGTATTTGATTTTTTAATTGCTTCTCGGCAAATATTTTGATTAACGTTACTCTATAAGAACACATTTTGAAATTTCAGCTAAATAACTGGACTCGAATCCCACAATGCCACATTATAAAAAAAAAATACCGTAAATGAGGCATGTATCCGCTAAAAAATTTAAGTCACACAATTTAATGATTGTCGCTCAACGGATTTTAAATCTAATATTTAAAATTTGTATTTTTAAATTTAAAAAAAATTGTATTGGCATATCGTGCTAATTTAACAATAATATTCTGAATACACATTTAAAAAGTAAATGCTGGAATCAAAAATTGTAAACTTGAATTTTAGAATGGGTGCATTTTTTTCCAGTTTAGTAACAATAGTAAAAGTCGCCGGAAAATGCAATCGCATCAGGCGGTCATGTAATAGCCGGGTTAAGGGAAGCTCTCGTGGCAGAACACGAGCCAGCAGACATCGCTGATGCTGCATGAAACGCTGGCCACAGTCAACGTTATCATTATCATTATCATCATCATGTGAAACTCTAAATGAAACATTTTGTTTTCCCCCATTAACTTTGACCACGCGTTAAATCCTCCCCCAGAGCTATTGGCCTGATTCTTTTTTTATTAGAACGTTCCTACAGTGTTGCAACAGTGGCAGTTGCAGAGGAAAGGAAATAAAAAGGGGAATGTGATGAATCAATCCTTACCGAATGTAGCCTCATTTTGCGTTTTCCACTTCATTCAGTGAGAGAAAGAGAAGAGAAACTGAATAGACATTGTAAGCAAAATGCAATTGCCGTCACATTACGCCATCTGTCGGCAACTAAATGAGTTAAACAGGCACGATAACGGAAAACATAGCACCCGGTATAGCAGTCAGAAGATTAACAAATTAACTCCACCCACTAACGCAATTATCAAAAGCCTTGTCCATTGCGAGGAACTGAGCTTTGTGCTATTTAAAATGAACGTTCAGCATGACAATAGTTCGTTAGCTTAAATTCGTACAATAATATTTTCGACCCAGTGCTAGTTGCGTTCGAAATTTCAAATTAAACCAAACTGTAAAGCATATTTTATAGTGAATTAAAACTACTTCATATGGGATTTTTTATATTGTCATGCAGTTAAGCATTGAATTCGTCTCGATCTCAGTGTTAGGCTCGTGCTCGAAACCTTTTCTAATATTTTAAAATTTAGTTTATAAATTACCTTTAACTTTTTTTATTAATGTTTTCAATGCTTAAAATTTCAGCTAACAAACCTAATGTAACATGTATTTATATTAGAATCTTATTCGAAACTGTTTCTCAGTTTAAATTTAAATAATACTTATATTTATTTGAATAATATAAATATTTAAATAATATAAACAATATTTATATTTATTTAAATTATATTTAACCGTATGCACCTTTTATTAATATTTTAATAAAATATCACTTGCTTTAGGCTACACTAACAACCCTAGCAAAATCCACCTCTTGTACAAAAATCAATTCATAAATATGTGTTTATCAGGCCTGTTCCGGTTTTCACTTTCGGCAAGATTTTGCGAATGTGAATTTCCCTCACTTGTTCCGGTTTTCACTTTCGGCAAGATCTTGCGAATTGAATTCACGTGACATTGAGCAAGTGAGTTTGAATTCGGAAGGGTTAAATCGATTATTTTGGCATGCTTAGCATAAAATTAAAGTGAAAATAAAATATTTATAAAATACTTCAATGTTTTGGGAATATTACTACGTTATCAGATAAAAAAAATATATTGTATTTGATTTTTAAATAATTTTTATTTCATCATACCCCAAAATCGATAAGACTCTAACCTAACATTTTTGTCGGATTTGCTCGACCTGTTCTGGTTTCCGCAAATATTTGTGAAAATGAATGGCAACTTTATTAGGGCTGCCCTTGTATATGAAGAAAGTAGTAAATACTTTGGTACATATTTTAAACCACAATTTAAGTGTTTTATGTATTGCGTAAAATAATGAATTAAATTTCTTGTTTTTCAAATGCAAGTTTGGACAAAACTGTTTGTAATTTAATGCAAAAAAGAACTGCTTATTTATGTAAACAAACACTGTGCAACAATTGACAACTCTGCAAAAAGACATTTCCAGCACTGAAATCAACCCGCGCTTTCAAAAATACAAAACTTATAACAAAAGTAGGTTTTACCTTTGAAAAATGTTTCGACTTATGATTAAATAAATATTTGATGAATAAATTACATAATTAATAATTATTTTAACAGGCGAAAATTTTTTTGACGCAAATGCCTGATTCGCTTAGAACATTTTCCAGCACTGTTCTGCAAAAAATTACTCAACACAATGTGGATGGGAAATTCGGAGGGTAATTCGTAGGAAATGTAAAGGAATTTTAAGGGAAATTCGGTAAAATCTTGCGGATTGAAATTCGCAAAAAACAAGTGAAAACCGGAACAGGCCTGTATATAAATTGCATGCTCAAATATCAGTATCGACTATTAAATTCGATTTTTTTTTACGTTATTACTTAAGAGTAATTCTAAATAAGTGTCATTTGGAGTTTAAGAACAATAAATTATGTTTTAAGTGGTTTGAGTAAAACTGTCTGTTAATTAGCGTCTGTCCGAATTTCCCTTATCTGGCTGCATTTTCAGTCACTGTCAGTATTGCTGTTACTACAATTGTTGTTTTAGTTAAATTTGCTCAACAGACAAACACACATACCGGGGCCATAAACATCTTACGTTGACGTCTTTAATATGCAATAAGCTGCGCTGTATTTATTTACACAGCTCAACAAATACCAATGATTTTTTCATAACTCATTGGCACTACACAAATGCGTCGTTGACTTGCGACGCATTTTAAATCATGACATAAACACTTTCGCACTTTGGCGAAAAAAACGTCCCAAGGAGCGAAGCGTGATATTTAAATAAGCCATGTTACTAATCGATGGAAACTTAAGCCATTGTGGCTTAAATTATGGCTTTTTTGGGATCAGGGCCAGTCAATTAAAATATTCCCATTAAATTTGATAACTGATATCTGATAACTGATACTTATGTGTGGCAAGCAATTAGCAACGCAGTCAAGCGACCACTTTAATCTAGAACAGATACAATTGAGCTAAAGTAGAAATAACAAAATTATCTAATCGGCTTTGCAGCACTAGTCTTCCCAGTCCCCACCCTATTGCCATATCCCTAGATAAATATTGTCGCAAGCTGTCAACAACGAAGAAGATGACAACGACGCGTCGTTCATCGTTCGTTTTATGTTCAAGTTATCAGAACGGTAGAAAGACACTTTGCTGTAAAACGAACTGTGCAATTATTTGCACAACTAATAATTCACTTTAGTGTTTCAGTCAGTGTAAATATTGGCAAAGCTCTGGGCTCTGGGCTCTGTCCGCCTGTCTCTCCAGTGTCTGTCTATTTTTAAGGATAGATGGCATAATGCAGCATGGCTGTTGCCAAAGCTTATCACAGAGACAACAACGGTGCGTTCTGTACTAAATAATTATATGCACAACAGCCCCAACTTTTTATAAATTTTTTATCTCTTATTTTTATGTGCATTTTAAATTGTCATTAACATGAGCTCGTCAAATTTAGCGATTCGTAAAAAACATGTAACAAATAAAACAAAATCTATTGACAATGTGTCGAGGTTGTGATACTCCTTCGGTTTGAAAGCAACTTGAGACTTTTTCTGTTCAAGACAAAAAAAAAATTTAACTTAACTTTTAATTGATTTTTATGAGAAGAAGTAAGTTCGTAAATATCTTGAATGAGTTACACAATTCGTTACTAAATTTTAATACCTACTGCAGGGTATAAAATAATAAAAATATGCAAACAATGCACAACTGTTTTTTGTGCCAGCTCACTTTTCACAGTTCATATTACTCAGATCTCAGATCTTGGATCTTGGCATGCAAGTCATGCATTGCATGTTTTGGTGAGGCCAAGTGGGGATTGGGGGATAGAGAAGGCGAAGGAAGTGGAGGAGGAGGAGGTTGATGTCTTGGGCTTTGAACTAAGACGTTTTTTATTGGGGTCTTCCCACATATGCACGTGTCTCGCATATGCTGTCTAACACACTCTGTGTGTATGTTTGTGCATATGTATGTATGTTTCGGATTTAAAATGTCAACATCAATGTTGGCTAGAAGAACTCCATAAGCTGCTTATGTCTGTTCGCAGTTTGCCCGTTTTGGGAGCTGCGACGGCCTTGAGAATCGCTTTTTTTTTGACTTGTTTGTTGCTTTGGCTAAGCGTTCAATTTCTGACAATGAGCACAAATTGAACGAACACTTTTGTAGCCATTGATAGTAGGTTTCCCCTTGATGATTTGCCGACATTTCAAGCTGACGCTGAGAACTGATTGAAAAAAAAGAATATTATACTCGGACATACTCAAAAAATCACTGCTTACTCATCATTCTATTCAACATCAGTTGTTCCCAGCTCATGCATTTCAATTAAGCTTTCATTCAATTCAATTTCAACAATTTACTCATCCTCAAAATAAACAAATTATTTGGCATTTCGTTCGAAAAATTAAATCTTAGTTTAGCTGTTCAGTTTTAAAACAAATACTCGAATTCATTTTAGCATCGTAATTTATGCATTTCATTGAGCTTTTTTTTCAATTTTAATAATTGCATTGATCCATTTAACTTACGAATCACCTATCGCTTTATTTTAAATATTTCTTGAGTGCATTTTAATCCATTTTTGTTTCAATTTAAAAAGTCGCCTTTAAGCCATTGATTCATTTGGCTTATCCTTCACATTTGTTATTTGTCGCAACGAAGCAGATCTTCAAAAGAAATCTGTGTTAACTGTTCCGCTTGATTGCCACTTTCAATCAGCGGTCTTCGACTCTTTCAATCAGTTTAAGAGCAGGCGTGGTCGCCGATTTGCTCGTCATTCACCTTGGATATCTTGAAATGCACATTGAAGCGGAAAAACCAGTAATTAAATGGCTTCACTTGTACGCTTTGCTTTTCTACTTCTTTATCTCTCTCTCTGTCTCATTTTCTCCTATAAAAAAAATGAAAATATGTGCATAGAAAATACAACAAAAATGCTGCTCCCGCCTTTTTATTTAGTTTTTTTTTGTGTTTTTGTTTCTTGTGTCGCCAGACGACGGCCTCAAAACACAACCAGACAAGCACTAACCCGTCCAATTTGTAATTGAAACTTTCATTTTCATTTTTTCCACTTTTCGTTTTTGTTCACAATTTTTAAGTTGTAATGAAAAACCGGCGTCTACCGACAGACGAGCAGACGGACAGACAGACAATTGCTCAAGATCTGTGAATGTACATTTACTCGGCTAGCAGTTGACATTGCTAGCTGTAAACACAAAATTCCCCACTCCGATAGTGTTAATACATTTTAAATACCCTGTTGTCATAAATTGAAGAAGGGAGTGTAATTAAGCGCATGAAAATGGGTAATTTTTATGAATTTTTTATACGAAAACTACGAAACTTTTTTAAACGACCATTTTATAATTTTATTAATTTATTAATTTTTTTATTGAAGAACATTAGTTTACGGTTACGGATCCTGTGGCAAACAGGATCATCAGTGTTTTATTGAAAGTTTTAATAAATATTTTCAATTTTCATTGATAAAACGGTCGTTGTTTGGTTATAAAACGGCCAATTTTTTTTCGAAAAAAATCATGAAATCAAACACTATATATTTATGCATTGAGCTTCCAAAAATCTGGTGATTTCGAGTAATTCCTCTCTTTTACACTTGAAGGACGTATTCTCAGATAGTTAGTTATACTTAAAAAAATTGCAACAAAAATAAATTTCAAAGTTACAAGTGGGGGTAACCTCTTAAAAGAGGGTCCCTCGAAAGAAAGAATTTTATCGAAACTTTTAAACATAGGCGTTTTTTTAGTTTGTTTTTTCTGAGGAATAGATAAATGGGCTTCCTCGGAATAGAGGATATTTGTTAGCCGTACAAACCTTCATTATTATTAATATTATTTTTGCTATTTTTTGTAGTTTTGCTACATTTTATTGTCACGCGAATGTCAACAACAGCAACAGGAGTAATAAAAGTAAAGTGTACAAATTGCAATTATGTTGAAATTCAACAAAAGACAATGACTGCAGTAGTCAAAGCTTTGTCACATAATCAAGTCTTTTTTATTTGGAAATTGCAATTGGAATTGCAATTGAAATTGAAACTGATATTGAAGTGAAAATTGAGGATGGAAAAGTGAAAATTTTCATGAAATTTTTATGTAAAAAAACGATTATAATTTGTATGTTAATTAAACGAAAAGTGAATGCATGGAAAATGTATAGAGATTTAAATAAAAAAGCGGATTAATTGAAATAAATCTTAAATTATTATATAAAAATAAGAACTATAAATTGCCTTAACAAAAGGCAGTAGACAGAGAGTGGGAAACTCTAATTTAAATATATAAATTTCAAGTATTTCTGTATTTGATATTTGCTTGAAATTGAGCTGACAAATTGCTTATAAATTAATATGTTTTGTAACGCGATTAAATTGTGATTTGCCTCCACTTTCTTATGATGGAAATCGATGATGTGAATTATGCTCAACTCAACTGTCTTTTGTATGTTGTGTTGTCGTTGTTACACCTGTTTTTCCTTCCCTATCTATGTACATACATATATCTCACCTGCTGTCTCTTTCCTTGTGGCTCTTCAAGTGTCAAACGTTAAGACGAGTAAACAAATTGGCTTGAAATTTGATGAGTTTATGGCGCTTCCGTTGTGTCTCGCAAGGGTGCAAAACGTTGTGCAACAACACAAAAGATTCAAAGTGCCAGAAGGATGGGGTGGAGGGAAAGGGGAAGAGGTCGGGAACAGCAGCAACGGTGTCTAATGAATGACATGCCATCCTAATGAATGACAAGAGACAGCGTTGCCAGCTGCCAGTTGCCAGTTAGCGGCTGTTACCTGTGTGCAAATCAATGGCTCAACTTGAACAAATGATGAAATACGATATTTGGCCGCATGGCCAACATGGTAGTCAGTGTTGTTGTTGTTGCTGACGTTGATGTTGCTGTTGCTGTTGTCGTTGTCGTTGCCGTTGGCTGCGGCAACACAAATAGTCCAACCATAAAGTGCAGTTAGTGTAAACGAAACCCTCAGCCCCAAAACAAAACTAACGGGGCCAATAGCAGCTCTTGGCCAACAGGCAAACGGATTGGATTTAACAGGAGAAGCAGAAGCAGAAGTAGAAAAAGAGATGAAGACAAAAAATAAAAAAGTGCCACTGTACAGTGGACATGTCAACTTAAGCTTGTCAGGCGTCAGAAAGAAAATTAAATACAATAAATAACGCATACGCCGCATAAGCCAACGAATGTCGAGCTATATGTATGTAGGCAAGCTCAATGATAAAAAATTGCCCGTAAATGAACAAAAAATAATTAAAAATGCATTTTTCATTAAGGCATTAAAATGCACAAACACACGCAGATAGAATGAGACAGAGGGGAGGAAGAGGGAGGTAGACAGACAGACACACACACACACACACACACACTCACACATATATAAATTTATAGGCAAACAATCAGACATTCACAGAGATACCGGCAGCCATTCATTTAATTCATTTATCTTGGGGGTTTGGCCCCGACCAGTTCATTGATTACGAGTACAACAACATCGCCTGCTGTCCAGCACAGAGGGTATACACACATAGTATACAAAGTATACAGGGTATGCAGGACATTACGCCCTGAAGCACTCTGGCCGCTTTTATGTCATTTGGAAATTATCATTAAAGCAAAAACAAGGGCAAGAGGAGGGAGAGCTACAGCACAGATATGACCACTTCATTTTGCAAACAACAAACAGCAACAACAACAACAGCAACAAGCACAATAATGGCACCAACAACAACTTTAACAACAACAACTTCAACAACAACTAGAGGCTTGCGGCGCGTGACGGTCATTGAAACAATGCGCGAAAAAACGCGTGTAATTAAAACAATAAAAAGCAGCAACAACTACACCAACAACAGCAACAACAACAAGAGGGAAAAATATAACAACAACAACAACAAAACAAGAAAGAAAAAAACGGCAACAGCAAAATGTTCAGTTAAGTTTTAATTTTCACAAGTGTGAAAAATACTATTGAAAAGGCCGCACACAAAGCGCGCCTCGGCAACGAGCCATTTCCGCCTGGCAGCGATAAAAAAAAATACAAAGATTACAAAAAAACAGCTCTGAATGAAAAGCTATAGAAAAATGGAGAAACAACAACAACCCAACAACATGAAGAGAATTTTTTGCTCTTGTCGCGGACAGTTTGCAGAACTCTGTGATTGTGGTCAGCGTGTTAAATTATATGCTTGTCTTGTTCTTGAGTCGAGTCGATCCGACTTGTTCCTATAATATACATAGCATGTACTTATATAGACTTGCTAGTAATGCGAATTTGACGGGGGCTTAAGAAATCTGACACAAATTCCTGCACACGATCAATCGCAGTTTCAATGTGGCAACAAAAACAAAAACAAAACACGGCCAAGTTGTCACCATCAGCATCAGGGTTGAAGGAAATGGAATTCAGTTAGAATTTATAGTTGCAATTTGAATTGAATGACGCTTGAACAAAAGACAATTTAATGTGGAAGCTTTGGTACATTTGAAATCATGTAATCGTTGATTTGAAATGGAAATTGAACGCAAGTTTTAATACAATGAAACTGATGTTTAATTTGATTTGAATTGGTAAACAGATTGTTTAAATTTAAGCTTAAATAAGAAAGATCTTCTGAAACTGAAAATTAGTTGTTGATCTACACATAGTAGAAAGTCAAACGTTAACATCTTCTCTTACCCAACCAAATCGGAAGTAAAATTAAAGGCAATAACATCTGTAAACTGTAAACATGACATCGATTAAGTTTATAAAATAATACAAAGCGATCACTTTGAATTAAATGAATGTCTAAATTTGTACAACTTTAAAGTAAAACATTGCATTGAATTCAATTGAATTGTAGCTAAATAAAGCAAACATTACGTTGGCTCAAACGGATTGTCATTCAATTTGATTTGATTTTGTAGAATTGAACATTGAATAACTTAACGAATACTAGCCAAACAGTGGGAGTAAATTACATGATGCAGTTTTGCGGCAAAAACTGAATTGAGGTTGGCAAAAAGTGAATGGCTTTTTTGGCCAAAAGTCGTTGATTGTTTCTAAGCTGCCGAATGAAAGTGAAATGCGAGCAACACTTTTTTTCATTTGTGTTTTTTGTTTTGTATTTTTGTTGGCTGATTTGCGAGTCATTTTGGCTGACATCTTCGCGGGTCGCGTTCCGCATTGTTCCGCTTATGCAATAAGCTTCGATCCCAATTCCCAATCCCAATCCCGTGACAGAGATGTGTCACATTGTGGAGACTGTGACTGTGACTCCAGTTGTGGCTTCCACTTCATTCAACATTGTCTGTTGTCTGTCTGCGACTTTGTCGTCGTAACTGTAACTGCAAATCGGAAATGAACAAATGGCAGAAATCAATTTTCATTTGCTTGACGAGAGACAGCAGCGATGACTGCAGTTGTTAGTGTTGTTGTTGTTGTTGTTTCTGGTGTTGTTCAAGCAAAGTGAAGTAATCACAGTAAACAGTAAAGTAAATAAATAAACTGATGAGCATCGCTCTTCTTCTTCTTGTTGTTGTTGAAGGCAACACAAAAAATATACATTTATATAAAAGTAAAAAAAAATCCAAGCTGAAGAAATGCCAATCATGCGCAATAATAACAACAACAACAACAAAAAAGATGATGATGATGATGATGCCACGAGGAGACGAAACTGAAGAGAGATGAAGTCAAAGATGTTAGAGGCAACATGTCGAAAATCAATTTAATGCAGTGCAATCAAAAGTTGAAATTGAACACTGTGCGGGCAGCAAAGTTGAAAGTGCTGAGAGTGCAACACCAACAACAGCAAAAGGCAAACAAATAAGCGCAATAACAACAACAGTTACAACCTCTAGCAATTGCTTTGATTAGTTGCATAAATGCGGCAAAGACTGTAACAGAACGAACAGTTGAGGCAGGGGAAAAAGAGGAGAATCGAAACACAACGAAATCACATTGTGATAATTAGTAAATTTACTAATTTTAATCATATTTTAATTAGTATTTATTTCAATTTCTTAATTTACTCAATTCAATTAAACACTTTAAATTTAAAGCCAAACTGAAATATTAATCACAATTTCAATGATAATTGCTGATTATAGCTTTTGGAATGTACTCAATCAAATTTATTTCACCCATAAACAATATTTTGAGAAAGATTTGTTTATTGAACTCATATTGATTTGTTTGCATTCAACTTATATTGTTTGAGTTGAATACTGCTTTCAATTCAGTTGATTCACTAAATATATCGTTTAGCTCTAATCAAGTGCATTTAAATACAGTTTGATTTTTGGTTCGTTTTAGTTTGAGAGTTGCGCATATTGAATAACTTACAAGACATTACATTCTCTATTGGCCAAGCAAACCTCTTTATGTGTGTGTTTGTATGTGTATGTGATAATCTGTCACAAATTTGCATAAACACGCCATTATATGCGATTAACATAAGCATATACACGAGTCTCATACATGGTCGCTATCCACATGGTTGACCGCACCAACGCCACCTTCACTTTCAACACATGCTGTTTTGTTTTCTTTTTTTTTTCCCATTTTTTGGAAATTGTGTCAACAATTTGTTGGCCGCGTTGTTGGTTAAACGAGCCGCAAAAAGAAAAAAAAAAAATAAAAAATAAATAAATAATCTGTGAATATTTTCAACATACGAGTGTGCATCTGAATTTCCGGCTATCTGCGTTGAATGCGATTCAAGTGGGCAGATTGGGAAATGCAAATGGCTGAGCTATTCCCACAGTTTGCCACGCCTCAAGTGGCAAGTGGCAGTTAATGCAATATCTTCACCCATTTGGCAAATAAATCATACTATAACAAACAAAGAGACAAGCAATTATATTCAATTAAATCGAATTGAACTGAACTGAAACAGTTGAACGAGTTAAAGTCAATTGAACGTTGACTTTGTGCGTGCTTCAAACTAATTAACAATAAAAACAACTGGTAATAATCACATGACTAGTGCTTGGCTAGCTTATACCCTGTACTTAAAAGTTAAATTAAATTAAAGGATGTACAAAATAAAAGGATTGTAAGTCACTCTTAGGACAAATTGAAACCTATCAACCTTTATGCCTACAGGGTATAAGCGAAATGTTTTCAGTTTTAGATTCGCATGATTAATGACGTGAAAGTTGCACGACCTTTTCGGGGTCTATTCCCGTTACATTTGATCCCACACAGCTTCGCTCTGGTTAACGTAGCGTATGAGTAATCGCTGAACGATTTCCGGAAATTGCCGTGTGACATTTATTTATTTTGCTGATGCCGATGCCGTTGTCACTATTGCCGTTGTCGTTGTTGTTGTTGTTGTTGTTGTTGAGTATGTGTTTATTTTTGGTCAAATTAGCAATTAATCGAAATAAATTAACACATTTAAAGTTCGATCGGCTGAGTTCGAACCGTGCATGGAACGAGAACGCCGCTGATTGCCTCCGCCTCCGCCCACGTCCCCGTCCTCGCCGCCAAAATGTTAATAATATGCTAATGCCGCCCGCAGCTTCTGATTTATACACACACCACGGCTTTCAAAATATCGCGAATACATTTCGTCAACGAAAACAGGCTCGAAAACAAAACAACCATCAAACGATATGTAAATATAAAAATTCCGAATTATTTGGACTGAAGAATGAGTCATGTGTCTGATGCTTGAATAGCTGTTAATCTGCTCAGGGAATTACGTATCGTTTTCATCATCATTAATCAGTCATAAGCGCGAGACACTTATTTGTTCGATATTGATAGGCTGTTTGTTATTTAAATCGATATCGATAGGCCGTAAATCAAAGAGTTTTACAGGATCTGATACGAAGAAAAGCAAAGAGACAATGCCCAGGAGCTCATACATGATTTAAATTGACAGAAATCCCAGACAAACAATGAAGAAAATTTAAGATTAAATATTAAACAATTTCAAAAGGTTTTAATACAATTTTCAAATAATAAAAAGTACTGATAATTGAAAACATCCAAACATGATGAAAAATAAATTGATAATTAAAATTATAATTAAGGTATGATGATATTTGCAATGTTGCTCATAAAAAAGATTAAATATGGTTTTTAGATACATTTCTTTTAAAACGAGTATTCGATCATCCCAAACAGGAATCATTAATTTCAATTGCATACGAGGAAAAATTAGAATCTTAATCGAAGCTGTGATAAAAGTGAAGAATACCAGAGTGCCTTAACCAAACGGAATTATATTTATAATAATAATTATCTCTTGGATTCCGATTGTCTTGCCATAAGCTTAGCCAACTTACTAGCTGTTGCTTGTATTCTGTTTGGCATTTGGAACTAGTTGCATTTGCCGTTATCGGACGAAGCAGTGCAAGATTATTATTATGTATATTGTCTATGGGTTGGTGCATTGACCAACTGTAAATACTCTGTTAATCTATGTGAGTAAGTGCTTCGTTGACCATCCAGCTTGGCCCATTTAAGCATCTGTTTCAACGTCTTCAATCAATTGATTGATTATGAAAGCACTTCACATAAAGCATAATAAATGATGATGACGATCACGAGGAAGATGATGATAATGATAATGTTAATTATAATGCCAGATGATGATTATTATGATATATGAACTGTTACCATATTTATTTATTATTATTAAATAGCGGCAACTTAGACGGTCAAGAAAAATGGCAAAATTAAAAAAAAAAGAGCAACAACAAATTGTTATTAATGTTTGCATTATTTTTTTTATTTGTTCGATTCGCTTCCTCTTCTGTTTTTATTGCATTTTACTTTGTTCCGTTGCACTCAATGAAAATGGGAATTTGAGCTAGTAAACAAGTTTGCACAGGTCACTTGAATTGAGAAATGAGAGTGTCTGTCTGTCGACCATAACTGAGTTCGATATTCCAATTAACTATTTAGTAATTAATTGTGCACAATATTCTACGGGATGCTCGTGTCTGCTTACATCAATATATGTAACTACAATAGAACCGCAGCAGTTTCTGCTTGAATAATACGAGTATAGTTATGTGATAAATACGAAGCGTCTAGCTCTTGTCCATTGCAATGTAAATAATCCTATTTCTATAGAATTTGAGGTATTCATTCAATTTTCGATGTTATTTCCGAGTATTTTCATATTGTGTTGAATGGTTTCAATTGTATCTTACTAACATGAACTTGTCATGTTTATTTTATTATATGAAAAGCATCTTGGAAGCGCCGTGTATTTTTTGCATTTTAGTGTAACGTTGGGATCATCTCGATAAATAACTATTCAAAGTTTTGAATTTCAGAGCTCAATTATGTATATTAAATTAATTGATGAATATTTATACATTTTATTTTGTGAATCAACTTGTGTAATTCCTTTACGTTCGTGTCCACTTCTACTTATTAAACATACATATTTATCACTATCCACTTCAAGTAGCGCATATTATCACACATAAAACATAGAAATTTCAAAAGATTAAAATTTCCAGTTGTCCATTTTCAAACGTCTCGTGTTTTTAACTCTCTGTTCGTGTCACGACACGCGTCCAACGCTATAATATCCATATACATCGAGTTGAGAGTATATTTGAACTGAATTAACTGAATGCAGTTTCACTAACAACTAACAACGTCGCCTTGTTATAGTTTCAATCTACATTTTTATAACGCTACATCGACAGACGGACAGACGGACAAACAGACAGACTTACAGACCGGATTGAATCGTGCGTCGACGTCAAAAATGCGCTGTTGACCGGCGTGTCGGCCGTGTGCCACTCGCTGGCTAACTCACTGAAAAACCGGCTTGACACGTTGCCAAAGTTAGTTGAATTTGTTTTTTTTTTTTTGGTTTTGTTTTTGTTATTTTTTTCTCAAATGCCAATGGCTGGCGCATTTCGCAGGCGACTTTTACAGCGCGGCAATTGTTAAACTTGAACTTGCCAGGCGATGCGTAGCCACAGCTTCTGTAAATGTGTGTGTGTGTGTGTGTGTATCAATTTGTGGCCAACGACAATCAGCTTTGGGGCGTGGACAAAAACCGGGATCACTTTGACCCATTGGCCAAAATCTCTTGTATCTGCATATGTTTATTGTAAGATGTGAGGTGGTGGAAGGGAAAGGAAGAAGATGGACTTAGAGTTGAAGCTGTTCTCAGGTGTCGTTGGCAGTTGCCAGTTGCCAGCTTGCTAGCTACCAGTTACCAGTTGGTAACTCGTAGTTGGCCGGCTTGTGAAAGTTCAGTTGGAAAACTTTCAAGTGCAGCTGCAAAACTTGACATGCTCTATGGATTTTAGCCAAGCAGGGCAGAAACTTCAAACAGACTCGTTAGATGTACTTGTCTGGCTTAAGGGTGTCCCGCCTTTATCTCAGATGGAAGATGGGAGATGGTAAAATTCAGGCCAATACTCATACCATAAATGTTGACATTGAAGACATGCCATAGCTTCAAGGATAAGCTGCTCTGAAATTATTTGGTAATAAATGTCATCCACAGCAATTCAATTGAGTTCCACGAATGAGAAACCCTTGCGAGTACAATATATAAAAGCAAGTTACTTATTCTTGAGGAAAACTCTTTAAAGAACTAGTTAAACTCGGTCTTTGAGTGGAAATAAAGTGGAATGAACTCGAAGTGAACCTCTTGAAGAGCGAAAGTTGATGTGCTCTTTATGCTTTTGTCAATTTTGTCAAAGCTTTTGCATAAAACGTCAACATTTTAGTGCCTCGCTAAACTTTGCCATTTTTGGCATTTGCTGCCTGATCTCAACCAACCAAATAAAACCCGTTGACTAATAGACAAAAGATGGTTGGTTGCGACGTTGATCGATCCGCATGATGATCTTCACTTAGATGGCCAAAAGACTTTCTTCTCGGCAAAGCATTGAATGACCGTATGATCGATCCAATCAAACCGAACCAAACCAAACTGAGCTCAGCTCAGTTTTGAAAACTGAACTCAAAATTGACTGAATGTCCAGTGATTAATTGTTTACAAGACTTGGCTTGAAATGGAAACTAAACAAAAGACAACAACATTAACAACAACAACAACAACAATATCTGCAAGTTATTTTGGCATTTCTGAAGAAATATCAATGGATTTTTGTGTTATACGCATGACTTTCATGTCTTTTATATGCATAAGTATTTCTTTTATTTTTTCGCATTGTTTCGCATTTTGTCTTATACAATCCGAAAAATAACAAACACAACAATCTGAAATGCAACCACAGCTAAATTTATCTCACTTAATTGCATGTGTGGGCGTTTGTCATTGTTGTCACTGTCCCTTTTTGTATTACCTCTGCTGTAAGGGCTGTGAAAGCAGACCTGAGCCATTAATATTCGTGATGAGCATTTGGCAAAATCTCTGACCAGTTGGGGCTTAAGAGTTCAAGTAATGGATTATTTTCTATGCGATTGCCAGTTAGCTGTACTTTCATCAATTAACTAATTGTTATTTCAGCAACAATGCTACCTTACCAAATTGAACGTGCCAATATTGGGTTAAGCTAGAAAATTAAATGCTTTCATAATCATGAAACTTTTGATTACAGAATAAATTTCAAAAAATGTGTGAATATTTGCTTGATTTTATTAGGAGGAATTTAAAAATGTAAAAAAGTTCCTTTTCCGAAATCTTTAATATTATTTGAACCGAAAAAGAATTTTTAAAAATTTAATTTTAATGGTTGATTTTTGAATGAACTCAAATATGCTGAGCTTCAAGCTGTCTTCTTATTTTATTTTTTATTTATTTATTTATTCTTAAATCATCTAAACTCAGTTGATAAAAAAGAAAAAAAAAACTATAATTAGTTTTATCATTTAAAAAAAAAACTTTATTTATATTCTAATTAAATTAAAACTGTACGAAAAAAGGAAGTTTTTAAGGAACACTCTTTCTGGTTGTAAAAGCCCATTAAAATGTATTTCTCAGAATGAATTAAAAACTTAAGAACGCAGACAAGCTTTTGGTTTGTGAACAAATTAAGCTCCTCTTGCTATTATTCTTAGATGAACCTAGTTAATCTAATGTCATATGAGTTGTTACACAAAATGAACCTCGTGTCATGCGAGCACAATATTTATTACGACTCAAGAGACATTTCATTAAGCGCATCAGCTTGAAACAATTACGAGTATCTAACAAATGCTTTAAAGTTAGTTCAGTCACGTTGCTGCTGCTGTTTTTCCTCTTGTTTCCATTACATTGTGTGTTTTTCTTTGCCAAGTTCATGGCAGACATTAACAACAACAACAACAACAACAAAAACAAAAATAAAGCACTTGGCAGAGGACTTGAAAAGCGAACGCCCTTCAATTTTTGCAACATTCTTTTTCGGATGCATTTGGCTGCACTCTAATTACATTTCAAGTGTGGCCATTGGCCAGACCCAGAGTAAGCAAACTTATCATCATCATCAACATCTCCATCTCCATCTTCAACACCATCATCATTATTAGTGTCGTCATCATCATGATGATGATTGCTGCATACTTGAGCAATACAAAAAGGGGCTAAACTCTTGACCAAAGACTCTTGCCTGTGCGCTCAAGCATAAGACTATGTTTTCTAATTTGGCTTTAACCTTTGCCAAAGAGCAACTGCCATTATCCATAGGGCGCTTGGTAACCAAAGAGCAAAAAAGGCAAGAAAGAGAAGAAGAAAAGAAAAAAAAACGAAATAGATGTAGACACGAAAACAGCCCAAAAGTGGAGGTAATTGAACCGTACTACCAACATAATATAACCTTGACTTAACCGAGGATTTTGCAACTCTGTGACGCTTGGCTCGTCGCACTTCCTCTTTGCTCACCTTTGTGGCAGAGACTGGTAGGTAGGCAATGACACGCCCACAAAATGTCGCAAAGGCAAATGAAAAATTCGCGCATCATTTGTCATGAATTCGATTTAAGTTTGTTCGCAATTGCAATTGCAATTGCAGTTCTCGTTCTCGCTCTCAGTTCCAGTCCCATTGCCGGTTGATCCTACGAGCAACTTTGCAATCGATTTGGAGGACTCTCTACGAGAGGGACAGCAATCAGTTGGCCAAAACTTTTTCTACTCTGAGCCCATTGAATATGGTGAAAAACGGGTATTATGGTTATGAAAAATATAATGTTACAGACGAAAGCAGGCCATATAGAATATATTATCTATTAAAGAATGGATAAGAAACAAAAAAAACGTAAAGCTATTTCTACCTTTTTATACTTTTTCAATTCGATTTTTTTATCTAATATGTTTTATGCTGATTTGAAATATTTAAGTAATTACATTTCATCGTGAAAAGTTAAGCCTCGTGGAAAAGGCTATAAATGTGCATTTATATTTTAAAAGGTAATGACAATAAAAAGGTAAAACATCCAAATATCTGAAAATCAGAGCACAGGGTATCACGTTGTCGGTCATTCTCGACTAGAGTGTTTTAACTTGTTTTCTTCCGTTATATCGCAGCTTGAAATATATATTTGTATTTATATTCTTTTTCAATGCGTATTGCAAATAACTGTATAGCGCCTGTGGGCGTGGTCGGAAACTGAAAAGCTTTGGGCAATTTTAAATTGCCATTGAAATTGAAATCATTAAAATAATTTGATTTGCCGCCCAGCTGCAATTGCTTTAATGAGAGTATGTGCAGCTTTAAGTACGCTTAATTTAATATTGTTTATGCTAATATATTCATTGTGAGTTGAATTAATCATAGGCTAGGAAGCTTTTAGACTTGACTGTTCATTATTAAAAGCTTTACTTGATCCATAAATCAATCCTGTGGAGCTTTAGATTTAGTCTTACATAATTTAATTGAGATACGCAAATAATTGGTAATCATATGATTAGATATGTAAATATTACCCTGTTTTAGTTAATTTGCTTAAATTGTCTTTGAGCTTAAATCTGACATCAGTAAAAAAAACCGTTATGTACTTTTTACTGGCTATTAAAGCAATCGCTTAAGTAGTTCTTTACTGGCCATTAATTAGGCTCATATTAAATTAAATTTAGAAAAGGTGTTTGTCACATAAATTTGTATTTCCAAAACAAAATTTGAAACCACTTCTACTTGATATTAAAGTTTTTGTCTAAGCTTAACTTTAAATTGATTAGACAAAAATTAGAAATATTTTCTTCATAATTCTCTCGTTCTTTTCACATACAGTAAAATGCAAATATTTGAAATGCTTTCGTGCGATATTTTGCATCGAAGCAAATTTGTGAACAAAGCACATTTGTTATGAATTGAAACGTTTTTACTGGACACTTGTGTTGCCTCTCAGCTTGACATTAATCCGATTTGTCATTGATGTTGTTGTCGTTGGTTTTTTTGGTTGTTGTTGTTGTTGTCGTTGTCGTTGTATTTGCGGCAATAAATGAAAGAGCAAAGTCAATGACACCTTGGGCAATAAAACAGGCCAGTTCCTGTTTGATATTTTGGGCTAATAAAGTTGGTTTCACATAGCGTTCTCTGACGTCCCTCTGTCTCTGTCTCTGCCTCCCCCATTTCCCCTGGGGGGCAGCTTGCAACGCCCGGTTAACCACTTGAGTGCATTGCACTTGACCGCATCATAAATTTTGCCAGTCATTGCGAGAGGCCGTTGCAGTTTAGTTGCCCCCGTTGCCTCATCTCATCTTGCCACTTGCCGCTTGGCTCTTGCCTCTTGCCACAACGCCGCTTGCTGTCAACTTTTAATTTGTTTTAAAAACTTTTTGATTGTTTCGCTGTTGTTGTTGCCGCTGTTGTTGCTGTTGCTGGCATGCAAATGGACGCACACGCTCTGGCGCCATGGAGTCTTCTTGGTTCTCATCTTGGGTCTCCAGTCTCCGGTCTCCGGTCTCTGCTCTGGGCATTCATTTGCAGTTGCTTGATTAAATTGTCTTGGCCTCAGCTCACTGGGGCTGTATTTAAAGTTTTTAATTTCGTTTTATTGACACTGCTGCCAGACCAAAAGTGGAAGAAGAGGAGGCAGAAGAAAAGAGGCAGCTTTGAGCTCACTCGCTGACCTCAGTTACAGTCAGCTGCCACAGGCTTTAAGCCTTGTCGCTGGCGCAAGTTGTCGCCATTATTGTTGCTATTGCCGTTGCTCTTGGAGCAGCTACTGTTACTGTTCTTGACAGTTGCCTGACCCGAACACAAAGCCAAACAATTTCCAGGCCAAGACCAGGCCAAGTCAAAGGCATCTCAACAGCTGCTGTCATTACGACTTGCCCCGCACGCATATCAAACGTAGCCCAAGACAAGAAACTCCACGTCCAAGACAAAGATGAAGCCCAAAGCCGAAACCGAAGCTGAAACTGAAGCTGAAGTCGAGCTGCTTCAAGTCGAAATCGAAGATGTTCCTTGATGCTGACATGAAAGACATTTAGGCATTGTATTCACTTTGTTCTTTGACACATTTACGTAGTTGTGAAGCTTAACTACAATTTATTATTATTTCCAGTAAATTAAATTTGATAATTCTCTGTGTGACCGAAAGTGCAACTTACTAATAACATAATATTATTACCATTGCGAATTAAATAAATTGCAACTCATTCGAAATTATAGCGAAGAATTGTAATTAATTTCTCACAATAATTATTGGCATACATATTTGTTATAAAATATTTAACTAAATGTTCGTTTGGAGGACAGTAGGCATTTATTTGCTGAGTTAAATAAATAAAAGTATAGAATATTATGAAATTTAATATTTTCAAAGCATTAAATTTTATAGTTTTCAATTTTATTGGCATTAAAAATAAATGAAATTATTGATTCGAAGTTAAATGTTATAATTTCATATATGTTAATAAAGTGCAATTTAGCAAAATTGTATTTTAGCTAAGTTTACCTTACATATTTGCATAGGAAAATCTTGAAAATCATTTGATTACCTTGCCGCACGTGGCAATGTTGCTGGCGTTGCATGGGCGCGAGAAGTAACAGCAACGGCAACTTATGCAAATGCACCGTTATACGTGGTCATTGCAACTCACGGTGGTAACAACAGCAACAGCATCTGCAACGGCAGCAAGAAACTTGTGTCAGCCTGGCAACAGTCGGCAACAATATGCGAATGTTGCTGACACAGCAAGTTGCATGTGAATGTTGCTATGTATAATATATACACGCACACAGATACAGATACTTACACACACAGAGATACATTACTTTGACAGCCAACACGCGTCAGCTGACGTCGCAGCAGGGACAAGTTTTGCATGTTGCTGCTGCTGCTGCTGCTTCTGTTGCTGCTACTTCTGATGTTGCTGCTGTTGCTGTATCCCCAACTAGTGAGTCAGCAACATGCGCGCGCGTTGGCATTCTAATTTATTTATGTTAATGCAATAAAAACACTCAATTTGCTGCACATTCGAAATAAATTCTTGTTTCTCTCGTTGTTGTAACTGTTGCTGTTGCTGTTGTTGCACTTCGCATATTGGCGACATTATCGCAACAGCAGCAGCAGCAGCAGCAACAGCAGCAGAAGCATCATAAAAACATAGCTAACCTTGTTATTGTTATTTAATTTCACTTTTTTGTTGGCATTGCTGCTGTTGCTGCTGTTGCTGTAGCTGATGTTATGTTGTTGTTGTTGCTGCTGTTACCGTTTTGCGTTGGCGTTTTTCGTGCTGGTTTCTCTGTTTTGTTCTTGTTTTCGGCGTTGTTGTTGTTCTTGCTGCTGCTGTTGCCGTTTTCTGCTGGCCGCATGATTTACGGTGTTGGCGGCATTTTTTTTTTGCTGCTGCTGCTTTGCCTGTTGATGTTGCTGCTGCTGTTGTAGTTGCACCGTGGTTTGGCCAAGTGCTTGCATCTGTTTGCCGGCTCGACATTTGAAACTGTGCATTTGAAAGTTGTGGTAGAGCATAATGGGGTAGTGAATAGTATTGCCAAATAGGTGGCAAGTGGCAACAGGCAGACAAAATAAATAAAAAAAAGTGCTTCAGAATAAATAGAAGAATCCCGACGAAGAGATACCTCTTCTCTTAATAGATAGTAAATATATAATTAGAGTTAGGCAGATGGAGTTATATTCAGCATTATCTTTATTTATATAAAAAATGTATTTCCACTTGAAGAAACAATTTAAAAATTAGATAATAAATTAATTTATTTTATTTTTGTTATGATCATATTATATATATATGATATAATTTAATAAGATTTCGATTTGTTTAGAGATAAATATATATTATTACCTTTTAAAACCACTGTGCACTCTATTTTGCATAGGTCTAGTTATATGTATTTATTTTTTATTATTTTTATTTGTATTTTTTTAATGCTGCTGCTGCTGCGCCCACTTTCGAAGTCGCCGACGCCAAAAGCAACTCTGTGTGCGTCATTTGCATTTGTCATAGAAAAAAGGTCGCCTGGCCTAACGTTGTTATGGCCGGATGGCGGGAGGGAGGTTGGTTAGGGGAAGGGAAGTGTATCTGTGGGTCGTTTGCTGCACTGCCAGCACGATTTACTTACTTTTACTCTTCAGCTTCAGCTTTAGTGTTATCTCTTCAGTTTCAGCACCCGACCATAGAACTTGCGAATGTCTTTATTATTTGCACACTGAAAGTTTATAAACACGCCTATCCTTTTTTGTGTCCGTTTGTTGTTGTTGTTGCTATTGTTGTTGGGTTGCCCAGCTTTTTAATAAAGTCATTTTATTTACATTTGTGCTTTTGTCTTGTAATATATTTACTTTTTTATGCTATTACATACATTTTGTACGAGTAGCTTGCATATTTGTTTTTTGCCGTTTGCTCCTGTTGATGTTGTTGTTGTTGGCATTGCTATTGTAACTGTTGCTGCTGTTGCTGTTGCTGTTGCCTCTAGCCGAAAACATTTTAAATGCCATTTTAATTATATTTGCTCTTTTGTGCGTTGGCTGGGCGTAAATTCCACTTGGCTTTGGTCGCTCACTGTGCAAGTTTTTCAATTAAAATGAAATAAAGCGACATAAATCAAGTCTCTCTCTCTCACACACAAACACATGTTGTACATAAAAAGACGTCTGACGCAACAACAACAAATAGCAAAAAAAAAAATATATATATACATATAAATTTAAAAAAAAAAACTGTTTTAAAACTAACAGCAACCGCAAGTAACTACATTTGGCTCGAGGCTAACGCTGCGTATGAGCAATGTGTCGAGAACTACAAGTAGAGCTCCTTCCCCATGAACCATAAACCACAGTGAACACTCCCACTGAACAGAATTCAGTGTGGAAATCTCAAGTTGACTGACATTTGCATGCAACTCGAACTAGAAGACCAAATGAAAATCGAAATGAAAATTAAAATGGAAATGGCAATGGAAATGGCAGTGGCAGTGGCAGTGGCAATAGCAGTGGCTAACTTGGTATATACAGAAGAATAAATTGAAGGGTTTGAGGTTGCAGCTGCACTTGCACACACAGAGAGAGACATTAATCAAAAACCCGAAATCATTCAACAAAAGCAAAGGCAAGTTTGAAGAAAAGGACAAGAGAGACAAAAACAGACGTTGTCCAAAAATTCTAATTTATTTTAATTGTTTTATATGGAAATACAGTAACGGCACAAGAATTGCTATTTAGATTTATAACAAATAGATCAATAAATAAATGTCAAAGCAAATCGAATCGAACTTAAATGAATGAGAGTCCAAACAAATGATAAATGTGCAGTTTGGGGTCAAGTAAACTCTTGGCTTACAGCTGCCCATTCCGCCCAAAGTGTGTCACTGTTGGCAACACCCAATAACCCACATTTATGTAGTATTTAAAAGCTGCAAAATATACGTTAACGTTTAAGGCCAGTTATTAATATTCGACATTCGGCTCGTGCCATTTCAGATGACAAGCATTTATGTGGGCTTAATTTGAACTCACGCCGTTCACTTCACTTGCGAGACAAACGACAACGAAAACCACTCGAGCGTGGGTGAGGGGAAATACTTCCCTCCCCCACCCCCACCGAATCACCCCTTTCCTTGTTGGCACTATCTACCGCTGCTGGCTTAAAAAATATGCGAGCAGTGCAGCAGTTATCAGCAGCGTCAATTGCAATTGTTTTTAATAATTCACTTTCACTTTTGCGCCCGCAGCGCCCGTACTAAAAGCCCCAATCCTACACCTCAAACAACACTCGCACACACACTCGCACACCCAAAAAACCTTGAGCCGCATTTCTGTATTCTCACCTAGCAACCGACAACTGGCAACTGGCAGCAAGCGACAACATCAAAAGTACAAGTATGTACGAGTATATATGTATGTATATAGAGCCATGTCTTGGCGGATGTTGCCTGTTTAAGCTGTGGGCATGGGATTTGGATTGGAATTGGGATTGGGATTGGGCTCGAGTCTGTGCCTAAGTCTCGGTCTCGGCCGCAGCTTCAGCCTGTTGCCACTTGACTTTGGATTATTTTTTTGTATTTTATTTTGCATACGCACATAGCATAGAAAACCGAGAATATACATGTACATAGGTATGCGTCTGAGTACACGTCCCTTTATTTTTCAATTTTTGTGTTTTTATTTAGTTCGTTTAGTAAGTGGGGTATATTAGGTCCATTGTAGGTAAATTAAATATTTATATACATATTTTCTTGATCAACTTTAAAAGGCGAGTCAATCCAGTCAAGTCTGTCTGTGTGAACATTTAAATCTCAGAGACTGTAAGAGCTAGACTGACCAAAATTGTAAACCCAGTTCTAGAGACTCGAATTTCTTTTAAGAGACGCTAATAATTCTTATGGTTCCAAAAGTATTTGTGAATTTTGCTACGTCCTTTTTTATATCGATGACTCCCTTTTATTATTATTAATCAACATATTTAATAATAATTATAATAGCGCCATAAAGTAATCAATAGTTGTTATACCATCTCAATTCGTTAATACAATTGATGTATATCAAAATTTATTGACGGGTATCTTTCAGTCGGCAACTCGACAATAGCGTTTTTATATGCTTTTTTATCGAGTCGCACACTTGAGACAAGGCAGGCACAGCTTCCCCAGCAGCCACCGCAAAGGGCAAATAAAATTAATGAGCTTAGAGGTAAACCAAAAGCCAAAAGCCGATTTTAGACTACATTTTTTTCTTCTCTTTTTGTTTTGTTAAATTGAGCTTCGTTGTCTGGCGACGGCTTTAAGGCCGGAACAAAAGAGATTTTTGACTCTAACCGCCTTTTTCCCTATTCTACTCTTTGCAGCAACTACAAGAATAACAAGATCAACTACAGCTCCAACTACAGCAATAGCATTAGCAATATCAGCTGTCCTTGAAATAGCAAATTGACAACTGGGAGAATAATTGTCCAGGTAAGTCAAGAGTATTAACTGCAACTAGAGTGAGAAAGACAAACTGAACTTGCATTGACAATGCCTAAACTTAAACCATAATAATTTCAATGTTTTTAATAATGTCAAATCTTTCTCTGCAAGCGTCATTTATAAAACTCATTTATTAACAGAAGAGCTACAAAAATTAATTTCATAATAATATTTAGTGTAACTGCTAAGTATAATGCAAAGAGAAACCCCTTTTTTTTCATAAGAAAGTGGAAAATTCATGAAATATCAGCAACATTTAAGAACAAAGTTTTTGGTCTACAAGTTAATTTTTGAATAACGGGAAATATTTTTTATACAAATATATCAATACAAAATTATAAAATTGTATATCATACTAGGGGGCTCCGCCCCTGCTCGCTTCGCTCGCCAACCCCCGCTCGCTTCGCTCGCAAAATTGAAAAGAAGGTCTTTTGTTGTCCAGCTTAACAAACTTAAACTGCTCGCTTCGCTCGCCAACCCGCAGCTCGCTTCGCTCGCAAAAATGTAATAGAACTTCTTTAGTTGTCCGGCTTAACAAATTGATACAATATAAAAGGGTCCGTCCCCTGCACGCTTCGCTCGCAAAATTGAAAAGAAGGTCCTTAGTCCGCTCTAACAAATTTATATAATATAGCATTTTTTGCAATAAAACGGAAATATTCAACTTCCGCTGTCCGCGGTTTCAATGTTTCTTCTTGCTTTAGTGATTTAGTGATTTGGCGGGAAAAACCCAGATTTGGCGGGAAAAGGCTAAATTTGGCGGGAAAAAGATAAACTTGAGGAAAATTCAAAATTTAGCAAGAAGAGTTAATGTGTGAGTTTTCTAAGAATATCTCATAAAACAAAAGAGTTTTTGATTCTAAAGGTTAACTTGCATCCGATTGATCCAATGGCAGCTATATAATAGAGTCATCCGACTTTGACCAAATTTGGTAAGAATGTTAAGGACAGCCCCAAACAAATAATTTGTAAGTTTGGTTGAGATATCTTAAGAAACAAAAAAGTTTTTCATACTAAAGGTTATTTTGCATCCGATTGTTCCTATGGCAGCTATATGATATAGTAACCCGACTTTGACAAAATTTGGCCAGAATGTTAAAGACAGCCCCAAACATATAATCTGTGAGTTTGGTTGAGTTATCTTAAGATACAAAAAAGTTTTTCATACTAAAGGTTATTTTGCATCCGATTGTTCCTATGGCAACTATATGATATAGTCACCCGACTTTCACCAAATTTAGTCAGAATGTAAAGGACAGTCCCAGACATACAATAAGTAAGTTTGGTTGAAATATCTTAAGAAACAAAAAAGTTGTTCATACTTCAAGTTATTTTGCATCCGATTGTTCCTATGGCAACTATATGATATAGTCACCCGACTTTCACCAAATTTAGTCAGAATGTAAAGGACAGTCCCAGACATACAATATGTAAGTTTGGTTGAGATATCTCAAGAAACAAAAAAGTTTTTCATACTAAGCAATTCTGTGACCTTTGACCTTGATTTTGACCCACTTACAGGTCGAATTTCGCAAAACGCCGTCTTATTGCACGATGAAATTATCTCACCTATGTTGTGTGAAAATTTCAGCTTTCTATCTTTCACCGTTTGGGCTGCACGTTGATTCTCAGTCAGTCAGTCAGTCAGTGAGTCAGGACAAAGAGTTTTATATATATAGATTAAATGGTGCAATTGTCCAAATATACTTTAGATTTGGATGATACATATTAAACCATTACCAACTTTTAAGCTTCAACATATATTTTGTTGAGATCATGATCTGAACATGATGTACAAAATATTCGATTATTCCAAAATAAAAATGTTTGCATGCTTTAACCCATAGGTTCTGTTTATTTAGATTTCTATCAAAGTCTTGATATCAACTTGAAGATTTGTTTTATCCTTAGAAATGGCGCTTATTGTTATAAGTAAAATTGTATTTAATTTGAAAGCGAGGAATTAGGTTACTTTCAGAATTTCCCAATCCATTTCCATTTAATTTGCTTAGCTCGTTTTCACGTTGCGCCATTTTCAGAAATTTTTTTTCGCTATTGAAAATAAATTACTGTTCTCTTTATTTTCCTGCCCTTGTTGCTGCTGACATCGTTGTTGTTGTTGCTCGCTAGTTGTTGTTCAATAGACGTACACACATATATTGTATATACACTGAAACCTATGTACTTATTATATTTTAACTTGTTCAATGTGCCGTACCAATTGTTGTCGTTGCCGTTTTCTTTTTTTTTCCTTTGGTCATTTTGCTTGTAAAGGCAAAGTTAAACCTGGCATTCTCTCCCTCTGGCCCAACGTAATTCGTACTTATTTTGTTGTATTTTTGTATCAAGTGGCAGGCCCAGAAATGGCCAGCGGGCACAACAAACCACACGAATTTCTCCCCCACAATCGCCCACAATCCGTACAGGCAGCAACAGGGAGAAGCAGAAAACAGAAACAAAAAACAAAAACAATAACAACATTAAGCGACTCGTTTTATCCTGCTGACTGAGCTTTGAGTTGAGGCAGAGCCTGGAGCAGGCTCTTTCTGCTCTCCTCTGTTCTGACTGCATTCCTCGCATGGAATGGCAACTGGCAACGGTGTCTGCCTGGCTTTGATTTTGATTTTGGCAAGGTTTAGCTGGCCAAGAGATTTCTCTGAGCTGCTCGGCACGCTTTCGCATAATCGGGCGTATTATCTCTGTGTCTCCCCTTTCTCAGTTCATGCATCTAATTTACGTCCAAGCCCACAATACACATACTCATATCAAGCCAGAACCATACCAAGTCCAGTGCTAGAAGCCAAGCTGAACATGAGAAGAATACACAGAAACAGAAGAGGAATTGGAGACGGAGCTAAAGCTGAAGCTGGAGCTGAAAGTGGAGCAGAAGCGCCGCCAAATGCTTTCATTTCATTAATTATGCAGCGAAAATCAACAAGAATTGGTATAGAAACCCCCTTGTAATTCCTGCAGAAAACTCCTTTCAATTCTCCGCATAAACGAGAGAATGTGTATGTGTCTGTATGTGTACTGTAATACTCTGTAAACGAAAATGCACTGTAACGGGTATGCCAAGAACTGAATAAATTTTTAATCGTGCAATGAATTGAGATTAAAAACGTACATCATTTAAAATTGTACGTGAAGAATACTAAGGCAAAAGCTAAATCCTAGAAAGTATCAACAATGATTTATCAATTTTTAAAAGATATTTTGAGTACTATTTCAGATTTCTTTCCCAGTGTGCTTTGATCGCTAGTATTTACTGTGAGTCGTCGTCATGCAGGCGCTAAAATGCAGAAGCAACGAAAAGAACTCGGTATTAAATTTTTTTCTAATACTAACCAAACTATTTTCAATTATTTTTACAAATTTATATTTGCTGAAATTACTTTAAGGAGTTTACTCTGCCAATAACATATTATATTATATATTAATCGATATATAGCACACTGATCAAGCAATTTCAAATACAATTAAGTTTTTACTATATTTGCTATATAATTAGTAATTTTAGGTTAGCAGTCCGTCATTTATGTATATTTTCTTGAATCAATTTGAAAACTGTTTGCGTAGTATCTGCTAGTCAAGTCATTTTGTTGAGCTGCATTTTCTGCCTGTTCTGTTTTCTTTTCAAATTTAATTTTTGGCTTGTTTTCTGTGTGTGGCGGCCACAAATCTGTTTATGTGCTGCAGCAGCCAAGCCCTCCCCCTCGCCTGGGTTAACCCTTCAGATGGCCTGCTTCTCTAAGCTCAGCCAACCTCTCTCCATGTGCTTTAACCCGTAGAAGGCAGCGAGTTGCCACAGCGTACGTTTTGTGCATTTGACTTTTATATGAACTAATTCATGAAAAATGCATGCTGCTTGTCGCCCCTAACCCTCTCCCCATCCACCCCCTTCCCCGTTGTTGCACCCTATGCTGCCAGTTGCCTGTTCCGCGTGCCCAACAAATGAAGAAAAACCGGCCACCATAAATCGTCGTCGTCGTCGACAACTCGGACTCAGAGACGACGACGTTGCTGCACTGCATCAAATACTATACGAATGTGACTGCGAATGTGAATGGCAAATGTTGTATGTTGAATGTTGAATGTTATATGCTGAATATACATACATATGTTTGTATGCTGAATATGGGCTCTCTGGCGTTTTACTCTGTGCATTTGGCTTTGTTCGTGTGGCAAATAATTAAATTAAGATTTTTATAGCTTAATTGGATGACTGTCGGGCGCCGAGGCAAAGTAACCTGATGAATGGCTGCCTGCCTTCCAGCCTGACTGGCGAACTGGTGAACTGACAAACTGACAAACTGGCAACATGGCCAGATACATTTGCAAACTTTCAACAGCAAGTGAAAGGCAACAAGTCTGGTCTTGTCCAGCGTTTGGGGGAGGCAAATTCAATGGTC
This sequence comes from Drosophila recens, assembly GCA_037043495.1. Taxonomy (NCBI): domain Eukaryota; kingdom Metazoa; phylum Arthropoda; class Insecta; order Diptera; family Drosophilidae; genus Drosophila; species Drosophila recens. The sequence continues at coordinate 118,892 of JBAMBJ010000726.1, forward strand.
GTGGGGTTGGCCAGGTCTTGGGTCTTGGCCTGAACCGTTGGCCGTTGGATAAACATTGCAGTTGCAAGTGAGCGTGGAGCATGGGGCATGGAACAAGCTTAAAGACCATTAAACCTCAATTTAAGACAAGCAACTACAAATGATTATTATAGATTTTATAGATGCATTTATTTTCTTTTAAATTTTCTTCCATCTTTCAAAATGTGCAAGAACGTTCGATTTGAGTTTTTTCGATTCGATTTATTCGATTTACTTAATAAAAAAAAAATAATCTTATTATTTAAGTTAGTTTCTTGTTTTATTCTCGCTTTTTTTGTATGCCAATAAAATTATTAAATAAAATGTTATTATTATCTAAGATAATAATATTTATTTGTTAACCAAGCTGAAATTAAGTTACGAAATTAGATTAGAAACAGTTGACCTAATGATTTCATCTAGTTTGTCATGGCTAAACCTTCTTCTAGCATATTAATCTATGTTTATAACCCACTATAGACATTTTGTGATGCTAGAACTTATTTAGAATACTTTCAGATTAAAATTCAATAACTTTAAAATTAATTCATACTTCTAGAAACTTGATGAGTAAAGAGACTTTTAATTTCTGAAAATCTTTTTGCTCTCTTCAACAGCTTTAAGATCTATTTATCGATCTTTCGTCATCTTTAGATCATTTCGCTCTCTCCTCCTCTCTCTGCTGCTCATAGCAGTTGCTCTTTCAGCTTTAATGCAACGTTGCTGTGGCTGCTCTTGTGGCAACTTGCAGTTGTTGTGCCTCTTCTCTCTCTCCTCTTGGCTCTTATGCTCTCCTATAGACACATAGACTATTCATGCACTCAGCTAAGTAGTGCACATTGCTCGCTCATGTGCCACATTGCATTTGTTGCCCCAGGCCGTGGCATTTGTTGCCGCTGCTCTGTTGTTGGTTTATTTATATATTTTTCTTTTTTTTTGGGTTACCTGGCCAACAAGCAGCAACAGCGGCCAACCAACAAATGACTGCGATGCAGCGCAATCTGCAATCTGCAATCTGCACAGAATCTAAGCTCACGACAACGACGAGCCACAATCCTTGAACTTTTCGCATTTCCAATATGCATACAGGCATGAAAATCCGTTACCACTGTGTTGCTAGACCCTGTACTTCAAAAAAAGTGCAAAAGAATCAATTTTTGTACATATATAGTTTGTTAAAAAAAAAATGGTGCTTCTATAAAATACACACATATTGCTTATTTACTTGGTGTTTAAAAAAAGACGCGTTTAAAATTTTCAATTTAGTACTGCCTTGCTGTAAAATCATGAATTTTTTGACTCACATGAAGAGTATAAGAAAAATAAATCAAAATATTGAATGGATATAATTTTCTTTAATTATATTTCTTTTATTTTTTGAATTATAATAGTTTTCTTGTAACGTAACATAATTAGACATTTTGGATTACGTCATTTTTATTTTTGCCATAATTTATTTATTTTTATCCTATAAGTACAGAGCCTCTTACGGTCGAGCTCGCTCGACTTAAGTTTTTTCCACAAGTTGCTGTTAGTCTTGTTGTTGCTTTCTGCCTTAGCGGCTCATGACAGCTGTTTGCTGAGGACCCAGGGTTGCATCTGCAGTTGCCTTTCATTAACATGCACTGCGACGACGATGAGCACGGAGACGTGGCGAGGCGAGGATGAGAAAAATTACGAGGACGACGGTTTGTGACGGCGATCAAAAGCATAAATTCCACATGCAAATCGCTGAGTACAATGTGGGTGGGTTGTTTGGTGTGGTGTGGTGTGGCCGTCGTTGTTGCCGTTTTTTGTAGCATTGCCTACATTTCGTTTTCTTTTCCGAACCTGTGCTTGATTTTTTATCCAAAGCTAAAATTCTTACAAAGCAACAGCAGAGAAAGGAAAACCGCCGATGTCAAATAGCCAACTGTGCCAAGAAGCAACAACAACAACTAACAAGAACAACAACAACTAACAACCGACAACAACAAATAACAACCAACAACTAACGACGACGACTGCAGGCAAACAAAATGGCCACCCATGGCTTCGGCCTATGAAATACGCACAACAATGTACCTTTTTTTCCTGATGCTTAGCTGGTATACCCTGTAGCTTGAACATGCGAGCTGGTATGCCCAGCTATAGGTAAAGAAAAGTGTTAAAGGCCACTGCACAACTGGTATAGCCCGTAGTTAAAAATGATTATTGATGTTATATTATAAAAATTTGTAGTTTTTTTGTAGATTATCTGTTAAGCTCTCTTTTATTTATCTAGTAATTCAAATGTTAAAGTACCTTTCTAACATCTTATTTATACAAATGTCAACACATCTTTTGATGCCGTTTCACTGCTGAAAAAGCTGCAGGTGACAGCATCGCTATTTTCATTATTTGCATTTACGACACTTCTTAAGATCTCTTGTAGAATTTGTTACGCAGTTTAGACCAACTTAGATTAAGATTAACAGAGAAACAATTTTAGTTTTTCGGAATAAAATTCGGTGATTTTGAATTTTCTTAAAATAAATATGAAATTCTTAATACTTATTTCTTATTAATTATTTTTTTTTTAAATATGCTTAAATCGATTATTTATGCATATTAGCTTTTAGTAATGCTGAGACATTGGTACTTGATTCTAGATCTACTAGATTTATATTTTTAAATACATATTATTTTTAGTTTTCTTTCTTTTGAGAAAAGATGTCAATAGAACTTTTCTCTTACGTGTTTTAAGCTTGAAGTTGTCTTCAGTTTTACGTAGCTCGTTAAAGTTAAAGCAGAAGATGCATCAAATGCATCTATTGACTTTTTGCCGCCACATTAAGCGATGAGTGAGAAAAGGATGTGATGAGCTGGAGGAGGTGGTGTGGCAGGTTGTCTTCTATCAGAAATTGATGCGCCACAATTTTCTGGCTGTCTGCAATGAGCTGCTTCTGCTGCTGCTGCTGCAATTGTCTGTCTGCTCTCTGACTGACTGACTGACTGACTATGCGGACTGTCGTCGTCAACGTCTTGACAATTTCGGCAATGTGCGTTGAAGCATAGCACGATGCCACCGACGTTGTCGTTGTCGTCGACGTTGACGTCGTCGTCGTCGTTGCATCCTTGGCGCATTGCAATCAAAGTCAACGCAGTGACTGACAGCGGGACGAACTTACAGATACGCCGCTTTACGTTCTCTGTGCATGTCATTCAAATGCTGTTGACAACTCACAAGACTTTTCCTCCTCTTCTTTTCTCTCCTCTCCTTTCTTCTTCACTTCCCTCCCCACGCCACAGTCGGTGTCTGTGTCTGTGCCTTCGTCTGTTTCTGTCTCTGATTCCGTTGCAACAACTGAGTGACTGCCGCTTTGGGGATGCCAACCAGCTTTTGACTGCTTCCTTATGTTGTTAGCAGAAACGTGACAAGAAAATCAAACACGCAAAAATCTGCGACTAAAGCAACAACAACAACATTCAACTGCTGCCTTGTGCCCATGATAACACTATAGTAGGACTTAGGGCACCACAGTCAACCACACAGAAAACCACAAAAAAAATAACAACAACAAGTACAAAAGTAAGTTTATCTTCGGCACGCCTTAGATTCGATACCCTTAAAGAGGCTGTATTCAATTTGTGGCCGATCGTTTCTAATATTTACATACATATACCATATTAGTCAGATTTAAAGCAGTCTTAAAAATAATGACTAAAATAATTATACAATATATAAATCAAATTAAAACTAAGGTGAAAGTGAAAGAAATTAAATTTTTGATAACTTGATATTCTGTAAGATTTATTAATATATTGGTTAATATAATTCAAATGGCAAAACATCATTCTAATAAAATGTGATTTATCGACCGATTGATCTTATGACAGCTATATGACATAGTGAATCGATCCGTCAGCAAAATTAATATGATGTGTCAAGTTTTACTTATGTCCTAAGATTCATAATCTACTATAATCAAGTCAGAAAAATAGACAAGCTTCAAAAATTTAATTTTAAAGAAAATTGTGAAGTTTAAGTTTTGTTAAATGAGACCAACTGTAGACCTTATAAAATCTGTCACGTCTCTTTTAAGGCGTTACACAAATCTTGAGAATATCATAACATGCTGTGTAAGGGTATCGAAAAGTTAGAAGAAGGAAACTGGAGACGACAGAGGCATCGGACGACAACATGTCTTGCAGTTAGTTAGCTGCATGTTTCTGTGGCATGCAGCTCGAAAGCCAAAGCTAAACATTTCGTGTCGCATTTATAGACAACGTGCCGCTGTTTTTTTTTATCTATTTCCCTCTCTCTCTCTCTCTTCTGTCTCTGCTGTTACTTCTTCCTTCTCCTTCGTTTAGCGTGGGCTAAACGTTGATTTGCTTTTCGCAAAATTGTTTCTCAATTCGTTGCCCAGCTCGTTTGCAAGCCAGCATGTGTGTGTGTGTGTGTGAGTGAGTGTGTGTGTGTGAGAGTGAGTGTATTATTGTGGTGTGCCATCTGTAAATTGCCATAATAAGTTGGCAGTCGCCGTTGTCAGTTTCCAGGATGAGCCATGCAACAACTTGTGTGTGTGTGTGTGTGTGTGTGTGTGTGTGTGTGTGTGTGTGTGTGTGTGTGTGTGTGTGTGTGTGTGTGTGTGTGTGTGTGTGTGTGTGTGTGTGTGTGTGTCGCAAATGCAGATGCAATTGGTGTTGTTGCTGAGGCAGCTGATTGATGTGATAAGCCCCCCACCTCCCCCGCAACCCCCTTTAGATGGGGCTCAAACCGTTGGTTCAGTTCAGTTTAGTCAGTGCAACGTAAGCGCTTACGTAAGTGAAATACGTGACGTGAGACGACGAAAGGTGTAACAATCAGCAGCAGACAATGTTCATAATTCAACCAAAACTTAAAACGGAGACAATATAAATAATATACATAGCACTAAATAGTAAATAACACAAAAAACTCAAATTAAAAAACAGACTAGACAGAAGAATAAACCCCGATTTTTACATTTTACTTTTGATATTTAATTTTAACTTTTTTCTTTCGGATTAAAATTCAATTTCATTTATAATATAATTTTTATTTTACATTTTGAAATTACTTTCGCTCAACAGAACTTGGTTAACGTTTAATAAATAAATAGATAAATTAAATACATTAATGCAAGAAAAATAAATAATTAACATAAGGAAGAAAGAACTTCGCCATTTTTAATCAGTTACGTCCTTTATGATTATTATGTGAACAACAATATGTAAATATTCACAGATTCATTTGCTAATGTTAAATTGAATCCCAAGTATCGTTAGTTTCTTCTTACGTACCAACAAAAACGTCAGAAAAATAAATGGATAAGCAATAATCAAGATACAAATACTACAATCGTTTTCAGGCCGTTAAGTGCGTGTATCTGAAACATACATTCGAGGTGTATTTTATCATCTTGTGATTTTATGAATTTGTTTTCTACCATTTCCTTAACGTGATATTATCATTTTGATTGGCAAGCATTTCCGTCGCATGTGCGTGAGACCCGGGGAACATGCCATAAATACAGATGCAGATACAAATACACAGACTCAGATACAGATACACAGATTCAGATACTTATAAAAGACAACAACAACAGCAGGAAGCCTGCGCTTGCCTCTCCCAAACATTTGTATTAACGATATTTTCTGTATGATGTCAGGCTCTGGTGGGTGCTGGCAGGAGGATTGGAGACGAGCTGCAAATGTGGGGGAGGGAGCGACTAAGGGGGCAGCTTGCGCCATTTATATGGCGACTTTTTGTGCAGTTTTCAATTTGCATTTTTGGCCGCCGCGGCCGTCAAGCGACGCCCGTTTCATGTCTTTTGACAATTTGCCGCATTGTTTGTTAATTGTTAAACATTTTAAATCACTGACAACGATTGCAGTTGCAGTTGCCATTTCAGTTGCTGTTGTTGGTTGTTTTATTGCCGCTGCTGTTGAATTTATGAGGTACTCGTTTATACATACACATGTAGATACTTCTTCTTCTTTTTTGTGCGTACTTAAATGATAATCGACGATTGGCTGATTACTCGACAAATTTTCATGGCAGAAATTGAATTGAGATGCACAATCTGAAAATGTGTGGCATGTATCTGCGGCACGTGTAGCACTTGAAATATATGAATATATACAATATTTCAAAAATAGGTACTACAGCTCATGAAGCCTTAATCAATTTGAGGGCAAAATTTCAATTGTAAATTGTCGAGCGAAAATCGAAAATCGAAAATTGAGCAACGAAAATTGCAAGTGTTGTCAAATGCAGAAAGGCAAATGTATCTTTTTGTGTGTGGATGTGAATGTATATGTGCGTGTGCGTGTGTAATTGCATTATTTATAATTAAATTTGCCAATGTGTAATGTATCCGACAGGCAGCAGTAGATAGACGACGTCAAGTATAAAGATAAAGATACCAAATTTCATTTGACAAACAAAAAAAGAAGGAAAATCAACTTTGGCGACATAACGAAAAATCATTTGCTATCAATCGACAAAAAAAAGCCGGAGGGGCAAATTGAAAGACAGAGAGAAAGGGAGGGAGAGAGATAAAAGAGAGAGAAAGAGCTCTCTGACTGAAGTTTAAAACGAACTTCTCACGACTTTGGCACGCACACGTACGCAAATAAAAGGATGTGATGCGAATTAAAAACTCAAGCAGCGGATACGGATACAGATACAGCTAGAGATACAGATACAGCTAGAGATATAGCTGGAAATACATAGACAGCTAAAGATGGTATGAGCATATGTTATGCTGTGCGTAGACGCATCCGTCAGATACTCGCAACAAACGGTGGCACGCACGCTACTTAAGTTCATTTGCGCCACTTTGCGCCTGTGCATTTTAAGTGTGTGCGACTTTTTTAATAAAACGTTGCCTCATACCCTAGATAGATGCCTTTTTTCCCCTGCATAGCTCCCTTCATCGCCCTATCCAGCTTCAATGAACTAGAAAGTTGTGCATGTGTCAGATACAAATGTATCTCGAGTCGTTAAACGGCTGCTGCGTTTGCCCAACAACAACAATAACAACAGCCACACAATCCAAACGGTTCACTGTGCCACTTCACCAATCCCCATTTCGTTTCATTTCATTTCTATTCTTATTCTCTGTCTCTGCTTTGGCCTTAGATTTTTTAGCTCGCTTAGATGAATATGTAGATAAGTGAATAGATGAATGAACGATACACTCACATATTTAAGCGGTCATTGCTCATTTGGTGGCTAAGACAATGGCTTGAAAGCTTATTGAATTTCAGCGACCGAAACCGAGTCGAAGAATTCAACTCAAGTCGCTTTTGGGTTTATTGAGATCTTTGAAACCGTTCAGATCTTTAAGTATCGCGTCGATAATAAGTAATAACAACGATCGTAATTTTGATGCTTACCATTGGCAGTTCTACCATAAATCTTTTATGCGGATCGAGAAAGCTGTAGTAAAAGCCAATCAATGGCAACAACGGCCACTAATGTGCGGCTGTTGCTGCTGTAAGTCAAGTCGATGATATATAAAACACTCAACTACCGAACATTAATGACTCAATCGAATACAACTCGAATTCGAATGCCAACTCACAATTCGTATATGCAAAGAATTTTAATTGAAACTTCATAAATCTATCAAAAAACCCATCAAACGGGTTCGTCTTCCAGCATCATCATCATCAGTTGAATGAATTCAATAAAAATTTGACAGCATTTATAAAAATTAAGCAAACAATAATTTCATTATGAGACAGCGAAAGCAATAGAAACATTATTGTACAGTGTTGTGTAGCAATTAAATTTCAGCTGCTTAATTTAATTAATTTTATTCAATACATTTTTGTTGCTTTGAAAGTGGGAATTCAGTTTTTTGAGAGTTACACATGTGAAGTAAGTTTATTTGTTAATCAAACATTTTGGAAATCTTAGATACATTAAACAGCTTTTGAACATTATTATTTAATAATTTAAACATTAAAAATACATGCTTATGTCAATGTGACATTATGAATAAGCATGACAGTAAAATTGGGACATTAATCTTCTTTCAGTTGATGTCAAATTATTGAATGCTGAAAACTTCAGATATATTAAAAAAAAATCCAAATTATAGTTCATTTTTTGCAGGTATATAACTTGTGCACTTAAGTTATGAAATCAGTGAAATATTTTTCAAGAATTAAAATTCAAAGCTGTCTTTTCATTTTAAACCACTGTAGTGGAATCTTCAGATCAAACGCTTCTTGCAGCTTGCAACTGGTGTCATTTGATTGATCTGTTGTGAGCACATGTGTTGCAAGTGCAAATATTCGAGTAGCAAGGCATAAATAAGTTTCACACGATCTGTGGCATCCACAGTCACAGTCACAGCCACAGCAAATTGATGCTGAACTCGTCGTAGCTCTTTTTGCAGCCATCCTTCATTTAGCCTCGAGAGCACATCTTTGTCTCAAAATAAACAATGCAACGCCTTTGTGATGTTGCGGCTGTGTTGCAGCTGCAACAGTTGCAGCCTGTGGCAGATCTGAGACCCTTTTATACCCTTCCAGAGGGTACCATTATTTTGTTACGAACTGTTGAATTTGTCGCTGGAATTTTTAAAATTATTCGGCAGTGATTTTCTGATTGTGATGGATTAAAATTCATTACCAAAATAGCACGCTGGAATTCTCTAGTTGCGATGGTTTGTTATTGAGTTATTATTTAAAATTAAAAGAATCTAAATAAATAAGAAAAACACTTTATTCTTATTAATTTGGTTTGCATAAAAAAATAAAAGTACAATTTTGGCCTCTGCCTATTTTTCTGGAAAATGGCTGTGAGAAATGCTTTAAACTGTCTTATAAAACATATTAACTTAATTATTTATTTTTACAACTTACCGAAAATATAAACAATTTTGAAATTGTGTGAAAAGATTTATTTAAAATTTGTCTGATAGAACATAGAGAAAACATTGAAAGAATTAATCAAAAATTAAATGCAAGGGCATCAAATTTTCGGCGTGCCAAAGATAAATTTTCCATCTTGTTGTCTTAGTGCTGTTGCTGCTGCTGTGGCGTGATAAGCCTTGATTATATGCCAGACAGCCAGCGATCAGTTCCAATGCCAGTCGAGTCGTCTGGATCTCTGAGTTGCAGTGCAAATTAAACGGGGAAAAAGATGGAAAGAAGCGCAAGCAAAAAAAAAGAAGAGAAAATTCTATAAATATTTCTTGGCAGACTGTGGATGGCCACAAGGAGCGGAAGATGCAGAGAGAGAGCGAGAGTGGGATGGGGAAGGTGGGGGAGGTGGGGTGTTGAGTTGCAATTTGAGCAATGGGAAACTTGTCGAGTTGTTTCCAAGAAATTCTCAGCAACAATGCCTTGTGACACGCATTTCCTGTGCTCGCTGCAGTCAGGCTATAGAACAAGTAAGGTATCTGCAAGATACACACAACGCGAGGGCGAGAGCGCGAGTGAGAGAGGGAAAGAGTTGAATAGAGAGAGAGAGACTCGTTTGGTGGCTTTTGCGCGTGCGCAACACACATTTCCGTTAGTTGAGCATTCGCAGTCGGAGTCGCAAGTGGAGATCAATGGACGCAACGACTGCGCAGCAGCTGCTAATCGAATCTCAAAAGCAGACCGGCCGCGAGTTGAGCATTCTTAATTGTTTAAATGCTAGCCCGGACAGTCGGACAGTTGGACAGACGCGACCAGAACGCGTCTAGAAAATTGTAAAAGTCATTGACGCTCATTGACCCAATTTGAAAGGCGTCCGTCCGTCCGTCCGTTTGACTACCTATCTAAATAGTTGAATAAGTAGTTGAATAGTTGGGCATCATTAAAATGTATTTTCGACATTTCAAGTTTTTGGGCGCGACACACATTGCGGAACACGCCGCCACTGGCGATACACAGATCGAACCTGTTTCGCCTAGCAAATTAGCGACAACAACAGCAGCAGCAACAACAACAAGTACAACACTTGTTGTTGTTTCAGTGGTAGCCAAAAAAAAATAGAAAGAATCAGAAAAAAATGGCATAACCGTAGCAAAGTGACCCAAATCAACTGTAGATTCACAGAACTGTGCTTGAAATATCGAAAAGCTTGACGAGAAAGTCGAGTCCAGCTTTACCTTGTAAATGCTAATGCCTGACATGTTGTTCGATATGGATTTGGGTTAAGTGCGCACAAAGGCACACACACACTTAAACACACAATAGCGACAGTAAGACTTCCAGATTAATGATCGACAGTTTTGGGTCTCGCCTTTCGACTGATCCAATTCTGAGAAAAGAATCTTAACAAGTAGGAAAATAATCCAAAATTAATGCTTAAACAATTATTTTTTTTTTAATTATTTAATATGAAGAGATATTTTATTATTAATCTCTAATAAAAATTGCTTATTATTCATATTGGAATAATTTAGTAAATAACTTAAAAAGTGTTTATGAAAGACAGTATTAAGTATTTAAATTATAACGGAAAATGAATTTATTGTAAGTACCATCGTGAATTATCTTCTTTTAATTAATTTTTCCAGCCTTTCAGCCATATTTGCTTTGGTAATGATATTTATAAATTAAAACTTATATGCAATGCATATTATGCATGGAATATCATAGTGATAGTGATGTTTATCAAAATATTTAAGCAAAAGTCCAAGTTCATGTATGAGAAATTCTAGTTATATTTTCTAAAAACTATACATATTTACGTGATTTTAACTTTCACATTCAGCATTTAGGAGAAAAAACCACATTTAGTTTATAAAAGTTATGTCCAAGGAATATTTCAGATCATACGTTAATGATTATTATTATAAATAATTTTGAATGGTATATAATTTTATTATTTTTATTGGAAATAAATGTGAAATGTATCCACCCTCTAGAATTACGTTTATGGTTAGGGTATGGCAACTGTTGACTTTAGTTTTGAATGCAGCTCAGATGAGTTGAGTGGAAATCATCAGAGATTTATAACAACTTCAGGCACAAATATACACACACACAAACCAACACCCACACTGCCATAGATACAGATAGATAGTTGCTGCATATTTCACGAGACCAACAGCCAGCCAACTCGAGGAAGTGTGTATTTGTTGCCAAAAATGTATCAAAAACAAAAAAGGTAAAAAAAAAAAAAATAATACAAAAAAAATCAAGCAAAAAATGAGAAGAGAGAAGCTTGTTGAAAGCATGTTGCAAAATATTTTGTATAATGTTCGCTAACTCCAACTGTGTCTATGTGTGTGTGTGTGTGTGTGTGAGTGTGTATTTTGTGAGTTTGCTGGTAAAGTTTTTGCGGCACATGCAAATGAAATGGAAAACACTTGAGCAAAAACTGTAAGCTGCCGGGATGCGACCTGGCTTAGGGACTGTTTCACTCTCTGTTTGTCTGTGCAAGTATTTCTATACATATATATGTATGTGTCTCTGCATGTGTACGTGTGGTTGTGTTTGTGTATGTTTTACATTTGCCTGATTTCGGCTGTGCTGCAAATGTTGCACAAAGTTTTTGATTATGTAAAAATTGCATTAAAGCTGCGGGCATTCGGTCAACACACGGGGAAGGAGGTTAATGGAGAAAGGAGCTTTAAAGGATTTTAAGTGCCTGCTGCTGCTCCTGCTGCCTTTGAAATGGCCAATTCCAGAGGCAGGCAATCATAAAAGCGTCTCAGGTGTGCCCAGAACTCTACTTCTGTCTCGCCAGGGTATTGTCCATGGCCCAGAGCTGCTTAAGCAGCAGGGCTAACAAACTGTTTAGTGGCCCAGAAGGGCCAGACGGAAGCGACCGGAGTAGCCAAAGAAAATGAATCGGACATGCAAATGCAGACAAATACACAAACATGCACAGAAAAAAAGTATATACATATGTATATAAAATTGCAGTTTTAAATTTTATAAATAGCTTGTAACTGTTAAATTAATCATTTTATTTGGAAAAAATGATTAAAATATTTGATTCAGATTCAACATTCTTACAAAAATTAGGTTGAAAACAGAATTTTTAACATGCATATCAATATGACAAAGTGATATTAAACGATCATATTTGTGGAATTTTCAAAAGGCGATATATCGATTAATTTAGTTGTTTTTTGTATCACTAATCAAAATATTTGCTGGGAGCAGTATGAAAAACCATATTTTTAAAATAAATATTTTGTGCTAGCTTTAAAAAATTGCGAAATCATTGAACCAGCTTTGGACACCGTTCGAAATTGATTTTTTATCGCGAATTCTTTTTCACAGTGTAGCTACATCAATTGAAAGTGTACAAGAGATAGACACAAACACAGAGTTAGACGAATGGAACGAGTCAGAAATGTCGCCTGTTTGTCTGAAACTGTGGCAGCCTCCAATGTCCATTGTCGTCCATTTGCCGCAGACACAGACACTGCCACCACGTGCAATTTGTTGACAAAATTGAGCTATGAATGGGACTCAGCTGCCGCTGATAGGGATGATAAAAGAAGCACTGCGATGCATTGGCCATAAATGTTTTTCTAGTACAATGTCTACTGATACTCGCTGTTTTTTTGCTATTGTAAAACATCGGTGCCTAAAAAAAATATCTAAAGATAGTGTTGTTCATCATAGATCACTTGAAAACTGAGTAAACAACATAAAGTTTGTTTGGAGCTTGGTCATCTTTTTTTTAATTTGTTGAAGACATGAAAGCAATTTTATTTTTTGTAAAATGACAATTATTATTAAAAAAAATTAAAGTCACACAATATCTTTAAATGGAAATTTTGGACATTTGATGAATTTGGAAATATCGTTGCAACCAAAAAACTCCGTTCAGTCCAACATTGGTTGATATTTAAAAAACATCGGTTTACCTCGATAACGATAGTTTTAGCCAAATGTACATCCCTAACTGCTGCTGCTGTTGGCCAAGGGGCACGGCTTTTGTTTATCGCTCGACAAAGAGCGCCTCGAGGCAGGTCAGCAGTCGGAGTCGGCACACGCAATTGTGGACTTGGAAGCGAACGAGTGTAAAGCCCTTGCAGTGTCATAAATATTAGAGGCCCGCCATCACACATAACACCAACATCAACAGCAACGCCCAACACCCAACAACACCATTACCATTCCCATTACCAAAGGCAATACCAACAGCGACGTCGACGTCACAAAGATGCGAAGCGTAGATAGAAAAACAGATTGTCGCCCGAAGTGTCGTGTCAGATGAGAAGATGGAGATGGAGATGAAGATGAAGATTGAGATGGAGAGGAGATGGCAATGCGCTGGAGCTACTGTATTGCGTGCAGCCAGACCAAGATGTACACAACAAAGAGGAGAGGAGAGAGAGAGAGCAGAAAAAGAGAGAGAGAGAGCAGAGAGAGAGAAGAGAGAGAGCAGAGAGAGAGAGGAAAGAGCACTTCTGCAGAGAGCAAAGAGCAGAGAGAGCGAAGAGTCCGGGTAATAAATAATAAAGATAGTGACATTTAATTGTTTTTTTTATCAATTAACGATATCGATATCAACGACTGAAATTGAGGAATAAGTCTCCATCAGAGGTTTTTTTTAAATATTAAATGTTTTTATTAACGAAATATCAAATTTTATATTTTAAATCAATCAAGCTATCTAAGATATCTGTAGAACAATTTAAGCATGAATAGATACAAATTTGACGTATTTTGTAATAACTATTTACTAATCGATTGTATTGTATGTTAAACTAAGAAAATACTTAATTGAAGTAATATAAGAAGTATTTGTGATATCTAAAGCATTTCTTTGAAATTGATCGATAAACATTATTGAGCTAAATTGTGTTTCTGGATTCACTTGCCTACCAAGAAATCGATTGCAACGATGAATGCTGCTAATATTAGAAGTATTTCAATTGATTGGCTTGCAAAAGGCGTTCACATTTATCAGCATAACCTTTCGATGAACTGCCGATAAGTTTCCAGGTCTGGACCTGAACTCTCATCCCCCCTTATCGATTAGCCAACTGATTTACGAGTGTGTGAGTCTTGTAACCAAACAGTTTTACACACACACACACACTATGTGTGTGGCAGGTTTAGATTGTTTTCCATTAGGCAAAAGGGCAGATGGACGACTGTCGACTGTCTGGTCTCAGAGGCTTCTTTCTCTTTGCTGTCTTTGCTGTGTGCGAAATATTACACGCAATTTTCAAGTTGACATTTTGCGTCTGGGTCTGGCTAAAAGACTGAGGGAAAACGGAAATGGGAAATGGGAAATGGCAAAGCGGTTGGCCGCTATATTAAAAATGAATGACGACATTTCATTAGCAAGAGAGGGGTGGAAAGAGGAGGGCATGAAATGGGCAATGCTGATAAGAAATGCAAAACGATTTGCCAACGCGAGCGAGGGTTCAATTTTAGTTTATTGTTGCCTGAAAGTAGGCAACAGTTTTAATGCATTTTGTTGATTGTTATTTCCCTTGTTTTTTCTTTATAGAGCTAAGCAACGAGAGGACTGTAAGAAAGACAGAGACAAAAAGAGAGAGAGAGAGAAAAGACAAATTACAACAATGGCACACTCCAAAGTAATATTGAAGATACTTTTCTCGCTGTGCGTGTGGTCGTTTGTCATCATTGGCCTATTCAAGATGCACGGCACGAATCTGGTGCCACAGGACTATCACCAGGTGCCACAGGAGTATCAACAGTTGCCGATCAACGGACGCAGTTTGCTGCAAAAAGACATGCTACGCTATGCGGAGACAACTTCAACGACAACAGATCACTTCGATCCCAGCGAGATACTCGTCGACAATCGCACAGGTGAGTGGCGCTTCTTAAAACTACATATCTATTTTTAGCACAGAAAAAAAGAATGATTTGAAAATTCAAGCTGAAAATTCCCGGGACCGTAATCATTATAAGCTATTTTATAAAGATCATGTAGTAATGATTATTTAAAGATTTTTAAGGTTTTTTTTTTAATGATAATGATTAATTTTGATTAAAAAAATAAAACTCACAAATAATCATTATTCATAATTTTTTATTTTTTTCATTCAAAATAAAACTTACTTTTTAAAAAGATGAAAGTTGAAAATGATTACGTACATTTTAAAAATTTTTTCTAACGTTTAATGAGTCCACTGGGTTTCTTTTAAAGGCATATGATAAAATATTTGGGGAAAATCCTGCACAATGAATTAAAAGTGAGTTTTATTTTGAGCGATTATTTGACTATGATTATTTGTGAGTTTTGTTTTTTGTGCTCAAATTAAATCATTATTTTATTGAATATGTATTTTAGTCATTGATTTTTTGATGTAAAATAATTTCAATAATCATTTTTTAAGGTTCCTGAAAAATTCTTCATGATTTTTAAATTGAATGTATTCAGTGCACTATTGTTAAATTAACTCAGAAAAATAACATTTGATTTCACTGAAAAAAAACTTACATATTCAAAATATTGCAAAGAAGAAATTGAAAAAAAAAACTTACTAGAATCTTGAGATTACCGAATTTGTGATGCCGTTTGTGATTGATTTTATTTCGGATTTCCGTAATTTTTTTCTATTTATGATATACTCAAAAAAACTCTCTGTATACTATTGACAAACATGTCAAAACTACATTGTAAACTTTACAGTGTTCTCCAAAATGTCAAAAGCCTTTTCCAAACGAATTTGAGTTTGGATATTCAGAATCGAAAGAAATCTTTATATTAATACCAAAAAACGTTTATTGAACAGATCTCAATTCTGGTGGTGACTATTCTATAATAAATTCACACACATTCACTTGTAATATGAGTACACAAAGAGTGTACATAATAATTTGAATACATTCAGCCAGTCTCTGCTTAAAATCTGCTACATTTGCAAACTTTTAACTTCAATTTAATTTGATTATTTATTTTTATCTCCCCAACGCAGCCATGGACGATGATCAGCTGGTGCGAGATGTTGAATCTAGAATTCCATCGCTCCCAATTGCCTACTGGAGCAAGAATAAGAATTTTCTGCAGCAAAAGTCATCGACATGCGCCAAGTATCCGTCCATCTTTGAGCTGGAGTTCAACAATATTTATTGGCAAACTCTGAGGACATCGAATGGAACATTTCAGCTCTTTGGCGCCTACTACGACATTAGACGCACCTCGTTGTTGGGTCCCACGGTGCGAATTCTGGGCATGATCGATCGCATTGAACCGAAGGTTAAGACCTACTGTCAGTTTTGGTTCGATGGCCAGAAGGAGCCGTTTATTGTGAAGACCTTTGAGTACAAGTATATTTGGTACAACAAATGGGGCAACTACAAGCAGGGTATCTATCAGCCGTATTTGATCGCCTGCCAGATACCGAAACCATTCCACGGTGTCGTGCCCAGTTCGGTGTCGATGGTGGAGAAGGAATGTGACACGGCTACCAACAATTTGCGTGTCATCTACAATCGACCACCGGATGATCAGAAGAAGGGATTCGCCGTCTGTGTCAAGGGTTTGGATTTTCTCTATGATGATCTGAGTGTTCGCTTGATCGAATGGATCGAAATGCTGAATATATTGGGAGCCGACAAGATTTACTTTTACAATCTGCAAGTGCATCCAAATATCACCAAAGTGCTCAGTCATTACGAGCAGGAGGGAAAAGTTCAGGTGATTCCATTGACGCTGCCTGGAGGACAACCGAATGTTCCGGGTTTCCAGCATCTCTATCTGACGAAGAAGACCAATCACAAGAGACAGAACGAGGTGATACCCTACAACGATTGCCTTTACAAGAATCTGTACTTGTATAACTATATTGCCCTGCTGGACATCGATGAGGTAATCATGCCCAAGGGCAACTCGGTCCTCTGGTCCGAGCTGATGGACAAGGTGCGTCCCGAATCGCTGAAAATCAAACCGGACGGTTATCACAGCTACAACTTTCGCAACGTCTACTTCCTGGACGATCAGCAGCATGAGCACGGCTGGCACAAGGATATTCCCAAGTATATGCACATGCTGCAACATGTGCATCGGGCCAAGAACTACACAAAGCCCAATCAGTATGTCAAGTGCTTCCACGATCCGGAGCGTGTCCTCACGCTCCACAATCACTTTCCGCTGAGCTGTCTGGGCGGTGTGTGCAAATCGTATCCGGTGGATACACAGGACGCCCAGTTGCAGCATTATCGCGCCGATTGCGTCAAGACGCTGAAGAAGAGCTGTGAGGAGTATCGCGAGAATTCCGTTGAGGACAAGACCATATGGAAGTACAAGGACGAGCTAATCCGACGCACCATCAAAACGCTCGAGACGCTGGGCTTCTTCAGGCGCAGTGGCGGCGGCCCCGGATTCACCGGCAGCAGCAGCGGCCTCGGCGGTGGCGCCACAACGCATTCAACCGAACGGTGATTTCCACTGCTCGGTGGCTGGGCGTGGCCGTGGCTACCGTCGGCCCCATTTGTAGATCCTGCGACGGCCGGCGGACTGGGCAACGAAGAGTTTTTCGTCTAGTTGGAAAGGCATATCGAGAGATAAATCATAAAAAAGTGTAAGAGAGTATGAGATAGAGAGAGAGAAAGAGTTCCTTGCCGAAACTGAAACGAACTCCAATCCAAAAAATGAAAACTTAAACTTAAACCCGTCCTCTACCAACCACCCATTTCCCTTAGTCTACACCTCGATTTGTTCATTTTCTGTATTATAGAAAAGTGTGTTTTTTTTTACCATTATGATAACAATTATAAATATAATTTTTCTTTTAATTTGTAGTATTTGGAGTCCCCCCCATTTATAAAGTATATATATATGTTTATTTAATTAGTTTATTTACTGTAAAGCTATTTTTCTACCTATATGCCCGTATTAAAAACTATATATATGCAAACACTCACACATACATATATAAATAATATATCTATTCGCAATTTTCGTATGGCTAGTGTAAACAAAATAAAAAAAAAGAACAAGAATAACAATGAACAAAAAGAAAAAGCGAATGAAAACACTTTTGAAATTGTGCCTTCAACTTTAAATTGTAGTGTTAGGGTTTTAAAGGCAGCGACTATCATCAAGGTGTCGGAAAAACTGTACTATACATACACAATCACACACGCCCTCTCTCACACACACACACACACACACAGACACTTACCTAATCATACTTTATGGTATATAAATTAGGTTAAAACCTTAACAAATCGTTTATATTATACATATAATTGTAAGTTTTCTCAAAAGACGTTACAAAGTTAAAAAAAAAAAACAAAACAAAACGAAAAAGAAAAAGAAAAGCCGAAAAGAACAGAAACACATGCAAAAATTAAGAAGATGAAGATAATGAAAAACCTATACTAAGTTCAAGACTGATGATGTTTATTATATAATAATTAGATACAATTGCAAAATCGTGTGAAATTGAAACAAATTTCAAAAATTTATTTCAAATTGTGCGAAAGCCAAGCAAATTTCAATTGATATTATCTATTAGTTAGTATTGTTGTGCATTACACGGCAAGTAAACTAAAAAAAAAATAATATACGAAAATACAAAAAGCCACTTCTAACTGTACTTAGTGAACGAATATCATTAAATGCTAAGCAATTAAATAATAAAAACAAATATAAAAATCTTGTATATAGTTAAATTGTTTATAAACACTAAAAATTATTATAATAATAATAATATATATATGAATATGTTAAACAAACAAAAAACAAATACAAAAGATATAGCAATAATATTGTAATAATAATCATCAAACTAAACAGTTGCGTGTTGCAAGCTGCTCAATCATTATATAAAGTTTCATCTACTCTTTGGATTTATTCCTGTTTATTTCTATCCTATAAATTGTAAGTTCCATTCATGAATAGTTCGTTTTGTGTTTTAAGTTTTCCATTGTAAATAAATTTAAGCATCTAATCAAACATAATTTTTTTTTTTGTACTTTATTTCTATTGTTTCCTTATTGAGCATAATATTATTATTTTAGCAGCTTAGTCAAATTGTTGGAATGAAAAACAAAAGTTGTTTACATTTTGCATAAGCGTTGATTTGAATGGAATGATGTCTAACAGGTTGCAGATACTTAAACTATTGCACTAGATCACGTGGATCTAACATTAAATTTATTTATAGAATATAATATATATATATACATGGATATATAGGTATATACTTATACAAAAAAAAAACACATAGATACATCAATGTATTAATGTTAGTTAATAATTATATGATGGAACCCAAACTTTTTTTTTGCCTAGCTAATAACAATTGATATGAAAACAAGTGATTGAAAAATAAAAATTTTAAAAATTGTACAAAGCCTTGTGAATTTATTTAAAAAGTTATTTTTAACTAACAGATCGTTTACCATATGAAAATGTAGTCGATAAAATATTTCAGAGAAATTTCATATAAATGTCCGATTTGTATCTTAGTTTTGGTAATATTAAAAGTAGTTCTGCGCGGTGTTTACTGCGGCTAATAATACTTAAATCTAACAGATACTTAAATCTAGCTTTAAAGCTATTACCTTTAATTTAATACTTGCGTATCTCTCAGATACACTTCTGTCTTTCAACAGCCTTAAAGATCTAGCTATTAATATGTACATACTTTGAAAGGATTAAAGAAGATTCAAGCCTTAGCAACCCATTCCTCTGTTTCATCTCGCGCTAAGTAATAGCTCAGACTATGCGAAATGGAAGATATTTAATAGCTGGTGTCGCATTCATTTAAGTAACCGGATAAGCTCTTTACAGTTACACAGATGGTCCTTGGGCTGTGCATTGACAGACTAATTGCCGCCGTTAGCTTAAAAACGGCTACAGGCCAGATGATTTCAGGTTGCAGTCAAGAGTACGTATAACCATTTAAGATAGCTAAAATTCAGGCATGCAAAACAAATACAGATACGGATACGAAGGCACACAGACAGAGAGAGAGACAGACACTTGAATTGGGACAGAACCCAAGCGTTTTCCAGTTGAATGGTTAGTTACCCAGGCACCTTGGCAGAAACGTGGCATCCTTTTGCCTACGCTTACAGCTCCGTCCAGCGTGGCAAGACGTGAGATATAAAACTTCTAAGAATGTAAACAACAAAGCATTTATTCTGGGGCATAAATGAATCCACTTACGCACAACTTGGCGTGGAACGCGCACCCAAAAATGCCACAGCAGCAACGGGAGCCCCATTCTGACTATCATACTCTGGCCAAAGAGACCAACAACAAGAAGCATACCTTAAGCCACCATTGCTCACTCAGACACACACACACACATACAGGGAGTTAGTCAGGAAGCGTCGGAAGGAAGTCAAGTAAAATGAAAGTTACAGGGTATCTTTGTGTGGGGGGGGAGAGAAAATGCAAAAGATGCTGGGCGGCAACTGGCAACTGGAGCCAAAGAAATTTGTATAAACGCAACTTAAGTGAGCATTAAACACGCTCCACTGAAGGACTCCGACTGCTTGTAAGGAGGGTCCTTTTTGGAACGAACGTTGGCAACGTTGGCGCTTAACTTGGTTAATAAACATTACCAACACCACAAAAACCATTTACGTGAACTATTAAAATTCCACAGAATTTTAGTTGCCTTTGCCTTGTTTCACGATTATGTTTATTTATATGGGCGCACACACACACACACACACACACACGCACACAGTTCCTCATCTTGGACTGAAAATGGAGTCCGAGTCTCTGTGTTGAAGGCAACCCCTTTTTTTTGTAGCCTGATTCGGTTTTTGCATGTGCGTGAGTCGTTAAGTGAAATCTCATCGCTGCATGATGAGGCAGCTTTAAGTATGCGTAAGTCTATTTATCCTTCATATCCTTTTATGAATATGTACCTATTAAGCTGCTCAGGACAGGACTTTATGGAATGGAGACAAAAAGAGCATCCTTACACACCTAATGCATTCATTTGCCATCCGGTTTATGGGCCATGATTTTGGCCTCATTTGATTTACGAGTACTATAACTTTTTCTATGCTAGTCATGAATCAACAATTCGCAATTTGATGTGTATGCATATACATATGTATATATGTATTTACCCATTTATTAAGCATGAAAATTAAAAAAAATGGGAAGAAAACTATAGTTGAGTCTTCGTCTTAAAGTTACCTGTCATTTAATTCAAATATATGTATGTATATCTGAATAATGAACTTCAACTTTATAAACTGAGTATATAAAAAAGTTATACCTTGTGTGGTTCTCATTCTCCATGTTTCATAAATTGCAACGAATACAATATACCCTTCTACTTTACGATTAACACGTATAGCAAGTGATATATTATTAATAATACAATTTAGTGCGCTTCACTTGGCAACTTTTGCTAAACGTGGCCAAAAAGGTCTCAAAAATGCAAATGCTGGCATACTAATTAAAATCTACTCGTATTTTATATATACATATATATGTATATACTTATATAGGATCGGTGGTAGCTATTTATAATGCATGTGCATAAATCCAAAAATTAAGCGCTTCGGCTTAAAAACTATGCAGAATTAAAATGTCCAATTACGATGCAATTTCCATATGCATCCGCCTGTCTGCGTATGTGTTTGTGTGTGTGTGTATCTATGTGTGCTTATACGGATAATTACGAACCCAGCGGAACTTTCTGTGAGAGTCCATTAATCGTATTGCTTCTTGACCGTTGCAATTTCAGATTCACTTAATTAATGTTAATTAAATTTCCCAGAAAAAAGTCTGTAATATTTGTTTATTACAAATAGGTTTCAGTTTTTCTTTGATGAGCATAGCTTTACAGATTTAGATCAAATTTGCAGCTTCCAAGAATTGGCGTTTATCTTAAGCCTTCGTAGCATTAAATTTAGTTCTATTCTAAAAACAAAAAATATAAAAATAATATTCCCTACTATCTAAAAGCGTTTCCATACTCCCAAATATTTTGCATGGAGTCTCTTGTTTACCCGGTGGGTACACAGGCAATTTTAGGGAACGTATCATTTTTTGAAAGCTTTTAGCTTTTAGCCAAAATCCGTGCAGTTGGTTGTGAGTTGGTTGATTTGTCGGCTGTTCTTTATAGAACCAATTACAGCTGTCAGTCAATTACGAGCCTGCATAAAAAATTGATTTGATGAAAAAAATCTGTATAATGAAATGAACTCCATACAATCAAACCGGGAATAGTAAAAGTCAAGATTATTAAAATAATTCTGAATATACTATAAATGTGAGTATGTTGATTTTTCATAATTTTTATACACTTCATTAAGCGTTTTATTTGTGTGACCGCTCCACATGAAGTGTATAAAATTGTAGATCAATTGCGACTATTTATTCATAATATATATGAATATATGAATGCGTTCATATGAGCATTCACATTCTTATTCATCCAATTCATCATATTCCAATCAGCGTGTTAGTTAAAAACGGCGACTGCCAGCTAAACATTGGCATGTCGGTCATAAGGATATACATTTGCATGTTCCAGGCTATAACCAACTGGTCATAATTATGGCCAGCACACATACAGATACATACACATATAAAGGAGCATGCAGATGCATATTGCATGCGAGTATGGAGTGGAACTTGATTTTTGGCTACGTATTATGAGCTTGAAGTGTGTGTGTCTGTGTGTGTGTGTGTATGTGACTAGCCAAACAGCAAATGCTAATTGCATGTAAGTGTAACCGAGTACATGCATACATATATACATAAACATGTACTTGTGTGTAGCCGTACACAGGAAAAAAAGTCCGAGACTCGGGGATAAAATCAATCCCAAGTGGTGTCAAAAGTTCGGTTATCTCGGAAAAATTATTGATTCAATTACGATTTTTTGACTATTTAAATGCTGAGTGGTTTCCATTTTATGCGCATATGTAGTAAATTTAACAATTATGTCCAGCAAACATACCTAAAAAATACATGCTAAAATCAAAAATTTGCAACTTTAATTTTAGAATTTATGTATGCGCAATTTATGGAATATTACGTATTTTATGGAATTTACCGTTATCTACATATTATTGTAAGCTATCACCTTATTTAATCGTAACAAGACCGGCCAAACAGAACGGTAGTAATGGCAGATTTAAGTTTCAAGCAATGTACGTGCCTGAAAGCATGCAATAAAAAATATTTAAAATTTGCTTAAATAAGTAGTCCACTTGATTTTTGTTCTGTGTATGTTGAAGGCACTGTGCATGCAAGTCGCGGCCCCAAACGTGGTTTATATCAGTTGGTTGTGTTTCGTGTGCCTCGACGTCCATCTAAGTGGTAACCCAAAACACTCACACACACACACACACACAGGCACACACAATCATACAATATTATGGCTCGCAATCTAATTAACCGCACTGAGAGAAAATTGGGCAGGGAAATCAACCCTTCAACTACTTCAGCAACCGCATGTGATCCCTAAATCGTGCTACCAATATTTGCCACTCATTTTGGCAACCGCATGCGAGAGTTGCATAAGTAGCCCTCAATTGGCTGCTGTGTGGGGTGGGGAGGGAAGGGGGTGTATTCACAACTCCCACACACATAGAGAGAGAGAGGGAGAGAGAGAGTGAGTCGCGCACACACTATGCTTAATTGAGAACGGAATCCAGCGCTAATTTAATTCGTTTTGCCAGCCTTTGTGCTCACTGGATGCTCGGTACTTGGTACTCGGTATTACTGTCCTTGCGGCCAGAGATTGGCTGTTTAGTGGACTTAAAGAGCTCATCTTAACGGCAGGGTTAAAGTGGCAAGTGACACAGTTTACCAGTTGGCGCTTAGCTCCTTTTTGCTGCCCCCTCATTCACAATGCACACACTCTTGTCCTGTTCCGACTACAACTACAACAACAACTACAACTACAAGGACCACAAGGACCGCCTCGACTGACAGGTCCTGCTGTCGATTAGTCAATTATAGACAAATGGCCGGGGAGTTGTGCGCGGCGCAATGTAAACAAGCCATCAATAGCATCGCAAAAGGAGAAAGAGAACGAGAACAGCAGCTGGGAAACAAGGAAGAAGCGGCCAAAAGGGCTATGTAGGACTAGCAGTAAGGGAAGCACGAGCTGGCCAAGCTCCGTGTGGATGAGATAAAAGAATTATGCATAAGCAGCGGGGCACACACAAAAGGCAAGCGACGACCCAGGATGCAGGACGCGGGACGCAGGACGCAGGACACCCTGGGGCACAATGGAGGGTGTACAAAACGGAAACCGCAAAACAGAAAGAAGAAAGAATTTAAAAGAGAATACGGGTAAAATGTGCAGAAATACTCGAACACGAAAGACAAACACGTTGAACAAATGCTCTAACTTGACTGAAGAAATTGTTCCCTATCTCTCCGGAGATTTGTAAAATCTTAAGGATATTAAAGTAATTCCTCAATCAAATGTTTCGTACATACATTTATCCTTTCTTAGAGATACGCAAGATGACATTGAATTTCTTTAACTTTATTTAGTATAATATTATATTGATAATGCATTTGTTAGTGCCAACTCCCCGCTAATTGTAGAGTATTTTTGCAGGTACATAATAGTGGCATTATCTGAATATGTATGGCTTTTATTAAATTTGATTGTAACACGAATAATTCAATCCACAGCAACTACAATTACTTTGCATTCAAAACCAACTAGGCTGGCGACTAAGCAGGCGAAACATTTCTATTCACTTGAGGAAATTATTTTAAAGTAAAAGTTATTGTAGTCATGGAATGAATAGAACTATTTTAATTGTGCGAATATAAATGCCATGGCTTTGCTGTGACTGGTACCAATTATGTCGGAAATTGAGCCAAATTGTGCATCAGGCCATGCCCAAATAGGGCCTAAATACAGGCCTAACATTATACATACCTATATAAAAAAATATACTTTTTAAAGATATTTTTCAATTTTTTGTATTAGTATTTATTTATATCATCGCTCTAATGCAACAAGCATATACATCTTATAAGTTAGTGCACTAGTTACAATAATTATGTTGAGTTTAAGCTTAGTTCTATATTGGAATAATTTAATTTAATCTAATGAAGTAAACTTGTTATTATGTTGAATTATGTCATTGTGATTGCATTTAATAACTGCAATCAAGTGTTTTATTTATTTTTGTTTTGTATTTTTTGCACTTATTGATTGTATCCAGGTATAACAAGTATTAAGATTATTTCTAAAATTGTACACAAGTCGCTGCATTAAATTGCAAAGGATTCTAATAATTTAATGAATGGTACTCGTATTTAAGGTTATCCACATAGTTTCTTTTTCGTAATTATACTTTCCCTCTACTTTAGTATGATTACCTATTGGCTTACAAAATTGCGTCAATAAGTGATTTCAATCTGCAGTCAGTCAGTCAGTCAGTCTCCTAACTCTCAAGTCTTTTCACAAAATGCACTCGGGTACTCGTACTTGTATCTCATTAGTCAGTCAGAAACAGAAAAGTGTGTCCAATACGAGGGCCAATACTCGTCCAAAGGCGGACACACAGAGCCGAGGTGTGCGGCTCAGCTCATTCATGTGGTTAGCTGTGGCAATACCTTTAAGCAGATAGCTAGGTACATACATACATACATACATACATACACACTTGTACACCGATACAAAAGTATCTAGATACAGTTACAGCATAGCTGTCGTTCAAGTTTCCTTTGCAACAAAACAAATCCCAAACGGATATCGAGAAAAACAGTTCGGTGTCGACCATTTGTTTAGATCTGGACTACGGGACAACGCGGCGAAGGAAGACGGGGGGAAGCAAAAGGGGAGGAGAAGGGAAAACAATGCACGCGGATGCAGCTGGAATACTGTTGAGATTGGGATTGGGATTGGCATTGGCATTGGGTGCTTAGCGTCAACGTTGAGAGATAAACAAAAGTTTTGCAGCCATTGAATGTCGGACTAGAACAAGGACTAGAACAAGTACTAGGACAAGGACTAGGTGCCACACCATCTGAATGGGATATGCCGGGATAGTCGAACAACAAAAAGATGCTGGAAGAATGCAAAAGTTTAAATTGTGTCGGTGCTGCTGCTGGAACAAGGACAGCCTAGTCCAGTTCTAGACCAATGTAAGCAAAAGCCAGAAGCCAGCGCAATCGGGCACCATGGTATAAAATCCCCCTTTGGACTCACGTTTCAATACTTGCAAAAGCTTTAAAAAATTATTCGAAGGTTCAGGTTTTTATTTTTTGACAAAACAAAAAATTGACTCCCTTATTTACCAATTATAATTCCAGATGTGTTTTAGTATAAATGCTTTTAAGTAGACTCATAATTTATCAAAGATCTTCTGCCCAAAAATTAAAGTTAATTTGTGTTGCAATTTTGGATATTAATGAACATAATTTATAAATATTCCTTCCAAGCAAAAAAATTTAAATATGAAAAGGAAAATTCCAACTTGATTTGTATTTTTAAATAAAAATAATCATTATAGCTGAGCAGATAATAAAATTTATGGCGCAAACATGATTATTCTATTTTGAGTTGTCAAAACTATACTAAAAATTCATTTTTATATTGTAAGTAAATCAATCATTATTTTGTAGATGTTTAGTTAAACTAATTAAAGTCCCTGGAATGTTGCTTTGAGTCTATGCATTTGGCCCATGGTGTGGGCCTGATAATCGCCCTAGAAGGGCAGTAAGGCAGTCAGTTAGCCCACAGTTGTTGGCATTGCCTGGCTCTGCTCATTTTGGGGCTGCAGCAACCACACGATTTCCGCTAAATGCCAACTAGAAAATAGATGCTGCCATTGGCAGCAAAAAGCAAGCAACGACAACCCCATGCAGCCCATCCATTCAGCATTTGGCCAGCAGCCCATTTTGACCATTATTGTGCTAACGCTTGCTAGCCAAGGCAACCCACTCAACACTCTCCACTCTCCACTCGCCACTTTCCAATTCCCATCTCCTGTTCTTTTTTTGGGGCTGGCATCAAAACAAACAAAAGCAAAATCTAGTTAATTGGGTAAAATGCTGTGCGGAAATTGAAAGCAAAAGCACAAACAGCGACACACAGCGACTGAGAGGTAGTGCCACCAAATGTTGCAAGCAGTTGCACCGTTTTGGAGCGGAAATGCCTCCCCCCCACCCGATCCCCTGATCGGCGACCTCTCTTCCACCTCCCCCGCCAGCAAATGCAATAAATATCTAAATTTCTGCATCGCATTCACAGAGTCCCAGTCGCACTCGCATTTGCATTTGCATTTTGACTGTGACCATGGCTCTGGCTCTGTTTCTGTTTCGGGCGATGCCATTGTTCATCGATTTATGCAAATTTCTGCTCACATTTTATCAATAAACAATAATAAATTAAAATCAACAATCACTGGGCAAAACTGCTCGTTATGGGCCCAGGCGCCGAATTGAAAACGAAATTCATAAATGCCAATTGTCAACGGCCGCCCCATTGCCAATTTCCAATTGCCAATTGCCAACCACCATCTGCCAAATACCAAATACCAGTGGTCAATGCCAAGAGACAGCTACCACTAAGCGGAATATCCAAGACGATTGCCCGACTAACAGATACCTAGTACATAAAACTTTTGCCCTTCTTTTAATGAAATATTTCGAAAATAAACATTAAAGCAGCATAAAAATAAAATAATCATCATCAATAACATTCAAAATTCCATAAAAATGCTATTAAATTTAAGTTAAATAGGATTTGGCTTAGTAACTCCAATGTTGAATGGTTTCATTTGTCTATTACACAAAATTCAAAACCACAATAAAAGATTCACACTTTATGGTATTGCATTAGTTATTATAAAGTATAAGACTAATATATTTGTTAAACATATGAATTTAACTGAAAATCAAGCTAAAATTCAAAGGATGAAATTACTTTTGTATGAAATATACTTATATTTCTTCATCCGTTATGAAAGATAAATGCTAAAAATTAACCCACCCATGTTTACACAATATAAAAAATGTAAAGCTCTTTTGTTGAAATGTGTGTGATTACAAAACGTACGAATTGATGTCTTAGATTTGTGTCCAACTCAGTGTAGAACTCGTTTTCAAAGCACTGCTAATTCCACTGTGTACTGATATTATGCAATCACGACAATAGCTGGATATCCTATCTAGTGTATCATATCAAAGTATACTATGCATTTGCGATCTATTGAATGCACGTCGTCAAATTTACGCAAATGTTTCAATAACAATAATAATAAATATTGCTGTATTTACGATTAAAACCAAACATTAAAAAAACTAACAATGCACTGCAAATAAAGCGCAAATGAAGGCCAATAGTAAAGTTGGGATGGCCCAATGCAAATTTTAAATGTTTCAATTTGGGCTAACCCCAAATAATTTTAGTTTTAACAACAATGACAACAACTTAAATTGGATTAGTTGTATTTAACAAAGTATCATAAAAAGTAAACATTAAAGCGATGGTTAGTTTGTTATTCAAATCATTAAATCATTACCAGTTTGACATATTTTTGTTGGGTGTTTTTGTTACATTTGTGGAATGTCCATTCAAAAGCATTGCACAAACAAATGTTAGTTTTTAATTTAAAACGAGCAGAATTGCAAACGCTTCTCACATTACATGACCTAAATTTAAAGCAATTAAATTATGAATATTCTTGTGAATTTATAAAAAAACTTTTTTAGACATAACATTGCTTTTTACTTTTTTGATTTAAATGCTATTTTTGCTAACGATTTAAGATTGAATATGACCTTTAAAAAGCTATCAAAATAACGCTTTTAAAATTTAGTAGTTTTAGAATAAGTTTTCACATAAAATCATTGATGTTTTAGATGTCATAGAAAAATATTTCTGTCAGCTTTTAAACTGTTAAAAAATCAATTATCAAGTAGAAGTTAATCTCAATTGCTATATTCAGACATCTATTCGAGTTTTAATGTGCAAATTGTAGAGAATAAGCTACTAGTGCAATCGTAGTCAAGGTCACCAAATAAGAAGACACTTTGAATAGCCTGAAAAGGTCACGAGGTCAGACAAGAATATCGCATAAATACTTAAGTAGCCAATAAAATAAAATAAAATCGCGCAGAAAAAAAGAATAATATAAACTAGGAGCCGCTGGAATTCACTGAAAGGGAGAATTTCAGTTTCCAATTCGATTTTTGGTGTTGGTTTCGGTTTCGGTTTTTTGACTGGGTTTTGGGCCAGTTTTGCATACTTTTGTGCGGGGCACATGAAAAATTTGCATTTTCCATTTCACGGCGGGCGTTTGCATCAAATGGAAAGCGCCATCCTTCCCCCCCCCCCCCCCTCCACGTCCAGTCAATGAATGGATGAATGAGCAGCAGGGTCGGGAAACTGCCAAAAAGAAAAAGAGAGAAAGAAAAAAATGAGGCTGAACGGGGTCTCGTGATCCTGGGCTTAACGAAAAACAAGAACAAGAAGCCGATGATTTATTACACTTTTGAAGTTATTGATATTTTATTTGTGTGCGATGAAGTAATTTAGTGGCACAGCCGACTGCAACTGCAACTGCAACCGGCAACAGAAATGGCAACGGCAACTGCAATCCGGCAAAGGCAACCTGCCTGCAACTTGCAACTTGCAACCTGCAACCTGCAGCCACAGAGGCTTCGCGAATGATTTATTCTGACAGCGGCAAGTTATGCACATCTTTACTATACTCATACATCTATATATGTACATATATATATTTATACCCACTTACACACAAAGAAGCTCTGCCAAGTCTTTGAATTAACTTGCGTATTTCTCGGCACTTCGAAGTCAATTGATCCCAAACGAGGCGAGGCCAACACATGGAAATTGGCACGTCTTTAATCTGCACTGCTCAATTTGCACACTTGAGAAACTCTCCCATGTTCAGGAATGTTCTGCAATCCAAGTTCATTGAATTTAAAATATCAAAAATTTCAATAAATTCGAGATGAGCTATTAAAATAATTTGTTTCTTTTAGAACTCTTTACTGTACTTAAGCATACTTTTTGCTTAGTTTTTAGTACAAGAACTTCATTATAACTATTTCTATCTATCCATAAAAAAAGTTAAAATTTATTAAATTAAGTTGTTGTATATAAAAAATAAAAGGTTTTTGGCGGTCGGCGTTTGTAAATTAAAAAAATACTGATTGAAAAATGAAATCTCTGACATCAAAATCTCTAGTAATTTGAGCTCAATAAATAAAAAATTTGGTGGAAATTGATGAAACAGTGAGAATACAAACTGATAAACTTTAGATAAATAAAATAGAAAAATATATGTAAATAGATGAACCAAAAAATCTACGTAAATTTCGCTAACAAAAACTAGGGGAATATGCCCGTCCACATACAAAAAGCATACTTTTGGGAGCAACCGTAAGCGAAGTAAAAAAACAAAGTTCTCTTAAAAGTATACCATACATATTCAGGGAGAAATTAAACAGCTGATGATTTGATGATGAATGAGTATCCACCGACCGAGACTAGCCGTCACTTTTAATACCCTGTACAGTGCACTATGGGGCGAAATCCGAAAAATCGAATATTTATTAATAACTTTTAAAATAAGCTAGGTTTTTGAATGCGACTTTTTTATTAATATTATGTACACAAAGGAAAGTTGTGTGCTCTTATAAATGGTTGTGGTCATAAAATTAAAAAAAAAAAATTGGGGCGGAGATTTTGACATGCCCACTTTTTCAAAAAATTTCTATGGGTACACATAGCACTGGAAAAAAAACCGCATAAAAATATCCGAAGTAGTTTTCGAGTTAATAATAAAAACCTCAAAAACTGGTCAAATATCTCATACGACAAGCCAGCAAATCAACAATGAAAAATGGTGAGGTTACGTCCTAAAATATTCATTTGCGCAGATTGTGGGAAATTGTGGAAAATGAGACATAGTGCCTTTAAATAACAATGAATGGATCTACGACATACAGTTGGACGTACATTAAGCCTCGTTAAGCAACTTTGTTAAAAGCTTCCTCAAAGTTGAAATTTCTTTCCAAGAAATTTCCTTTTAAAGCATTATCTAATTTTACAAAATATTAATAGAACACGCACAAATACAGAAAACTAGTACAATCAAAACATAGTACAAACCCGTATTATTGGTTTCCATTTTAAATTTTGTAAAATAAATGATTAGTCTTTAAGAAATCCAATTAATAAATAGGCTGCAAAAATATTGCAATCTCTAAGCACGTGCTTTTTGACAGCAACATCGGACTTTAACAGCTTCTAGGTTTAACATTGGTCTGTTATATAACATTGTTGGTACCGAACTTTACAGTTTAAAGTTTTCTTTACATGTTAACATAAAAAATATAGCATTATTAATACTTTGATAAAATGACTAAATATTCGATTTTTCGGATTTCGCCCCATAGTGCAGTGTAGACCTACCAAATTCGAATCGAGTTAGCCTTTCAATTCTATGCAGAGTAGGATAGACAGCTGTAAAGTAGGCAGTGAGGCATTAGACCAGTTAGTCGTATCATTTCATTTGGAGTAGCATACATTACAGTTTCGGTAACAATTTCGATAGAACAGAACAAAATCTCAGAAAATACAAGTTGATATTGACGCCGTACTTTTAATAAAAATACCGAAATGTCCTTTTGTAACCGAACCCTTCCGCGTCTGGTGGGCAATGCTCACAAGCTGATGCGATTCAAGTCGGACTACTCGAAGACCATTTGCAACCTGAAGGTCAACAAGGATACCAAGGTGCTGGTCCAAGGATTCACTGGCAAGCAGGCCACCTTCCACTCGGACGAGGCCATCAAGTATGGCACCAACATTGTGGGCGGTGTGTCGCCCAATAAGGGCGGCACCAAGCACCTGGAGAAGCCCGTGTTCAAGGATGTGAAGGAAGCGGTGAAGGAACTGAAACCGGACGCCACAGTTATCTTTATACCACCACCAAGTGCCGCCGAGGGAATCTGTGCGGCCATTGAGAACGAGATCGGACTGATCGTCGCAATCACTGAAGGTATTCCCCAGGCGGATATGGTGCGGATCATGCAGATGCTCAACAGCCAGGAGAAGAGTCGTCTCTTGGGCCCCAACTGTCCCGGCATCATATCGCCAGATCAGTGCAAGATCGGGATCATGCCTGGCCATATCCATAAGCGCGGCATGGTGGGCATCGTGTCCCGATCCGGCACTCTCACCTACGAGGCGGTGCACCAGACCACAGAGGTGGGATTGGGCCAGACTCTCTGCATCGGCTGCGGCGGAGATCCGTTCAACGGCACCAACTTCATCGACGCCCTCAAGGTCTTCCTCGGCGACAAGGAGACCAAGGGCATCATTCTAATTGGCGAAATCGGCGGCTCTGCCGAAGAAGATGCTGCCGAGTATCTCAAGAAAGAGAACTCGGGCCCCGATGCGAAGCCTGTGGTTGCCTTCATTGCGGGCCAGACGGCTCCTCCTGGTCGCCGAATGGGACACGCCGGTGCCATAATCTCGGGCGGCAAAGGCGCCGCCAGTGACAAGGTCAAGGCGCTGGAAGCTGCGGGCATCCAGGTTGCCATGAATCCCTGTCACATGGGCAAGATGCTCAAAGCCGAGATGGTCAAGCGTAAGATAGTGAAGTGATCAACCAGATTGATCATCTGAGAGCAGGGGACAGACTCTTTTTATATGCCTAGAAGGGCTCCATCCAGATCCAGATCCAGATTCACGTTTCTGAACTTTATTGTTGCATGCGGCAATTCCCCATTCACACGTTACGTTTTCGAGTGCCACTTTCCAAATTGATTTCAACTATTATTGAAATTTGATCAATAAAAAATACTCAATTTAAACCGTATTTAATTTTTATCAGGAAATTAACTTCCGTTTTAGTTTTGTGCAGCGTTTAAATTACATCGATTTGTCGATAGGCAAAGAATAATGAGAGCTCTGGATATTGCAGTTCCATTTAATTCTTCCTTTTCATTTCTTTAAAGATTTAATCTTCCCTGTTCCTTCGATTGTTGAATTAAGGATGAGCAAAATAAATTCATTCCTTTTAATTCATTCAGCATTTAAATTTTATTAATTTCAATAAATTGTTTTCGCCAGATTGCGATTTTTGGACAAAGTCTCCCCATTTTTTTTTTTCGAAAACTTAAAATTTTCTTCGACTTTTGCTTAAACTATTTATCGCGTTAGAAAATACTGGATGGACCTTTCGATTCTTCCTTTAATTCTTCTTTGCTAAACCTTTCTTAATATTTTTCTTTAATTGTTTAAATCTCTTATTCTTTTTTCAAAGCCTCTTTTAAGTACGAAACAATTTTTTGAAAACATAAATCCTTCCACATAATATACTTCAACCATTTCTTAGTTCAAAAATATAAACACTTTTCAGAAACGGAACAACTAGAAAACTGATGTTTGCCACGAGTTTTCGGAAAACGAGCCACAGTGCGACCTTTCATCATTCTGTAGAGTTGGGAGTAACCGACTTGTCCTTTATAGGTCAACGTTGCTCCGAGTCCGAGTCCTTTCGACTGGAGTGTCATCCGCCACTTATTAATTGGCTCTCACATTGGGGGCCAACAATTAGATGACTTTCATTTGCTTTCACGCCAAGTTCAATCAACTTGCAGTGTTGTTTGTAAGCCAAAAAGCTAATTTTGCTGCGTTGCTCTGTTTGTTTGTTTGTTTGTTGTACTCGTTGTTTGTGGGGGTGTTGTTAGTGCTACTTTGTTAGGTTGTTTGTTTACCCTACTGCGGTTGTTGCTGACAATGAAAACGGTGGCACAGCCAGTGCTGCCAACACTGCCAGCACTGCATGTCATGTCGTGCTACCATTCTGCCGTGTTTTGCCTAACTGCTGACTATAAACTAATTACCGCACACATTTTTTGCTTTGCTTTGCTTTGTTGTTTGCTCGTAGCTCGTTTGTTGTTGTTTGTTGTTTGCTGTTTGTTGTTTGTTAATGTTGCTGGGGTGTTACTTTCCTGTTGTCTGCCAGCAATTACGTTGATAATTGACGTTAGCGGGCGGCAACACGCGGCGTATGCGCAACATTTATCTCTCTGTGTGGCAGTTGTTACCTGGCCATCTACTTGACAAATATTTAAATCGTTTGCCGTCAAGCAAAACTCAGGTGTTTGTGTAACACCCTCTTCTCTCTCTCTCACACACTCCATCCCTTTCATTACTTGCTCTGCGCATAATTTAACTAAAAGCAATTCAAAATCAGCCCAGGAAAGTCAGCAGCTCAAAGTGAAGCCAAGTGCAGCCAGGCTTCAACAACTGCTAAATGCCAGCAGCCACCATGTAGCAGCCACGCCCCCCAGAGGGGAGACAGCCGAGGCAACTCGCCCATTCTCAAGTGCCACACACACCAACACACACAAATATGTTACAAACTGCATGGTAAAAAGTTCTTCAGTTTGCTTCTTGTGCTCTTCTCAAAGACTCCGTTCCAATTTCTCTTCCGATCCCCTTCGCTCTTCAAATCTCTCTCTTTCTCTTTCTCTTTCTCTGACTCTCTCTCTCTTTTTCTTTCTGTCTGTCTCCCTCTGTTTATGTCTCCGGTTTTAAAGTATTTGCCTGGTTTCTTTGCCAGCTGCTTAGGTGTCAACGCTGCACTTGAGCTACGTGTATTTTTGTGAGTTATTTCTTTTCAAGCTATTTGCCAAATGCCACAGCACACAGATAGACAGAGAAAAAGAAGAGTGAGAGTAGAGGAAAGAGACAGTCAGTCAGTCAGTCAGTTAGACAAACGTAGCAAGTGGCAGGCGGACTTCTTTGGCCAAGTTTGCAGCACAAATGCATTTTCCTTATTAAAAACCCATGTGTGTTTGTGTGTGAGTGTGCGTGCTGTTGTGTGTGTCCTACTGTGCGTGTGAGTTTCATTTAAATTACATAGTATATGTGCACAGAAAAAAAAATTATTCTAAAATTCAAGTTAAAAATTCTTGATTTTCGCATGTATTTTTATCCATGGATTTAGGATGTTATTGTTCAATTATCACCACTCAACTCAGCCATTCAGCATTCAAATAGTCAAAAAAAAAGGCTTTAAAAATAGATTTCACTGAGAAAATTCTTACAGAGCCGCGATAGTCAAAATATTTTCAAAGAAGAAATTCAAAAATTGTGTTTTAATCAAATATTTTGTACTTAGGATAAGAAAATCGAGGATTACCGAACTTCAGATAGGATTGATTTTATCCCGGAGATCCGGAAATTTTTTTCTGTGTACGTATGTGTGGATATATGAAAGGCGGCACTCTTCATTTTTCATTTGTAAAGTTGAAACTCAATTGCAAACTGTTTGGCTCGCAATGAGGACAATGAAGGACATTTGCCTTTGCCCTTCTCTCTCTTCCCTTCGCTTCGCTTCCCGTCCCTTCCCTTCCCTCCCATCTCGCAATTATTCCGCCAGATAATGCCATTCAAGTGCTGCAAATGGCCCGATGAGGTGAGGGAACGTGACAACCCAACGACCGCAGCAACACTGAAAAGCAATTAAAATAAGACAAAGTCTAAAAAAAAAGGAAAGTGTTCATCGCACTCGTGAGGACAAAGAAATGCCAGCGACATCAACAAACTGTCCTTCTTCCTCTTCCTCTATCTCGTCCTTCAGCAATCGATTCGATTTTTGGTTGCAAAGATATTCAAAGGGCGACTAAGTGCTGATTGTAGTTTGGTAGTCTGGTAGCTCCATTTAGTTGGTGGTTGCTAATCGTTCATCAACTTTGACTTGACAGTTGATTAAATGCCAAAAGAATCGAACACAACTGAACTGAACTGAGCTGAGCTGAACTGAACTGATGAAGGGCCTATTTAAAGTGAAATGCAGAAGGTAGATTTGGGATAAGGGCAAGAGTTACACAAAGTAGAATGGAAGAAGTCCAACCCATTATTATGTCTATATATTCCAAACTGAAGGACATTCTGGCAATAAATCCACAATGAAATGTGTGTATTAAATTAAGCAATGCTATAATTATCTGAAAATTTGTTTAATCTACCAATTTGAATCACATTTAAGCCAAGGTTTACTTGAATTGTGTATGTATATTTTTACAAAAGTTTTAACATTGCGAATGTTTTAGGCAGGCATTAAAACAATGTATGTATAATTTATTATGGTAATTACATTACAGCAGAATTGTGCAAAAACATTTAATTCATTTGGAAAGTATTATTTTTTTGTCAAGTAGTAAGTTTAGTAGATTTTCTCAATATTATCTAAGTAAATTTCGATCAGTATTTCACTCTAGTTCAAAGCTGTTTCTGATATATGCTGAGCCCACAATTTGACAACCATTTATTAGACCACCACACGTAAAACAAATTGAGACAATAAGCCTTCGAGCTAAACTAACTGTCAACACTTACCATAGAACAAGACCGTAGAACATTCCCCTCCAGCAAAGCATCGGCATAGAATTGAGAAATAGAGTGGGCAGAGAAGAAGACGAGAGCCGAAAGGTTGCCAAATGCAAACAATACCCCTAAATGTTGCATTTAATTGCAACTATTGGAAAGTTTTACCACTTTTTCTTTCTGCTCTGATGTTAGTATAACAATTGCAACCGCCTTTTTGTTCGGATACCAAATTTGGTTTATTTTCTTGCTAAATTCTGGTAGAAATGTGGCAAGTTGCACAGGAGACAAAGAAGGGGATTGTGACAGAGTGGCAACAATGAGGAGCAGGCCATTTGCAGCAAATGGAAATGAAAGTGGAAAAGTGGAACAAGAATGGGGCAGTTGAGTGGAAACCGATCGATGGAGCCATATTCGACTTCACATCAGGGCAAAAAAAAGTTTAAATCAACAAATTTTTAATGAGCAATTTAAAATCTGATGTTTTGAATTATGACGAATAAAGGTTGGATTATGATTTATAAAAAAGAATTAGAATAAGACTTATATTTTTCCTAGGGTTAACTTAGAATAAAATTGCTATAGTTTTTCTTAGCACAATTATAACTTACTTTAACCGAATCTTTCTTCGGCGAGTAGAGAAATCTCACGACTTAATGTAACCAAAATTGATGTTGATCTTTAATATATGATCAATTATAACTCTATAACTGCTTTAGCTGACTATTCTCAACTGGTCAAAACGATTTAGTCAATTTCTGCAGAGCATGCATGTTAAAGTCAGTCTTGGCCTCTGTATTTGGCTCAATTTGTACCAAATTCCGACTCCGACAACGGACAAAGCTAGTCCACCACAGATCCATTTGCTCTACATTTATTGTGTATTCCATATTTGCAACAAATGCAAACAAATGAAATGCTACACGTTTCACGTGTCCCATGCCACACACACACACACACATGCACAGACAGAGAGACAGACAGACAAGGACAGAGAGTGTAAACTGTTGTCGCCCAGCTTTGTCTCGGTTGCCACACACACACACACAAATGGAATTCAGTGGGGAACGGCAGGGAGGTAGCTGGGGAAATTGACGGCTTTTGCAGCTGTCACTGAATCGACAATTATGACAATTGAGATTTTATCTGTTCAAGTTTCGATTGGAAATGATAACCAATGTTTTCAATGATTACTAATGATTTCGAATGTTATGCAATAAACTTTACCACAATTTACATCTCATTGTGTTCGACATGCCAGAGCTTTGGTCTGAATATTCGATTGATACATTCAATGCTTTATGATTTAATTGGCCACAACACATACTCATACATGCACACACACACACACACACACAGACAGACACATCAACTGACACTTCAACTGACACTTGACATGTGAAGAAGAGACTGCAGGAACTTAAGAATATCTTTACATTTTGGGTCAGACATCAATGGGTGAAAAGTCAAACCGACAATTGTGAGCAAAGGTTTAAAATATGTGTTTTTAAGCAGACACATCCTTAGTTGTTGTATTATAACTATTACCTCTTTGCTTCTCTGCCTCGTCTCTCTTCTATAGATTCTTATCCTTTCCACTGAATGTCAGCTGCAAACTATGCAAATTTACCAGCACATGGTTAAAAGCTGTCAACTTTTATGCTTAGCGCGCAAATAATTAGAAAAGTTCGTTGACTGCTGACCAAAAAAACCACAAAAACAACAACGGCAACAACAAGTACATACACAAAAACAACAATAACAGCAACAACGGCCAGCAGCATAGCTTCATGTGTGACAGGAATTCAATTAAATATGCAAAAATAAATCTAATATTTTTTTAAAACACAAAAAAAAACTTGAATACTTGTATTATTATTAAGTATGTTCAGCTAAGTCATACCCTGCTATTATGAAAATTTTAATACTAAAAAATTAACTATTAAAAAACAACTATTTTCTAAAAAGAAAATCAATTTTTTGCTGAACTCTTAAATATTTTAATTTTAATAAATTAAATATTTTCTAAACACTAAATCTTATATGTAGTCAGGCTTCTATACGTGTACAGGGTATTATAGAAGGAAATGTATAATAAGCAATATTTTCTCACCCATGTGTCCATATCCTTTTGGACCATAAGCAAAAGTACAGGGTATAAAAGGAAAAATTAAACATCGCGCGTTTTAATAGTTTCCAGGGCTGTTGGGGATTGGATTAGGGACGCTTGCGGCTGCGAACTTCACTGTCGCAATTAATAAAGTTTGCGTCGAACAAAAAACCACTTAAACAACAAAATAATAAAATAATGAAAAAAGAAACTACAGCAAAAATATCGACAACAACATTATCACGATTCAGTTGAAAGTTTTTGCAATTTATAGAAAAATGGCTGACATTGCGTATACGTCACATATGACAGCTCGTCAAATGTCTATGCCCAATTAAGCAAGCTATTCTTACCCACCGACGATGACTTCACATTTATATTATATCCTTTTCAGGGGCACAATTGATGCAAAAAGTATCGAATGAACTATAAGTATTTGAAAGTAGCGTATAGGGTATATGCTAGTCGAATACTTGCACTATTTCTTGCCTTAGGACCCAACTGGGTGTCAAATTGACAGACCGCAGTTTTAAAATGCAGTTTTAATCAAATTTAAAGCAGCTAGTTATAAACAAATGACACAAGTTGAATGTTGAAAATAAATTTCTTTTTGCTAAGCCCAGGAAATACAAGGAAGCTTAAGGAGATTCGAAAAGCATTTAATTTATAAACAAATTTCACTTTAAAAAAAATATAAGTAATACAAACTTCATTACAATAAATGACTTAAATTTATTCACAATAAAAACTTAATTTTATGTTTAAGTGCAGTTTTGAGCTGCTTACGCTGGCAAATATGCAACACTTTTGCGAATCTTTCGTAATGCGAAAGTGTTGCGTTCTTTTAGGAGCAACGAGATGTACATAATACGAACAAATATGTAAAAATAGCTGCAATTAAAATATCCTCCGCTATGGTAATTAATTTGGGAAATATAATTACTGCTAATTAACAATAATTATGGTATGTGGCATCGAATATGTATGCGCAATTACTATGCTAAAATTGGTTTTTTGTTGCTGTTAATTATGGGTTGTCTTTTATTTTAGTCGCAACGGAAGCGACAACTTTGTGTAAGGAATTCTTCTGTAAGTATTGTACTTTAAGCAATTAAATCTACATATGTTTTAACACATTCACACACACATAGCTTTCTGTTTGAACTGACCACTGCGTATGCATTTTTTCCGAACGCGAAAAGAAGAAAAAAAAAGAGCTGGGAAAGTTGCAAAGTGCATTGGTTACTGTGGCAATAACACTCAGACTTTGTGGCATGCTGAGACTTTGCGGCTTTTATGCTCCACTAAAAACCGCTATCCAAAAGCCGAGTGTGCGTCTGTCAGGGCGTGTGTGTGTGTGTGTCAGTGTGTGTGTGACGCTGTTGAGGTGTTTGGGCAAAAGTTTTGTCGACATCTTAATTTCTCACTTGTAAATTGAGCTGCGCCAGCAACCGCAAATTAGACCCCAAAGTATACGTACTTTGTGGATGCCAAATAAAGCCACACACACACACACACCCAAGTACACACGCACAAACAAACACATGCACAGAAGCACGTTGGTGAACCCACAAAAGCGTACACACATACACATACACACGCTTACACAGACATTCATGCGTAAAACCAACATGCACACGCGTGTCGTTTCACATTTACACACACAGCCACACACACCCATGTGTGTGTGTTTCAAAGTGTAACAAAGTTGAAGTGCAGTTGATGAGACGTGCAGCGAGAGACGCCCGTTAAGTCGAGGCAAGGGACATGTGATATCCACAGTCCGAGACCCAGAACCGTTTCTTTTACATCAGCGAACTGACCAAACGCGGAAAACCGATAACAATATTGATTGAAATTGAAGCTCTGATGTTGCTCTTCGTTCTTCTTCTTCGCTGTTCGAAGCTGCTTTTGTCCTTGTTTATATCATACGCTAAAGATTTTATGCGTGCGATTCGGTTGGGAACGATAAAAGCATCTAAGCAATCGGTAAAAATCGATTAACTTGTAACAATCGTTAACCACCGATAGCCAATCGATAATCTATACATATATTGATTTTAATTTTTCAATTTATTGATAGTTATTGTCAAATCTATTTATAGAAAAATCAATATAGCCATTTTAATTTTTGCAGTATCTATTTGGGACCTACACTGCAAAAAAAAAAATATCACAGATAGTCGATAACCGATAACTTTTGTTGATACATTTTAGGCCCCAGATGAGAACCAACCACTTCAAAAATTGTATTATTTTTTTACCTTTTTTACAAAACTTGTAACTTTTTGTTAAATGTGAACCAAGTCGTAATCATAGCGTAATCATATTATTTATCCAGATATCCCTTAGTATAAGTGATAGTTAAAAGAGCTCTCTAGAAATGAGAATGAATTTTATCTGTCAAAAGTATTTAAACATTCATTTATGTTTTTGGGTTCAATTTGACTTCCATGAATACTTTATGCCTAATCATTATATAGAGCACATTCTGAAAGTCCATTGATAACTTATCACACGGTCAAGAGGTTTTCTATTGTATGTAGCTACTGTATAAGTAGCAACTGAGTTGGGTTAAATACCACAATCAGTTGTAAGCAACAGCAAATGATTCGATAACAATTATACTCGGCAATTAGAAATACTTAGACAGCAGCGACAGACATTAGATTTGAAATAAAAGGTTAAGAAACTGTCAATCTGCAAGTTGCACTGAAATTCACAGAAATTCCCCAGCGGGTGGATCATTCCCTTTTCCTGAACCACAGACAAACACAAACACAGACACAGAAGCAGACATACACTCACATAGATACACACCCACACAGATACAGATACAGACGCAGACAGGCAAACATTTTGCGGCAGTCAGTGCGTCGCGCTTTTCACACCGCACACGTAGACAAACATTTGCAAATGAGCGTTGAAGCGTGGGACAGCAGACACCGCAGACTCCGCAGA
The DNA here is from genome assembly GCA_037043495.1 of Drosophila recens. Taxonomy (NCBI): domain Eukaryota; kingdom Metazoa; phylum Arthropoda; class Insecta; order Diptera; family Drosophilidae; genus Drosophila; species Drosophila recens. Next base: position 160,199 of record JBAMBJ010000726.1, read on the forward strand.
CGCCGCAGACTCCCTCAGGTGCCCCAGGTGCCATCGGTTAGGTCCCCAGTTAGAGTTTCCCTTCCCTTCCCTTCCCTGTCCCCTGTTTCCTTTTCCCTTGCATCACTTGCATCTCTCGCTTCTGTAATGTGGGCACAATTAGAGTTAGATTGCAGCAGCTTTCGCAGCCAAATTGAAATATTTAATTAAATTTGGCAATGCAACATATAACTACGAGAGTGAGAGAGCATTACTTGGAGAATTTAGAAATTACTCGTAGTTAGAAATGCCTACTACGTACTAGGGATATGAAAATACATTGAAAAATTGACAACTCAACTTTTTTTTGACAATCATTTGGGCTAATAAAAACTGATTTTCACGCAAAATCGACAACTTATTGGAGCTCGGTAATTTGCAGAGCTCAATGCAGTTAACTTTGACTTGAGCAGTCGATTTAATGTGAAAGCTTGAGATTGCTTTGCTGGAAAACTGATTTAGGCAAAAAATATTTGAATTAAATTAATAAAATTTGATTTTAGAATGAGTGACCAAACCATCATCAAAATGATATTCCAATTGAAAATCGAGTCAGTTTTGGCAAAATTATAAAAGTTTAAATTTTGTCTGATTTCTGACCTAGCAACTTTACAAGTCAAAAAAAAATGGAACGTCTTAGAATCAAATTTAAAATACTGTTCTTACTTATAATAATATAAGTAATTGATTAAATATTAGAACTTACGATTAAAATTTTGAATTTTAGAAAACGCAAAGGGAAACCCTGTGCATAGAATTCGAATGATAATTTGATTTATTTATTTATTGTCGATTTGTTCACTTCGATTCACATATAAGAGCTTCGCATTTGCAGTTCTTGTCTTTTCATCTCATTCTTTGGACACTCACTTTAAGCCCTAACTTTTTTTAAGGCCCCCAAACCCCATGTAGAGCCAATAATTTGGCCAATGACGTGCAATTATTTGGCCAGCCAAGTTTTGAGACAACTCTAAAACTCCCCTCTTTAGTCTCTGTCCCCTATCAACACTCAATACTCTGCTGCTCGCGTGGCACGTACAAAGTTTGTCTACTCGGCGAATGCGGAATGCCAAGTTGAAGCTGAAGCTGAAGTTGAAGCTGAAGTTGCAGTTGCAGCTGAAGTTTAAGGCAAAGTCGAATGATTCATGGCCGCAGCAATTTAGCTGCCAACTCGCGAAAAGTACCGGAAACGCATTCATTTTCCGCATTTTTCACATCAATAATAAAGTGCCAGCACCCGTTGCCCGTTTGCCTTTACCCGTTTTCCTTTACATCCTTTATGCAACTGCAACTGCCACTGCCACTGCCAATGGGCTCTTTCAACTGGCAACTTGCAACTGGCCCAAAGTATTTACAGTGCTGCAATAGAAGTCCAAACAGTCTGCAAGCCTAATTAAGTTTGTAACATTTATGACTTGTTAGCTTGGCTCCAAACAGTTGACTAACTAACTAACTAACCAACTCAGCAACTAACTGAACCAACAGCTGCAACTTGGCCCCGGAACTGTACTGATTGCGATTTCTGATTGCTGGCACTCTCCCTCTTTCTCTCACGCCCACTCTCCCTTGCCATTTTGCCTTTCTTTCAGCTAATAGAATGATGTATGATGAATACTCGTCAAGTAAAAACTCAAATTATTTGATTAGCAGTTGGTCAAATTGATTCAAACAGTCTGTCAGCCAATTTTGTTGAACTTTTTCGGTAAAATAAAGGTTTTATTCATTTAGCAACACTATTTTCTTGTTACTTTTGCTACCGAAAGATTTCAGTTTTTTCTTTTTACAGACACATTTCTTATTTGAAATGTTCAATTGAAATTTGTCTCGTTTCTAACATTCCATATTTACATTCTTTAATCATTTTACAACACTTTTTCTTCAAGCCATATCATTCAGCTGTCATCGATCAAGAATTCAAGATAAACACTCTTCAACCTTAACATTCTTTTAAAAGTTAATTAAAATGTTCATTTACGGAAAACTTTCTCATCTACTATAATATTTCAACTTCTCTTTGCTCCCTTTACAACACTTTTATTTCATGATATTTATTGTAATCGAAGCTTGACTTACTCATCTGTCCTCGAGCATTTATAAACACTCATCTAGTTTGGATCTATTGCATAATCATTAAAACTGTTCCTACCATTTGATCCCATTCCATTCCATTCCATTCCATATCATCACATTCCATTTAATACCATCCTTGAGAAATGAGAAAAAATGCGTGCATAAACTCAGCTAAGCTAAGTAAAAGTCCATTCATTTCACGCATCGCCAGTTGCCCAATGCCCCCCAAAGATGTCATCGTCATCCGCATCCACAAACCCAAACTCAAACTCATCCTCATCCTCAATCTCAACCTCGTGCGCATCCTCAACCTCATTCTCCGCATCGTCGTCACCGTCCAGCGACGAGTATTGAACTTCTCTATGCCGCAAGTCCTTTGTGTCCTGTGCTGTCCTGTACTGTCTGTGGAAACGATGACAGTTGCGCTTTTTCTCGCCGTCTCGCATTTTGTGCTGTTTCGCTTAGATTTATACGCAATTTTTTATGATTTACGAGTTGAGACGAGGCGGAAGACCGACCACAACAACGTCATTTGAGGTAATCTTGGCTTGGGTGCCAAATCAATTTGCTTGCCAGACTGACGACCAGGCCAGGCCCAAGACCGATACCCGGCAAGAATAGCACCGCTCCCTTTTGAGCGCCTCTTTAGCCCCCTTCGCTTGACTAAACCTTTTCAACTTTCAAGCTGTCAGCAGCTGCAACTGAAGCAGCAGAAGTCGGAGGAGCATCATCCCAAAATCCAGTCTCATTGTTTTGCTACGCGGGTGCCTGATAAGGTGCTGGCCCAGTCAGCAATCCAACGAACGGACAGTGGACGGACATTTTGACCCGGCTGCTAACTGGCCGATAAGCACATTGCAATGTGCCTTCTGCCTTGTGCTTCATGCCACATGCTGCCCCCTTTTTGCCACTGCTGTTCATATTTCAGACTCGTGTTTATGCAGCTTGAAACTTAACACTTTTGGGACTTTCAGCTTGCTGCCGGGCAATAAAAGCGAAGCCGTTAAGCGGCTTACGGACACATTGCGCATACGCCGCGTCGACTTTATTAAATATAATTATGAAATACTCCTGCCGGCGAACTTTAAAATGCACATTAATACTCAATTTTTTAATTCTAATTTGGGAATTTTAAAGTAAGTTTTGAAGATTATTTCTTATTTGAAAGTCATAAAATTGCATTTAAAAAAAAGATAATTTAGCTAAGGCCGACAATGCTAATGTCTAAACAAGAAAACACAATTTGTGACAAAGTAATAATAGTTCAGACACTGGAATGATAGTTGATTGTGGATCCAATTGAAGCCAAAATTCAAATTTGAAGAAATTTTAATAAAAACTTGATTCCTGAATCATGCTTAAAGTAATTTTGTTAGAGCTCTGACATTAAAAATTGTGTCGAAAAAAGGTGGTAAACATTTTGAAAGCTTCGAATTGATATTTAACTGTCAAATAAATGCACAGATAGTAAAATACATACCATAATTAAAAAGATATTTCGAGTAAAAATTCAATCAGCTTTGTTAAATTGAAGTTAATCTTGATTAAAAGAATCTGTTTAAATTTGTGATGTAAAAATGTATCAAAAAATCGACTTGATTTTTCCGTTAGCGAATTTCAAGTACTTTAACTCAACGATTCTAGTTATGTTTTGACGATTTTCACATATCAATTTAGAACACGATCCATAATTTGGATTTGAATACAAATAGAGATCTAAAAAGTATTCAAGAACATGTTTTATGTAAGTTGAGAGCTCTATAATTTCAATTATTTATTAATCATTTTTATAAAAAAAATATACAAAAAAAATAGAAAAAAATGATTTGCAGTTGCGTAATGTGTTTGTATGTGTGTGCGTGTGTTTGTGGGGGTATTTTTCTAGTGTTTAGGTGTGTGTGCGCTGACTGCAACTCCTCATATACATATGCAGATTAAATACTAAATCGAGCGGAGAACTAATGCTAGGGGCAAGAAGATGGCCGCTGCTGTCACTGAGCTCCAGCTAATTGAGGAGGCAGCTCCCCCTCGAAGGAGTGCCTGGGAGTGATCTCTGGTCTCTCGGTTGATGGTCTGCTGGCAGTCGGACTCCCTGCGCACGTAGCGGAACATGGACTCGACAATGTTGCTGGGCGTGATGTTCTCACACGTCTCCAGGTGCTTTAGCACGCATGCCTCAAACTCGTGCAGCTCGACGCACTGACGCGGCCCGAGCACCAGGTCGGGCAAAACCAGCTGGGACACGTTCAGCGTGCTGGGCAGATAGTGTCCGAAGGTAGTTTCCAGGCACTTGCCGACGTTGTCCTTGTGCTGTTCGAGGCACTCGGGTCCCTGTTCGGCAATGAAGAGCGCTATCTGGTCGCCGTTCTTGTAGCAGACAAAGTCCAGGAGCTTGCCCATGATGCGCTTCATCATGGCATTGTGATTGCGCTCCTCCCGCGTCATGCAGGGCAACAGCGCCGAGTTGAACTCGGTGAGGCAGCTGGTCACATTGGGCAGGCGCAGGCAGTATTTCTCAAAGACCACATCGAGATCGCCCTTGGGTTTCGCCTGCTCCACCTCGTCCAGCACCGTTGTGATGTTGATTAGGCCACCGACGCACTGCATCAATTGCATGGCCGCCTGTTCAATGTTGGAGCTCAGCTTGGCCGCATCGACTTCGCCCGCGGGCAGCGCCGCATTCGCCTTCTCGCATTTCTGCTTCAGGAGGCGCTGGAAGTCCGCGTAAGTGATGTTCGATTGGGCATATCCCGCCGGCAGATAGTGTGCTCCCAGCTCGTTCAGATCCTTGATATTCGCCGCATCCTTCGGCAGCGAGAGCTGAGCGACACTCAGAGAGCAGCAACCGAGAAGCGCGATTAAAAACGCGATCAGGCGACGTGATCCATTCAGCGTTGTGTCCATGACTGCCAGCTGCGATTGGATTGAATTGGATTGAATTGTATTGGAACAGCTGCCGACAACGACAACGACAATGATAACGACATGAGCACAGACATGGCCACACATTCATAGTGTTATCTTATCAGTGAGCGACACAGTTAATAGGACGACCCAAAGCGCGATTAACACTGCGGTCAATGCACGAGATTAACGTCGTTTTTCAGCTCCAAATCAGCTCCATATTCATAGAATACTCTACTGGCAGCAGATATATGTATGTACCAGTGTGTATTATTTATATGTTTGTTTGTGCTTAACAAACAATTAATCAAAGCTACAATTTTAGAGACGACAACGAGGGAACATTTGCTGAGAGTTCAGGCGGAGACTTGGACTCAACTGAAGCTCAGACTGAAGCTGATGGGGATTCTCGCATAAATCGCCAAAAGCGGAAATAGTTGCAACAGTCGGACGAAATAGGCACAGTGGTAACATGTGGCAAATAGTCAATAAAATGTGTAGATATATCTTATCATTAGTTCTCAGTAAATTAATTTAACTTTTCAAGTCAAGTAAAACATTTGGCTTCAATTTTAATTAAAGTAAAAATTTGATTAAAATGTATTCTTACATCAGAAAAATTCTTTTGTTTTTATTTTAGTGTTGCTAAAATAAAATAGAAAAACAAAGTCATAAATGTTAACATTTTGCCGTATTTCAGCCTTAACATTTCTATTATAATAAATTAAAACAATTTTATTTATGAGCCAAGAAATGTTGACTTATATAATCTTAATTTTAACTTAGCTTGTATGATACTAAATAAATATATTAAAAATATTTGTTTTATGTACACATAATAAGATTTCATAACTTATTGATATAATTGTAATATTTATATATTTATTGAATACATTTTAATTTAATTTTATTATTTATATTCGTAGTCCATAATGTTAAGTAAATTGCCCAAAATATTGCTGATATGCGGATTGTTTATTGACCTTGTCTGAGTTGCATATTGACCCTACAAATAAATAAAAGTGGAATTGTAGATCCCAATAAATTAGCATACATACATATAATAGATGAAAGCATGCATTTAAATTCGATTCAAGTCCATCGAATTACTCGAAGCGCAATCAACAGGCGGTGACCTCAGACTATGAACTTGATTAAGCACAACGATAACAATCATTTTTCCGAGCTGCTCCGAGATTATATGTACATGTGTATATTAAGTAAGTAGTGTGTATTTATTTTGGATTCAATTTTGTTTTCATAAATCATTTTCAATTGACGGCTGATAAAAACCGTTAAGCCCAAGGGGTAATTATGTTTTAAAGCAAATACTTGAATTGCTTGCCAGCCGCAAATATTTGATGAGTTTATGTCGCGCTGTTGACACACTGTGCAGATGAAATCGAGGTGAAGTTTTTTGGTAGCAACAGCTGCTGGTAAAACTCAAATAGAAAAACGCAACGCAACACAACAAACAAACAAACAACAAACAAACACCAAAAACGAAAACAAAAACACAACAACTTCAACTACAACTACAACAAGATGAACTACAACAACAGCAAAAAAAAGCTAACAATTTATCTTCGTTTGTAACGGAAGTTGCAGCGCAATAAACAACACGGCAACGGGAGGCGTAGACCAAAGGGGCGTGGCACGGCATGTGCTAGGGAACATAGGGTGCATTACACAAAGAATTTTGGGTAGGAATAATACAGAAAATTACAGCTAACTGCGTCTCGAGATGGAAGACGAAAGGCAAAAGTAACGAAGGGTAGCAGAAAAGTGTGTGGAAAGGGAAAGGGGAAAGGGAAAGGGGAACGGGAAGAACTGAAATGAAGCGCATGAAAGGATTCTAAAAAATGATGGCAATTAATTGTTGCTGCTGTTCTCTGTTCTTGATGTTGCTGTGGGCGTGGCAATACACACAAAGCATGGCCAGTGGGTGGTGGAGAGGGAGGAGGGGAAGAGGGAGGGGGAGGGAGAGGGGCTTCTTTTGAACGGATCGGGTGTAGACGCTTTAACTAGTTGCCAGCAATTAGTGCACTTGCATTTCACAGAAAAGCGCAAATTTGCATTAATCACAGCCGAGCCACAGCCCGATGTTCAGTGCTCAGTGGTGTCAGTGGTGCATGTGGTGCAGACCAAGTGCATTGTTGGCAACCATAATAAAACAAAGTCATTTTAGGCAACTGCCTGATATTAATAGACATGTTCGATAAGTCTCTAACAATTCAGAATCAATTGTCCCTGTGCCTCAAAGAATACTTCCGTGTTAAAAAATTACAATTCGAAATTTTTCTTGCTTTAACTATTTTTTGTGCGAACTTAACATTTTATAATTTTTAGTTTAACAGTATTTTGTAAAATGCACAATCCGATATGTATAATAAATTAGTTCGTTTTCAAATTGAATAAAATGGCATAAGAATAAATTCAAATGCATTTTTTTGGAGTATAGACAAATTTTGTAATAAATATTTGTGTTTAAATTTAAAATGAACTTATAACAAAATTTCTGAAACACCCAAATTTATTTTGGTGGTTTTCAAAAGCAATTTTGATTCAAATCTTTTGAGACTTGTGGAACTCACTTATAATTTATAAATATTATACTTTGTTTATCTAAATAGAACGATAAGGCCGCATATTTAGAGTCCAATAATAAAAAAGTTCAATATCATATCTAAAGTGTCGTAGACAATGGTTTTGGATTTGATATCTGATAAGATTGTTTTTGCTTATATACGTATGCGATTATGTGACGTTTATATTTACTAATGTTATTGTTGACCAGATAATGACCCACTACGTTGAGTGATTAACAGTGAAGCTCATACTAATTATATGACTGTGTTCAACTAACTAATATATACATGCTTATAGTAATTGTGCTACTCATCAGTTCAATAATTACCAGTGTTATTTAAAAACACCTAATCTTTAATTAGGCTTTCTGTTTTCCACTAATTTCGATTATTTTCTGACGTGAGTGACACGTCATTTCAACATTGACGAAGTGCTTTAATTGCTTAACATCTCAAACAGCTGCAAAATTTAACTATTTACTAATTTTAAATCAAGCACACCAAGTTATCTGAACAACAAAATACCTAGTTTAAGTGGTGAAATGATTTAAATACTTGTGATTGCGGCTTACAGTATTATTACACTATTTATAAATAAGACTCAAACCAACCTAAGTAACTTGACTAACTTAAAATAAATTACATAATTATTTTCGTTTATTTTATAGTGTTTTGCTTGATTAAACTTTCGAATAAAAAAGGTATTTTGCAACACTGTTGCTGCTGTGTTGGGTACATAGAACAAATTTAGAGATTCTGGAATAAAATCAATCAATCACTTAACGGTGTCATAAGTTTAAAAATCCCGGAATTTCTTAAATAAAGTACGAAAAACTTGATTTGAGTACAATTCCTTTTCCACAAATATTTTTTGATATTTTCAATTTAATAAAATGTCTTAGGCGCCTTTGACAATTTGATGATATTTTAACCATAATATCCTGAATACACACTTTAAATCAAGAATCTTAAACTTAAGTTTTAGAATGTATGTTTTTCTTTCTGTGTACAGTTGTGCCACGTACTTACTTAGCTTTGGGTAATGTCATAATTTTAATGCTCAACTTGCAACATAATTGGCATGAAGCATGAAGTTTGCCATTTCCCATTTCCCATTTCCCTTGCCCATTGCCAAACCATTTCGGAAGTACGGCCAACTAATTGCAGCTGCCAATAAATTGCAACTGTTTAGCCAACGTCGGCGCCGGCGTCGGCGTCACTGTCGACGTCAACGTTGCCATTTGCCAATTGCTTTTTCAACGTTTCCGTTTCCGTTTTTGCAGTGCGTGTGATGCTATTTAGACGATGTTGATGATGATTACGAGTATGCCGAAGATGATGATCATTTGCAAATGAGCTTGTTGTATTGTTACGCATACAACAGCTGCCAGTTTGCAATTGATGTATATATATATATGCGTGTGTGTCTGTTTGTGTGTGCTTAGTAACTGTAACCGTAGTAGTATGTATTTGTGTGCACTTCAATGCAAATATTTCATTTTCATAATCAGACGCTGCATGAGCGGCAAATTGAAGCGTGTGCATGAATCCTATTATATAAATATGTGTGTGCGTGTGTGTGTGTGTCTCCATGTGTGTATGTGAGTGTGTACTTATGATTTACAATGGCCACACTCACACACACATACACACCTCACATGCATAGAGAGAGGTCCTTTAAACATTGATTCGTAAGTTCTGTGGCTTAAACAACAAAAGCGCAAACTGTGCGCAATTAATTAACTACAATTATGTTTAAACTTGGCTCTCACAAACACCTGAACACACAAACACACACACACACATCAACTTGAGGTCTCTTTGTCGTATTTAATTAATTGCAACTTAACATTTTTCTTCATGGCTTTGACAATTAAATTTATAATACACTGTGATAGATATAATTTGAATCTGTCGATCATCGACAGCATAATTGCAGAGGGTGTGCTCCAGACTGTAATTGATTGTTGCTCCTGTGGGAGCGGCTCTGATGACACCCCTTATCGCTGTGCAAATGACAGCTGAAACAGCTTAAATCCATTAAGAAACGCATGGCAATTAAATTGAACGCAAACCGCAAACACGAATTCCAAATTCCAAATAGCAAATGCCAAATGGCAAATGGCAAATGCGGCAAATGGATTGAAAATTTGTTTGGCTATCCGCAACCGATTGTCGCATATAAAGGGTTAGAATTGGGGCTAGGACAATGGTTGGGGCTAGAATTGCAGTTGCAGTTGTTGTTGTTGCTGTTGCTTTTGTTGATTCGAGCACTTGCAACAAAACAAAAACATTGTGAAAAGAAGTGCAATAGCTTAAACTGAAAACAAAACTTTTTTTTTCCACAAAATTTTAAATAAGTAGAGTCAACTGAGAAGACTATTACTATAGTATGTATGTATGTAAGTATGCACTCTCAGCAATGTTGAAGTATTTATATCCATAAAGAAAATATTTTATGCTCGTTACTTTAAAAAGATATATATGGTTATATTGTATGCGTTGAAATACGAGTATGTGCATCAAAGTCATGTCTGTCTGCCCATTTGTTTGGACAGCTACACCTCAGACACAGCAAGAGCTAGAGGTCTAAAAGTATGCTATATTAAAAGTTTCATATTGCAGTGTCTAAGTATTCGGATTTGCATGAGGTACGCAATTTAAGGAGGGATGTTTACTCATCTATCGGTTTAGATAAATAACTACTTAAACATTATTTTATTAAATATTATGAAGTACAAGCTAGATTTAATACACTGTAAGTAAAATTAACTTTTCGTTGCACTCATTATGTACAAATGCGAGTTAATACTGTGTTTGAGTCTGTAATATTCACATGTGTACGGGTATTTTGTGACAGATTTCTATTCAGTGTACTGTGTATACAGTTTTTAGTAATGAATATATTCATGCATGGCTTTAATTTGTACATACATCGTATGAGTTAGTTAGTATAAGCTGCTGGCTGCACTCGTAACTGTCGTCAATTAGCACAATGCTTTAACCCGTCTGTCCTACACATTCTTCATCAATACATTGGGTATTTGATGTATAAAAAGAAATGCAAATACATAATATAGTATGTACGAATACAAATTCTAATACAAATACGAATACGAATACGAATTTGAGTGCGCACAGGAGCGAGCATTGATTGAGAGTCGTGGCCGTGTATTTATGGGTCAAACTGCTCACGACAGTCACGAGTGTGCGTGACACGAAAAGGGATCAAAATCAGAATCAGAATCAATAAACTGAACTGACGAGCATCGTGTCAAAGGACTGAAAAACAATTGCATTTCACTGTCACACGGCCAACAGCAACAGCAACAGCAACAATAACAACAGCAGCAACAACTTGAAAGTGTGTGCAACACAAGTGAGAGCCAAAGTGTTTCCATGACCTCGTCGCCCAGCTCCTTGTTGCGCCTGGCTGTCCTTGCTCCTATCCATGTCCAAATACATGTCCTTATGCGTGTCGATGTGAATGCAGCTTGCAACAATGACAACAATGACAACGCGTTTGTCAAATGCCATACAACTTGATATCTGTCAAATTGCATGGATTTTTCCGCTGATGCAGTTTCCCAGCACCCACAGAAGGAAAACAACAACAACAACAACCACAAAAGCAACAACACGAGCAGCAGTCGAAAAATGCTATGAAAATGGCAAAAACAAAAACAAAAACAATAACAATGCTGCAGTCAATGGCAATCATTATAGCGTCACTTTGATGTCCATGGACAACATTCGTGTCGCCGCCGCCGGCTGATGATGATCATCATCATCATCTCCATCATCATAATCATGATAGTTGTTGTGGCAAGCACACTGATTCACTTGCTTACACAATGTTTACAATTTGGCGACCCGTCGAGAGGTGTCAAGCACAAACACATTGGCCCAATCGATGACAACATACATACGTACATATAATGCTGACTCTTCTGTTGTTTCTCATCTCGTAGATTGTTGTGGTGGTTGTTGTTGTTGTTGTTGTTGTTGCTGCAGATAGGGTTGTTGATGCTCTCACAGCATTGCAATTTGGTGTGGCAACACAAACATTTGACTCAACTTCAACCTGCACTTCCCGTGTTGTTCCCGTGTTCCATCAACATTTTCGGCATTGATTTGAGACCTCGTCAAAAAGTGAATTTTGGCCAAAAGTATGCAACAAGAACTTTTTGGCATTTACATGGCTAATATTCCTTATTGTAGAGATCAGTTTTGAACAACAAAGGACTCTGTATTTTTAAGCAGACAGCTTCAAAGCTGCTTAACTAGAGACCATAGAGAGTAGAGTTCAAAAATTTAAGATTAATTAATCTAGGCTTTTTTAGTTTTAGCTAATTCTGTGCGATGTGGAGTTCAAGATTAAATTGGAGAATAAATTAACTTTTGGTACATAGAGATTGGAATTAAGATGCATATAGAAAAACTGTTTTCCTGCTACCAATTCTCAAGCATTACTGCTATATCCGGTTTTGTCTAAGCTGTCAAACAATTTGGTTTTTTATGAATGTAAAATTTACAATTAAGGCTACAAGCCTCCAATGTCTTGGAGAAGGTACGAGGTTTTCTTTTGTGGCTTACTTTAATATTATTCACCAAACTCAAATCAATAAATTATACCGAAAAAAAATTATTTTATTTTTGTATTCTAATTTCCAATTAGCATTAATATTAAGTAATACAATCCTTTAATATTCTTATTGTTTATTTAATTACTCTGTTATTATTTACATCAACTTAAATTAAACTTATATGCTAACTTCTAATACAACCTAGTCAAAAGGCTAGGTAATGCTGCTAATTAACTAACAAAGTTGCCTAGTGGCAAGGTCTATTGGGTGATTTCGCTTCAGTCTTCTTCTCATAGGCCTTCCCCTTATGGTGCGCACGTTTAGAAGTCGACGTGCGAGAGGGTTTTTGTGGTTCTCTAGGCGCTGGATGTACTGCGTGGTCTGTTTTTGTAGGACATCCCCAATTTTAGGCACTCGCAGATCGTTTTCTATGTTTGCTGTCCTTACGTACCAAGGAGCAGCGCTAATTAAACGAAGGATTTTGGCTTGCAGTATGCGGATTTTGCCCAGATGTGTTTTCGCAGTTATTCCGTATACTTGTAAGCCATATCGCCAGGAGGGAGTAATGCAGGTCTTGTACAGCTTCACCTTGTTGTCCAGAGATAGCCATTTGTTTGATAGGAGCCATCTTATTCTCTTGATCCGGTTTTTGAGAGTCCCTATGATGCTGGACACATGCTTGGCAAACGTAAGGTGATGGTCCAAGTGTACTCCCAAGTACTTGTAGCTGCTGAGATGCTCCAACCTCTGGCCCTGCAAAAAGACGCCTGAACAGAGGCTCACGCGCAGAGCGTAGGTCACATTGGCGCACTTGCTTGTGTTGATTCCGATGTTCCAGCGTTTTGCCCATGCTTCAAAGCTGTGAAGGTACAGCTGCAGGACCTCAGTGGCTTCTGTGATGCGACTACTCCTGGCCAAGATTGCCGTGTCATCTGCATAGGTGGCGATGAGAAGATCGTTCGTGTCATCAATGGGGATAGTAGATCCAGTGGGCATATCGTGAGTGAAGAGGGTGTAAAGGGTGGGCCCTAAAACACTGCCCTGTGGAACACCGGCTTGTATAGTCCTCACACTGGACTCCGCACCATCTAATACAACAGTGAACGTCCGGTCTGCAAGGTAGCTGCGTATTATCCATAGTAGTTGCGGAGGCAGAAGTGGTTTGATTTTAGCAAGAAGTCCATTGTGCCATACTCTGTCAAATGCCTGTGTTATGTCGAGATACGCCGCCACCACGTACTCCTTTTCCTCAAAACCTTCAAAAATGAAATTTACGACCCTATTCAGCTGCTCAGGTGTTCCATGAGATTTTCGAAAGCCAAACTGAAAGGGAGGAATTTTCTCCTTGATGCTTTCCAATTGAAGTAGACGCGTCAGAAGACATCGCTCAAACAGTTTGGCTATCGTCGGCAATAAACTGATTGGTCTGTATGAGTCCAGTGAAGACGGACTTTTGCCTGGCTTGTGTATCATGCAGATCCTTGCTTTCTTCCAGAGTTTCGGGACGTGTCCCAATCTCAGTACTGAGTTGAAAAGTAGGACGAGGAATATCACAGCTTTAAGAGGCATAGCCTTAAGTGTAAAATTATCCAGGCCATCTTCACCTGGAGCTTTTTTGGCTTTTAGTTGTTTGATGTGACCATGAACTTCTTCAACTGTAATCGGTGCGACCGGTGGACATAACTGCTCAGGACTCTCAAGCGTAAGTTGAACTCTTCTTTGACAACTAGTGGAGCTGGTGTTAAACGGCTGGAATCTGGCCTCTAAATCCTCAGCAAATGCCTCAGCTCTTTCTTTTGGGGATCTGGCCCAAGATCCGTCAGGCTTTTTAATCGGGAATTTCGGAACCACCTGCTGCTTATATTTTTTAGCCAGAGTCCAAAGTGAGTGCTTAGGGCTTGAATCCGTGGAAGCATTAGACAGTAGGCGATCATTTTGCATCTGTTTGTGTAATACCAGCAGTTTTTTCACCCTATTTGATACCCTCTGGTATACCCTGTAGACTATTGGATCACGAGTGCGACAATGCTGCCTCCTAAGCCTCCTTTTGATGAGCAGTAGCGACTCAATAGATCGAGGGAGACTGTTTTGAGAGCTATGCAGTTGATGACCCGGAGCAGCGCAAAGGGCAGCTGAATGGGTTTTGTTCAAGAACATTGCGTGCGCATCTTCGATGTCTTCTGGCAGCAAGATTTCTAGATTTAGATCCAAAGTTTTCTCCAATTCCAGACGAAAAACCTCTAAATTCGCTCCCCTGGGCAGTAGTCGACTCATTTTAGTCGTGATAACCGGAGCAGTGTCATATGTAACTACTATTGGCAAATGATCCGAAGAAAGCTGGTATTCTGTCCTTATCATGAAATTTTCTGGGCGCAGACCATTGTAGGCAAATAAGTCGATGTGGCTGGGTGTACGATTTGTATCTGCAGGGTAGTGTGTTGCGTGACCAGTTGCCAGAATTTGAGCAGAGGAGTTTTGTACGGCTTGCTGAAGGCATCTGCCCCTCGCATCGCCCCTAAAGCTTCCCCAGAGTCTACTTTTAGCATTAAAGTCTCCGCCAATAATGAATTTACTGCCCAGATCGCTGAGTATCTGGTTGAAGTCTGCTTCTGTCCAAGGGATCTTTGGGGGTAGGTAAAGAGAAGAAATTGCCAATTCACCCGAAGTTGTGACAATTTTAATGGAGGCCATTTGCAGTTGCGTTGTCGTCACAGGGTCACAAGGAAAATGCGATATTTCCTGTTTTACTAAGTAATACAAAGATTACTTTTTACTAAGAAAGGTGTTCGATTTGATTTTGGAGGACTATAATACAACTTTTTTCATTCAATTATCTAAAACGTTAATTCAAAACAATTACAGATTTTGTTCTGCCTTCAATTAATCTGTTTAAATTAAACGTTATTAAATGATAATTTAAAATGCTAAAATTACAAATGCTTGCACATTTTTGCAATTTATTCGAAAACGAAATATTGGGCTCCGAAAATTACTTAATATTTCGAAATTTAAAGGAATTTCGCGTAATTTGATGTAAGCAAGTATGTGGCATACATTTTTGGGGTTTTTTAGAATAATTTATACATTAAATTTAGTATCCTTCGTCACAAAATGGGATATCAGAGATTTTAGAGCTTGAATATGCTTCCGTCACAAGACACTACTTTTCACTAGCATTCAATGGATCTAAAGTAATTTAGTCAATTATCTTAGTGTATAGAATGTCAAATATTTGTTTATATCATCAGCTAATGCTTTAAAAATATATATGTTATAGAACTATTAACTTACTGTTTGAAATCTCAAATTGCCAAACTTGAAACATTAACAAATGCATTCTAGACTCAACATATCGCACATCATGAGCAAATATTTTTGTGGCCTTTGTATGCTGTGAGCTTTGAGGGTCATAAATCAAGTTTTGAAATGTTTCGCTTGGAATAGTGTTGAAAGTAAACATTAAACATTTTGTACCCATTTCAATGCCAATCGTTTGACTGTTGGCCGCACAGATAAAGTCAAATTATATGTGCATTTTATAGCCAGAGCTCAAAAAATCAGTCAGATGTGAATTAAAACGTTCACAGAACCTGAAACTGAAACCGAGGCAGAAACACAAATAGAAAGAGAAAGAGAAAGAAAAAGAGAAACAAGTCGCCTTTTTATGGCTCGCAGGAATCGCAAGGGCTCAAGCCCTGACAGTCGATGGTTTCGTTATGATACGTTTGTAAAGGTACGAATATATTCATATGTGCATGTGTGTGTGAATATATTCACATGTGTGGCCGCTGACATCAAAGAAGGCCCGCAGAGTGCGAATGAATGAATTCGCGAGCTTTGCATTGCACAACGTGAAACTCACTAAAAGTTCATGTCGATTTTCACATCGGTTTTTGGAGATTCCGAGAATAAAACAATTTTCATTTGCTTTTAACATAGTGGGTTCAAAAATTTAGATTGTAAAACAATTTTTTATATCTGTGAAATTGTCAAGAAACGGAAATTTGGGTGTAAACCAATTAGTCCTAAAATAAAAACAAAAATTGTGGAAGCTTGCATTCCACTAAGCGTAAACTCCAAGCTTATTTTATTGATTTTTTTTACAACTGTCAATTAATCATTGAGCAAATATTTCTCCCAATTTAAAAAAATGGAATATATCATAATCAAGCACTTTACTCGATTTTGGGTTACGTTTTCTCTCTTCGTTCTGTTTCTTTTTTTTTTTGTATTCCGTTGGGTTTTTCATGTTGATTGGGTTTGAATATCCGACCATGAGCCATGTATGCAGCTCGCTGGCTCGCTATTCATCGGCTTTTTCCTTTCTGTTCTGTTCATCTTTTATTTTTTTAGTTCGAAGCTCAATGAATTTGAGGAATACACAAATCTGAAGAGCGCAGCCAGCTGCGTCTTTGACACAGTCAAGCAAAATAGACAAACAAGCCAACAAGCATGGGCCAAAGGGGGAGATCGGAAAAGGGAGAAGGCAAAGAAGGCATGATATCGTATGGTATGGTATGGTATGGCAGAAAGAGATTGGTAGTACTACATACATACTCGTATATGGGCAACCCGAAAGTCGTACAAACATGTTTGCATTTCAAATTCAAGCGCGCCAGTTCTTTTCATTTTATCCAAGCCCGGTATACGAAATTGCATGGGCACAAGAATATATACATATGTATGTGCATATGTGTATGTCGAGTGAAAAGGACCAAAAGAAAGGCAGGCAGGCAGGCGGAGATACCCGTCGAGTGACTGACGGACTGACTAAACTGACTGAGTGACTCGGTGAGTGTCTGCCACAGCCTGCCGTCATGTTTGCTCCTGTAAATTGAGCACCCCTCGCAGTGGGCGGGCGACGTGAGTTTATTAACGTTTGGTTTGGTATCCAGCCAACATTTTCGACTCAATGACAGCAAACATTTACATTCTGCATGTTGTCTGGGTTACCCCCCCACCCCCACACCCTTTCCCATCCCCTCTGTACTACATACTCCATCCCCTCTCATTGTCCATTCACTTTCGCATAGGTTACGCGGCTTTGTGGATCTGGATTTTGATTTGCTTGCCAGCAATTCCTTTGTTGCTTTTGCACCTTTATCCCTTTTCTTTTTCTTTTTTTCCTTTTTTTTGTTGCTGCCTGTCAATTGATAAGATTTTCTTGTTAAGCGGCACTGTTGGCCATAATCTAGCCAATATTTATTCAAGAACCAGTCAAGCGTCAAGTTGGGTAAATCTCATCAGCATCAGCAACTAATTCAAAAACGCTTTCAACCCAACTCTTAACTTAATTTAGTTATTTAATGGAGGCATTCAGCTGCCAAATTTGCTCACTAATCATGCAAAAATTTTACATTTAGCAGGAAAATTTCAACAATTAAAACGTCAAATTTTGGAATCGGTAAATCAACAGTGTGATTAAAAGAGGTTTTTTACGAACATTCAAAAAACACACTAGGCTGATTTAATAAAATAGTTTTCATGTAGAAAGCTAATTTGTGTACAAAAGTATAATGACATTCAGCTGGTATTATATACAAATACATCGCAATTAAATAAGCAATTACTGATTGAAAAACCTGCCGAATGCCCATTGATTACACTTACAGTTTTCTCTTTAAACGCCATCACTCATATTTTCATAGCATATTTTTTAACGGCACCAATTATTAAGATTACGTGCTTTCTAAACTGTAAAAGAGAGCCATGACACAAACCTCTGATCTAACTCCAGCGAACTTTGATTTGCCTGCCTCAGCACAAGGCCTCTAAAACTGTAACTGCTGACTCACAACTCCGCATTGTGTATTATTATCAATAATTGTTTATATCTTTTTGTAATTATCTTAAAATTTTTACACAATAATTCTGACACGTTCGTTGCTCAGAAATTAGCTATATAATTAATATTACTTATAGAGCATTTAAAACTTTACTTTAGTCAACCAGCTGTCATATAATTTATAATATGTATGACGTAAGCACAAATAGTTAAGTCAATAATGCTAAACTAATAAATGCCCTGTTTGTTTATATCTGTTTACACTAGCATTGTGACCCTTTTGTTGGTTTACTCCAAAATTAGATGCATAAATGATATTATTTATAAAGTATTCAAAACTTTACTTTATCCAACCAGCTGTCAGATATTCAACATATACACATTATATATGTATGACGTAAGCAGAATTAGTTTAGCTAATAACGCGATAATTTTAAAAGATCTTACATGCGAACTATCTAAATATTTGTTTATTATTTCATTAGTAATTATAAGAGTTTAAAGTGCATTTTTAGCCTTTACCGAGAAATCACCGAATTTAATAGATTTTGTAACAAAACTCGTATGCAACTCATTACACCCGATTTATTAATGTGTAATTAAACAAAAGCAACACGTGTAAAATAACAAAATTAATTATGTCAATTAAGCAGCTGTTTAATCAGTGTTGTGATCGCTTTATAGTACTCATCTTAATAGGGGGCACGTCCTGGTTTCTTGCACTCACTGACGGGAATACAGGCGCCAGCCGCGTTGCGAGCGAAGCCCTCGTCGCAGTAGCATCCGTCGGGGCAGCGAATGTGTCGGATCAGACAAGGCTCGCCCAACGTGGCGCACTCGGTTTGGCAGCTGGGTCCGCAGGGCAGATACGTCTCGTGACTGGAGCAATTGCGAGGTGCTGTCCAAGGATATGAGAGTTATATTAATATTCGTATTCCATTTGTTATCATTTTAATACGCACTTATCCACGGCTGTGCGCCAGCCAAGGCCAAAAGACAGCCGAGCAGCAAACACACATTCAGCAGTTGATTGGAAGACATCTTCAGTTGTTGTTTCAGTTGAAGAACCTGTCGAGAACTAAATTATTTAGCATGAATCAAACGCGTTTTTATATTCAGTCGAGGGCACAGTTATCACTTTAACGGGGGAAGCACCAACACATCCAACGATCTCAATAAATTCACAAACTGCCCCAAAGTATGCAACACATTATTTGAGAAGACATAAATTCCAGTTACTAATGCGGATTATTTTTTAAATTTGAAAATGGAAAAAATAGTAAGCTAAACAAAATGTTCTTTCTGCCAATTTTTCAAAATAATAAAAGAAAAGTCTTTGCTTGTTAATTAATTTGCTAATTAATTAGTATTAATATGGAAACTAGTCAATATAAAAAGTGCAATTAAATTATAAAAATTACAAACAAAAGTGGGTTCTATTTATGTTTCTTGTAGTCATTGCACCCATATTTAATCATCTTGAAGCAATGTCGTTATCGTTATCGATGACTTTTGTCGATTGCTTATTGCTTAAGAATAATACTGCCTGGTCACACTGCGCACTGCCAGATCAGTTGAATAGTTCGCCCATCTGGCAGCACAAATCGAGCAGCTCAAACAGGTAAACGGGTCGCAATACTTGTTATAGTTGTGTACCTGTTTTTTTTGTCTTTTTCTTTTTTTTTTTTGTTTGGTATGCTGCGCTCTGCGCTCTCACTCAATTCGCAGGTCTCCATCTCCTTCTGCTTCTTCATGCTTGTCTTAGTCGAGTTTTGCATGCGGCGCGTTCAACAACGAAGCAAAAAACGCAACGCGATTCGGTCTTAATTTTAATTCTCTTTCATTAAATTGTTTTTTTTTTTTATTTGTTTGGTGTGTGTTAGTTTGTTTCGTTTTGTTATTAAACATCAGCAACAACAACAACAAGTGACTGTGTTTATTTGTTTGTAAGTGAGTGAACGGCGCTTTGTTTTAGCCATGTTGTGGCAATGCAAAGTGGCAAATTGTGTTACCCCAATGATCAACTGGCCACGGCCTTTGAACTCTGCTACGAGTTGTTTTTGACATCTGTTCGGATTTAGTCGCCCACCTCTCTCTCTCTCTCTCTCTCTCTCTGCATCTCGGTCTGCTCATTCACACGCTTCCTCTCACAGTCGCTCTCTCTTTCTCTCTCTGTCTATTTCGCTTCCCCTCACGAGTGCTAACCAGGCCATGCATTTTTCTGTTTTCGCAACAAGACGTCAATGGCCAAAGGCGCTGCCAACATCGTCGTCGTCGTCGTCGTCGTCATTTTTCGAAACGTTCTCGCTTTGTTGCATTCCAAAGTAAATGCTACTAATAACAAAAAGCCAACAACAACATCAACGGCAGCAACAACAACAACAACATAGTGGTAGTAGTTGTAGTAAAGAGAAAAAGGAAGGCAATCCAAAGCGGCGGCCGCTTCCAATAAAATGAGAAAAAAATAATAAAAAAAAAGTTGTCTGACTTGTTTCAGCCACACTTTTCGATGTGTGTATGTGTATGTGTGCGTGTGTGTGTGTATAGGAAAGAGAGAAAGAATACATATGTATGCATATACATATGTATGTGTGTGCATTGCTTTAAGGCGGCTGGCTCTGGGCATGCCCAAATGACTTCTTGGCCAACTCAAAGACTGCTGCAGTGGTCAGAGAATTCTGCATAGTTCAATTGCCAACCGAAATGAGAATTTTATAAAGAAGTTGTAATTTATGCAATAAGCAAAAATAACAAACAGCAATAACAGCAAATGTAAGCCCAAGCTAATATCTTAAATTGGTCTAAGTAATTTATGCATGTGGATATTAAGAGCGTCTCTGTGTGTGTTAAAATGTATACAACAAGTTCGTTGCCTAAGTCATTTGTATGATAATAGACCAAGCGGCAGACAACGATTGCAGTTAATCAAAGCTAATCCCAAACAGACTTTTTTCTGTATAATACAAATGAGAAGCAGGTATCGAAACTGCGAGTTGAGTCGACGATTAAAATGTCATCAGCAAGGCAATTATATAATAAATCTAAAGCACTTTCCCATCCCCGTTCTTTGCCACTTCTTTTCGCCGACTAATATTTATTACTTATAAATAATTTTACAATTTCAATTTAAAGTCAATAACCAACCGTAAATCTCACGTGCAGATCAAGACCATAAAAAAGTAAAAAAAAAATTATAAAAACCTGAACAAAATTAAATACATACAAACAAACTACCATACACATACGTATGTATGTATGTGTATGCACAACTGAAAGGCACAACAGTAACAACAACTTACGACGACTTCGAGGCGTCGGCGACTCCAATTCAGACGCTGTCGCCACATTCCATGGTAAGTGGAGGCCATAAATTTTCAGTGAAAATTCTGCCCGAAAATGCTTAAACATGAAATTTATTAGACAAAGCCGCTATACTGCTCGCAAAGAAATTAAAAATTTAAATAAATTTATATATGTGTGTGTGTGTGTGCGACACACATATACACACGTACGTGGTATGGGATAGCGTACAAATCAAGTGAGAAAAGTCTAAATAGAATGCTTGATACTATAGAAGATACTATCAAAAAGATTCTAAAATAATACCTTATAAATATAAGAACAACAATAATGCAAATAAATAAAACGCCTAACGAGAAAAAGATCATTAATTATTTTTTTTTCATTACATTGATAGATTTGGTACCAAAATGTATTGGACATTTGACATTAATTCAATCTAAATATATTTGGGATAATTACTTAAAATTTGATTTACATTACTCCCTACGTAGATTTTATTCACCCAATTTAGGCAAATGGACTGGTTACTGGTTGATTATACCCTATCAAAAGAAACCATCAATTATAAAATAAACAAAATGCATTTTCTTTCTGTTCCCTAACAATTTGCATAGATTAAAAAGGGTTGTGCCAGTAGCATTTTTATATATATATTTTTTGGTATTTGATTACTGAATTGGGGTTTGCGCGGAACTGAGAGACGGTTGCTCCTTCTATTGGATGACGATTGCTCGATGCGGTAGGTCATTGCCATGGTATGGGTCTGGGTATGGGGAACGGGAACAGTTAATGTTGATAACGGGTCTCTAGCAGGCCACTTTCTAGCGCTCCTTTTGGTCGACTTGGTCGCTGCTCGCGCTTTAGTCTAATGATGTCAATTACATCGTGCCACTCGCATTGTGGGCAACAAATGCATGCCAGCTTATAAGGCAGCAACAATGTGGCTAACAGCATCAGCGGCAGCAACAGCAGCAGCAACAGCAACAACTGCAACTGCAACAAGTGTCTTGGACTCGACTACAACTTCGACTTTGGCTTCATTAAAATTGCTTTTCATTTGGGTCCATGTCTTTCATATACGTTTCGGCTTTTCGTGCATGGTTTGTTGGCTTTTCCTCTGCAACAACAACAAAAGTAACAATAGCAACAGCAGCAACAACAACAACACCAACCATGGCCTAAAAAAATTTTAATGAGTTTTTATGAAATTGTACGAGTATTTTCATAGCCAAGTTTCCAAGTAAAGGCTACAAAAACCAACCAAAAAACAAACAAAAACAGCAACCGCAACACATTTCATTAAGACTTTTTCACTTGTTATACCCTACAATTGTGGTAAATGAGCTTAACTGCCTAAAGGCGGCTCCTTCGACCCAGTTATGTTTTTAGTTCAGATCAGTCGAGGTGACTGTCCCAGATTTGGAGAGTAGAGGAGACTGTGAAGAGTTTTGTATCTGTAGTTTCTTTTAGAACTAAAGAAACATGTTTGATTTTAAAAATTATAAAATTTTAAATGAACAATTTAAGTTAAAGATTGCGGCTTGAAGTATTGATTATAATATTCTTGTTGTAATTAAATGGTTAAAAAAAACTTAATAAAATTAAAATCTAAATTGGTCTAACATCGATTGCTAGAATGGAAAAGTACCCAGAAAAAAAGCAAATAGTTCGAAATTGTAAAATATTAAATTAATGAGCATAGAATAATACTAATAAAAACGTGATTTTGTAGCGACTGCTGCGACTACAGGGTATCTTCTAGTCAAACACATTTACCAAGCACATACATATGTAAGTATCTGAATGTTGAACTGCTCTACGGTATCTCATAGTCTCAAACTACTGACTTGCACAAACAAAAGACTTAGGCGACGAACTTGAATGAATTCATTGCCATTTAATGACAATTAAGAACAGAACAAACGCAGCTCGAAAGCCATTCAAAACGAACCATACTCTCATTGTAAAGCACTTGACAATACTTAGGAATAATATTCTGATAACAAAAAATAATTTTGGCTTGCCTGCACTTTTTTCGCCAACTTGCGTTGCATATTAATTAACTTTAAATTTATGGCTCAATTTTTGATACATTTTTTTTTGTTCGTTCCAAAATGGCATCAAAAAGAAGTAAAAAATCGTTTGTCGCAGACTGAAAACCAAAAAAAAAAAAAATCGTAATAAAATCGGTGCCCGTCACGCCCACGTTGCCGACTCAATGAGGCTGAATCGATGGGGCAGGGGGTGGCTCAAGACTTCCGAGGGGAGGGAGGGACACCCTTTTCACATCGGCTGTTTACGCCCAATTTGTCACACATTTCAACAGGTTGCAAGGAGGCATCATCAAAAAGCGAACGATGCGAGCGACGCACCGTCGAGATGACGATCAACGAGCCTGCTCAACCTCAACTGGCGGTAACAGCCCTCTGAGTCTAAGCCTCGGCTCGATCAGGGACCTGGCTCTGAATCTGAATCTGATGGTTCTCTGTTCATTCTGATGGTTATGCTCTGGTTCTGGCTCTGGCTCTGGGTCGGGGTAGGCGTTGTCGTTGCGGAATTTTCGGGCATGCCTTGCGGGCGTTATGAAGCGTGAGGAATTTCTTTCTTTTGCACTGCATCTTTTCGTTGTTGTTGTTGTTGCCCTGACCAAGGCGATGTTGTAGTTGTTGTTGTCCTTTCTAAGTGAAAAATTATGCAAAAGTGTTTTATTTTAATAGCGGAAATCATTTATAGAAGTTGTAACAAAGACTCAGCTCTCCTGCCATGTTTTGGGCTCTCGTTGTTGCTGTTGCTGTTGTCGTTGCCATTGCCCAGAGCTGTGTTTTGTACTCGTTAAACGACCGCCAACGAAGTTGCCGATGCGCAACGTTGTTGCCACAATCGAGGCTTAAGCTCAGGTAAAGGATCGCAGTTAAACGGCATCTCAAGCCCAAAACCCAAACCCAAAATCATCATTGACACTAATGAACCCCAAGCAATTTTCGGAAGTGCCTCGACTTTCCATTGGCTGCCACTGAAATCATTGTTAGGACAATGAAAGAGGGATAATTAGTTGGATATCGAAAGCTATTGAGAACGTGTTTTGTCAGATGGCTCTACAGTTTTAAAATATAGTGGTCATTCAACATTGAACTATTAAAGTCAGAAAATAAGTTTCGATACTAATTTCAGGAAATTTATGATTATCAAGCAATTACTGTAATACTATTTCCCAGTTCAGGGCAAAGTGCAATATATTTTGATACTGTCTTCACAAAAACATGCGTGAAAAGTGAGATTTGCGAATATGGCATTACAAGGGGAACTCATTTCCCGTATGACTTAATTTCAAAGCATCAAACAACATACAGAAAAACATAGCAAAAAATCCACAAACACCAGCAAGAAACGGAAAGAGAAATAAAAGTGGAAAAAATACACAATCAAAGCGTTGGTCAATAATTTCAGTTCCTTTTCGTTCGACGCTTCACCTTTTTGCCACGATCAGGCACGGCTCTTTAATATCGGTTCACATAAAAGACCGGGCAAAGTACAATTATAAAACCATTAATGCGGCTAAATTAGCTCATTTGTAATGAAACCGGGTTTCATAATCGTTAAAAAATTATTACAAAAAATAATAAAAAAATAGTAAAATGAAAAAAACGAAGCAAATGATAATCAAGCTAAGAGATACGACAAGTAAAAAGAAAAGGAACATAAAACGACATTCGAAGTAATAAAAGCAGATGGGATTGCAATTGATAAGCACTTTACGGCATTCCCATAAAAGTTGAATTAACATAAACAAAAACAAGAAGATTTTTATATGTTACCGGAGCGGAAATGTATACTATTAGAAGATGCTTAAAAGAACTCTTAACGTAAATGCAACAATTTTTTGCTAAAAGAAAAACGGAATTGCTTATGATTTAATAGAATAATTAATAGAAATTTTTAATAATAACTCTGACTTTTTAATCCATCTGACACTTTTTATTTTTAGCTTTGGAAAAAAGTTCTTGGCAAACAGGATTTAAATTGACCTTCAAGCAAACTTGGAACAAAACTAATATCTAAGCAAATTAATTATTAGCTTTCGGAATTTTCCAATATGCCGACTCAGTTTTCACTAGCATCAATCAGTCAGTCCGTCAATCAATCAGTCACTCTGCCAGTCTGTCAATCAGCATTTATAATATTTGATTGATGGCAGCTCTAGAAATGTCCCGTCACGTATTGATCGTCAACTGATTGGACTTCATTTTCAAACTGTGCATATCATTAAGCAGTAACCGCAGCAAGTTTGTGTTCTAAGTCTTCAGTGAGTATGCGGCATCTTTCTGAGGTTTGTCGCCTAAGTCTTTTGTCATTGTGCGTAACATTTCAATTAATGTCAGACTTGAAATACATAGCAGAATACTAACAAACACATAACTATGGCTTCTGCAAGCAAGAGCCAAAACAATTTCCATTCTCTCAATACTTCTTTCGCACATGTTTTTTTTTTTTTTTGCAATTTCTCAAGGTGCAACCACAATTTCCTCTGCTTATGAACTGAGATTTAATTGATTTGGTTAATTTTACATTGCCACCAGTTGGCTTTTAATTAAATTTGTTAATACGAACTTTCTCCAAACGCGTCGACAGCTACCGATCGTCGTCTCATCTCAGTCAAACTCAATTAAATGATAACAAATTAAATATACAATGTGTTTCTTTTTTCTTCGCAAGCAGCCCAGCTGCTGCTATTAAGATCGAAATGAGCGGCTGAGAATGAGTCTGAGTCTGGGTCTGGGGTTGGCCGATGGTCACGATACTGAGGCGCCGCTGGCAAGTCAGCGGCAGAATTCGCACACAGTTGAGGCCACTGTGCTGCCCAATGGCCGATGGCTGATGGTCGCTGGCTGCGGACGACACGTCTGCTGGCCGAAAAATTTATGGCCACATTCAATTGTCAAGTTTATGTGACTGCGACCGGGCCCAAATTTGCATAAGAGCCGCCGAGCGGCTCAACAGCAGGCGAACTTCTCTAGAATTCTCTCGTCCGCAGTATTTGAAAGTCTCATTGTCCAGCTCCAGACATACATAGCTGCAGTACCTAGGTATATACAGTTTGTCTGTCGACTCTCAATACGCATCCACATTGGCATTCTCTCCTAAATCTTCTTCATCTCGTTTTGTTCTCCATCTATTTCTACGAGTATACGAGTTCTCTCTCTCATTCGCATTCGCATTCTCTTTCACATTCGTTTTGTTTTATTTTATTTTACAGAGACCGGCATGCTAAAGGCGCTTTGATGGTTTTTGCATACAAATGACGAATTATGAGAATCTTATAAATTTGCCATTAAATTTTAATGCAAATAATCATGCAAATAATAATGAGAACAATGGCAAAATTGCTGTTGCCGAGCAGCTATTGAATAAGATGTCGCAGCGGGACTTTTCCGAGGTAAGTCTGGCAATATGGGAATGGGAATTAAAATGGGTATGGAGATGGGCATCATAATCGTAATAGTTATTGGGAATGTGAAATGTGCATGTTAATTAAGTGGGAATGAAAATAAAAATAAACTGAATTGAATCTCTGGGTGGCGAACATTTGCACTTAAACATCTAATGAGTACAGTAACATACTATATGTATTAATGCGGCTTAATGCGGCTAAGCTCGGATAAATAAATTGAAAAAAGTAAGGTCGTAGTATAATTAAAACCAGCATTATAAAGAAATTTTTTTTTTATGTTCATAGCGGATAAGTTTTAATAACGGATCAAATATTGCATTGAGCTTATATGCTCAATGTTGTATTTGATT
The DNA here is from genome assembly GCA_037043495.1 of Drosophila recens. Taxonomy (NCBI): domain Eukaryota; kingdom Metazoa; phylum Arthropoda; class Insecta; order Diptera; family Drosophilidae; genus Drosophila; species Drosophila recens. Next base: position 187,252 of record JBAMBJ010000726.1, read on the forward strand.
TGGCATCGAATAAATAGTTGGTGTTCGCAGTTCTCATATTTCCATGCTTTTTAAGCTCCCAATTTATACAGCATGACAATTACTTATGGCCTTCACAGAAACTTAATCATGCATTACGCTTGGAAATGAAGACAGATAACAACTACAAGAGAAAAACAAAAAAAAAATGGAAATAATTGAATACGAAAAGTAAGAAACTGGAAAAAACAAAAACAAAAAAACAATCAAAGAAGCCAGCGCTAATAATCAAAAAGATGGCAAAATGATTTCAATGTTGATTAACTGAGCGGCGAGACTACAAAAGGGCTAAGCAACAACAACAACAACAATGAAACACACGCCAAATTAAACAAAGCGCAGAGATAAAAACGCCAAACACAGATACAAATACACACACAGATACAGATACAGACACAGATACAGATATACACACAGAAAAGCATTCCCAGCTCCGACTACACCCTAGGCCCTTTCATCATATTCCGCGCTGTCATGTCACGGGTAACAACGACGATGACGACAACAACGACAACGACAACGACAACAACGATGAGCATGGGGACGACAACGTCAACGTTGTTGGATAAGTTTGTGGCGCATGTTTAGAAGCTTTCCTACTGTCTCTCTATCTATCCATCTGTCTGTCTGTCTGTCTGTTCATCCGTCTGACAGACTGACTGATCCGTCTGGATTTAAGTTTTGGGTTTGCTCTCCTCAACTAGATGACTGCAAATTGGTTTATTCTTTTCGTATCTTTTGTTTTTTGGGAGAGCGGATAATAAGTACCCAAGTGGCGGATAAGAGCGAACTACTGTTAGCCCATTCAGCAGATAAATGGATAAACAACGACACAGCAATGAGAACGGAAAGAAGAATGAGAACGGATACGAGAGGCCGTGAACGAAAGCAACAGCTAATTATTTTATTACGCGTTAAATTGCAACAAAATTCTTGACTTAAGCGCAAAACATGCCAATGTGCGCCACAAGCAATCGTGAAATTGTTGGCATTCCGATGCGGCGACTTTATCGATGGGCCATCGGGACGGGACGGGACGAGACGGAGCCCCATTCTCAATGCTCGATGCTTGATGCCCTCTGGCTCACATATGGCCAGAGCCCCACTTGGCAGTTAAGCTCCACTCGACTCGACTCAACTCGACTCGACTTCACTTCACTCCACACACAAACATCAACTTCAGCTGTGCTCGGGCAGCGGGGCAACTGTGTGGGGTGGGGGACTAGGGGGACTGCCTCTTGGTTGCATCTTTGGGTGCCACTTTTTTTTCCTCTTTCAGTTTCGCGTTGTTGTCCGCCCAAGTCAAGCGACCAGTTCTCGAATCGCAGGTTTTTTTTATTCCTCCTCAAACATTCCGATCTCTTTGCGCTCTCTCTCCCTCTCTTTATCGCTGTCTGTGCCTCTGTCTCTGTCTCTCCCTCTTTCCGCTTCTCATGCAGCTTCTTTCTGCAAATTTCTTGACTATTTTCTAAAATGTTTTAGTTGGAAATTGTTGGAGCGAGATGGCAGGCGTATCATTTTACATGACTTCTCTATGTGGCATTTGGGCGCCAATCCCTAAATTGATACACAGCACGATGATGACGCGACGCGAAGCGACGCATGCAACTGTAGCAACTGTAGCAAAAGGATCGCAACTCCAGGCGTCCAGACAGGATAACCTATCCGTTGACTGCTCAAGCGTTGCCTAATCTAAGCTATTTAAAGGCCTGCCTCAATAGTTATATGGTTTATTAATAGCAGAAAGGTTGCAAAGCATTTATCCACAGTTATCCGCCAGCTGCGATTTATAGTCAAATTAAAAAAGCCGCTTACTAGCAAAAACTAAAGTCAATCGGAATATTTTATTTAAGATCGAGCTTTACCATAAATAGGTTGGAAATCGTAATTAACTGCAGCTCTTTCCAAAAGAATTATATGACATTACACATCTTACATTAGCAGATTATCCGCTTTTATCCGTGGCTAGGATTGCAGTACCTTAGCTACTACAATTAGCCAATACAATAATAATTCCAACTGTGTTATAAGATATACAGTCGAACTTCCCTAACTCGAACTTCTATAACTCGAATTTTCTCTAACTCAAACAAAATCGAGTGGCAACAGCGTGTGCTGAGCAAGTTTCATACAAATCTGCTTCCGTAACTCGAACTTCCATAAGTAAAATTTTTCCATAGCTCGAACAAGAATATTGGCCCGTTCTTCTGTAAGTCGAAATTTTTCGGGAAAATTCCTAATAAAGTTTGAATTTTTATTCGTGTTTTAAAATGGCTGTTGTCATTTGAATCGGGAACTCCTTCTGGATACAGCAAAAGAAAGAAAAAAGCAATTTTTGAGAATATCGACAGGTCGTGAACAAACTGGAATCTGTTTTTGTTGAAAATAACAAGAAAAGTTTGCAATTTGAAATGATTTATGAATAAATGCAATTGTAGTTTCTTTTAAAAGTCGATAGTCTCCATAAGTCGAACTTTTTCTTTGGATATTTTTCTTTGGATAGTGATTCGAGTTAGGGAAGCTCGACTGTAGCTTTATTGCTTAAGGGATAAAAAGTCCCTAAGCTCGAATAAAGCTTTGTTGTTGCCTTAAGCTTAAAATGTGGGACAAGACGGTTTTAAATTGCTCAAATCATAAAATAGATGGTAACCCTTTAACCATAAATATTCATAGCAAGATCCTTAGCTCGGATAAACATATTCAACTTGGAACTTTGTCCGTATTAATCTATTAAACTATCGTTCTAGGTCTCGAAAGATATGTTTGGCCTATAGCCAATCCTATAGCTTATCCGAAATTATCCGTGGCTAAGCGTTTAGTGCGGATAGGAGCGAAGGCTTAGCTGCTCGCAATTTCGGTACTTTTTAATGGACCTGGGGTCTGGGATCTCGTAGGGCATGCCGGCTGTTATTATTATTATTTTTGAGTCGAGATGATAATATCTGCTAATATGAAACGACGGCGCTCCCTTCCGCTCTTGGCTTGGCCTTCGCAGTGGGATCTGTGAGTCTGTCTGTCTGTCTGTCTGTTCGTCTGTCTGTCTGTCTGTCTGTCTGTCTGTCTGTCTGTTCGTCTGTCTGTCTGTCTCTGGGTTAGCTTGGCCATGTTGTTGTGCGTGTTTATTTGACTTTGACCATTCGCTGGATAAGTTTTAAGCTTGGCTCTCGGTCCCCAATCAGCTAACTGAGATCTGCGCTAGCAACGCCAACGCTGTGCAAAAATTTCATTTTTTCTCTCTCACCCTGTGTGTATGTGTATGTGCGTGTGTATTCGCTTTTGTTTTTATTTTTATTTTATTTTTTTGATTGTTTTGTTATTTTCCTCTCTTTGTAACGCCCACTTCATTTGGCTTATCTCAAAGACTGAACGCTAGACGGCCGGCCAATATGGCGATGAGGGGCAAGGGGGGGCTTAGGGAAGGGATCTTCTTAGCTTTAATGGGTGCATAAAACATAAATTTCTGTCCTGCATCTGTCAGATACATTGTTTCTTATACTTGTATCTATGTAAACGCTCATGCATGCATCGACGAGCTGATTTATTCGCAAGAAAAGGAAAAATAAAAAAAGGTAAAGACAAGGCTAATCTAAGCACGTTATCCGTAACCCACGCCCCAAAAAAAAACAGCACCCCTCCGTCCAGGTATCCGACTACCCCTCCCCCCTGATCCGCTTCCCCCGCTGGCCACTGACAACTGACAACGGCATTTGGCACTTGGCACTTGCTGTGTGCACGTTTTCTAGGAAACAGCTCATCGCATTGGACTTGCTATCGTATTGAGTTTGGGTTTTGGCTTCTTTTGCTTTGGCTTTGACTTTGGCTTTGTGTCTTGCAGCCAGGCTAATGCATTTGCATACTCATTCCATTTAATTGCTGCAAAATATGTAGAAAGAAAAAAATCAACTGTACGCTCTTGTCACGGCCTCGTCTTCGTCTGCGTCCGCGCCCTCATCGTCAATCCTCGTCCTCGTCTTCGTCTCGTGCTCGTGCTCGTTCTCGGCTGTGGCATATGCCAAAAAAGGCTCCAGCTGCAACACCTCGCTCTGTGACCACCGGCTGCTTTGTTCGTGGCTCAGTTCTTGGGCCACGAATTCGTGGAATTGCTTCCGCATTTGCCTCGACCAGGAGCAGCAATCGGAGACAGCCAGTTGCAAGTTGGCAGTTGGCAGTTGACCGGGAAACGTGACTCAGTGGCCGCATACCTACCTGTAACTTGGACTCTGATTGCGATTGGAACTGGGATTGGGTTTGGGTTTGGGTTTGGGATTGGGATTTCGACTGTGACTCGCACTACAGTCGGCGGCAATTTAACATAATTACAGCGCATCAGCGCCGACTACACAGTGGGGCAAGCGCTTCAAAAAGCCAACACAAAATTGGCTTATTAAATATATTTCTCCATTTTTTTTTTATAATTTCCTTAATCATGCCCGAATTGATGATTTCACTTTTGAAAGCACCTGAAACACAGTCTAGAAGGTACAAATTTCACTGACATTGCAACGAAAGTCCTAATTGGAATATGGTCTGATTAATCTTTGTTCGTACTTGATGACTAAAAAGCTTTCTTCACTTTTGGTCATCCGGCTGTTTAACTTTCAATCATATGAAATCGTGCTCTTGTTTACATGATTATATTAAGAACAGACCCTGATCAACATCTCTTTATTATTTAAACCTTTATTCAGCATAAGATTCTTTTAGTGTTGTTCTTCTCTTCAATTAAATTATATTTTAATTACACACATGCTAAGTTTATAATGCGAACAAAGGCCCGAAAAACCGTCTTCAAAATCTATAAATATCTATCTTAATAATTTATGGCTTTTGGGATCTTCTGTAGTTAACCTTAAACTCACTATTCTCGAGTATGTTGAGCTTATAATTTCGGGTTATCAATTTCTCAATCTCTGGCTTAGCTAAATATTTACTTTTCAAGTTCTTAATAAGGATTTTCCTTCAAATAGGCTTAATATCTGCTTCTTATGTGCATTTTAATAGTTAAAGTCATTTTAAAAAAATTTATTAAAACTAAAATGAAATTTATAATATAATAATAACAATTAGAAAGGCATTACTTTCTTAATGTTTCATTCACACATTTATCTCAGATATTCTTTAGTTTGATGAAGTTGAGTAACATTTTAACAATTTTAATATTTAATTTAACATATTTATTTTATTTGCGCTTATTCAGTGCTATGAAAATGAATATCACAAAAAAAAATTAAAAATTAAACATAAGAAAATTATAAGCAAAAATCAAAATTAAAAATGTAAAATCATTAGCCCTTACAAATGAAACGGCTAAACGGTTATTTCGGTTTCGGTTTAAAGGTTTCGGTCAAATGCAAATTGTTTTCTTCGGTTTGGGTTTCAGTTACGGCTTTAAATTTCAATCGGTTTTTACCGGTTTAAGCTTACGGTTTCGGCTAGGCTTTTAATCCCTGGTTATTGTTCAAACTTGTTTTCACTATTAGACCTAACATAATATGCAGTTTAAGCCGCTGTCTCAAGCGAGTTTTATTTTGTTGCATGCCACACTCGATGTCGATTATCGCTCATTAATCTCTCTTTGTCTTTCTCCTTCTCTCTGGACAGAACGAGCCGGAATGCACGCCGGAATTGCCCGCCGCGAATCGCGCCCTGTTCCTGGAGAAGGTGCGTCAATCGAATGCCGCCTGCCAGAGCGGCGACTTTGCCACAGCGGTGCTGCTCTACACGGACGCACTGCAGCTCGATCCGGGCAACCACATCCTCTACAGCAACCGCTCGGCCGCCCGGCTCAAGCAGGGACAGTTCGCGGCGGCTCTCCAGGATGCGACCCAGGCCCGTGAGCTGTGTCCCCAGTGGCCCAAGGCGTACTTCCGCCAGGGCGTCGCCCTGCAGTGCCTGGGCCGATACGGCGAGGCGCTGGCCTCCTTCGCAGCCGGACTGGCCCAGGAGCCGAGTCACAAGCAGCTGCTGGCGGGACTCGTGGAGGCGTCGCTCAAGAGTCCGCTGCGTGCGGCGCTGGAGCCCACGTTGCAGCAGCTGCGTGCGATGCAGCTGCACGAGTCGCCGTTCGTGGTCAGCTCGGTGGTCGGTCAGGAGCTGCTCCAGGCATCCCAGTACCAGGCTGCCGTCGCCGTCCTCGAGGCTGCCCTGCGCATCGGCAGCTGCTCCCTGAAGCTGCGCGGCTCCGTCTTCAGTGCCCTGAGCTCGGCGCACTGGGCTCTCAATCAGTTGGATCAGGCCATTGGTTACATGCAACAGGATCTGGCAGTGGCCAAGTCCCTGGGCGACACGGCCGGCGAGTGTCGGGCGCACGGCAATCTCGGCTCCGCCTACTTCAGTCAGGGCGCCTACAAGGAGGCGCTCACCGCCCATCGCTACCAGCTCGTCCTGGCCATGAAGTGCAAGGACACGCAGGCGGCTGCCTCCGCCCTGACGTCCCTGGGCCATGTGTACACCGCCAGCGGGGACTACCCCAACGCACTCGCCTCCCACAAGCAGTGCGTGCAGCTCTTCAAGCAGCTCGGCGATCGTCTGCAGGAGGCGCGCGAGATCGGCAACGTGGGCGCCGTCTACCTGGCGCTGGGGGAGTGCGAGGCGGCCCTGGACTGCCACACGCAGCATCTGCGCCTGGCCCGCAAGCTGCACGACCAGGTGGAGGAGGCAAGGGCCTACTCGAACCTGGGCTCGGCCCATCACCAGCGTCGCCAGTTCCCGCAGGCAGCCGCCTGCCACGAGCAGGTGCTGCGCATCGCCCAGTCCCTGGGGGACCGCAGCATTGAGGCGCGCGCGTACGCGGGATTGGGGCATGCGGCGCGTTGTGCCGGCGACGCAGCTGCCTCCAAGCGTTGGCACGAACGCCAACTGGCCATGGCGCTCGCAGCACGCGACAAACTAGGGGAGGGACGCGCCTGCTCCAATCTGGGCATTGTCTATCAGCTGCTGGGAGCCCACGACGCCGCCCTGAAGCTGCACCAGGCGCATCTGGGCATTGCCCGCGCCCTGGGCGACCGGGCGGGCATGGGACGGGCCTATGGCAACATGGGCAACGCCCACGCCGCCGCCGGAGCGTACGAGGCGGCCGTGAAGTACCACAAACAGGAGCTGGCCATCAGCCAGGCGGTCAACGATCGCAGCGCCGAGGCGGCCACCCATGGCAATCTGGCGGTGGCCTATCAGGCTCTGGGTGCCCACGATGCCGCCCTGGCGCACTATCGTGCTCATCTGGCCACGGCGCGATCTCTCAAGGATGCCGCCGGCGAAGCCTGTGCTCTGCTCAATCTCGGCAACTGCCTCAGTGCCAGACAGCTGTATGGCGAGGCGGTTCCCCACTACGAGAGCTATCTGATGCTGGCCCAGGAACTGGGCGACGTCGCCGCCGAGGGCAAGGCCTGTCACCTGTTGGGCTATGCCCATTATTGCCTGGGCAACTATCGGGCTGCGGTTCGGTACTACGACCAGGATCTGGCCCTGGCCAAGGACGCACAGCACCGGCCGCACATGGGACGCGCCTATTGCAATCTGGGACTGGCCCATCTGGCGCTGGGACACACGGCCGCCGCCTTGGAGTGCCAGCAACTCTTTCTGGCCGTTGCCCATGCGACGGGGCAGTTGCCGGCCAAGTTCCGTGCCCTGGGCAACATTGGAGACATCCTCATCCGCACAGGTGCCCATGAGGAGGCAATCAAGCTCTATCAGCGTCAGCTGGCCCTGGCCAGGTCCGCCGGCGAGCGGGCCATGGAGGCAGCGGCCTGTGGCGCTCTGGGATTGGCGCATCGTCTGCTGCGGCGCTGGGACAAGGCCTTGGGACATCACACACAGGAGCTGACCCTGCGCCAGGAGCTGGGCGATCTGGCAGGCGAGTGCCGTGCCCATGGGCATCTGGGCGCGGTTCACATGGCTCTTTGCAGCTGGACGCACGCGGTCAAATGCTATCAGGAGCAACTGGAGCGGGCGCAGGAGCAACGGGACGCGGCAGTGGAGGCCCAGGCACACGGCAATCTGGGTATTGCCCGTCTCAACATGTCGCACTACGAGGCGGCCATTGGCTGTCTGGAGGCGCAGCTGGGCACCCTGGAGCGCGTCTCCCTGCCCTCCACCCAAGCGGACCGGGCGAGAGCTCTGGGACATCTTGGCGACTGCTATGCCGCCCTGGGCGACTATGAGGAGGCCCTGAAGTGCCACGATCGGCAGCTGCAGCTGGCTCTGGGGCTGGCCAGTCATCGGGATCAAGAACGCGCTTATCGCGGGTTGGGTCAGGCCCGTCGGGCTCTGGGACAGCTGCCCATGGCTTTGGTGTGCCTGGAGAAGCGTTTAGTAGTTGCCCATGAGCTGCTCAGCGCCGAGGTCAAAGCCCTGGCTTATGGAGATCTGGGACACGTACATGCGGCGTTGGGTAACCATGCACAAGCCCTGAACTGCCTGGAGCATCAGCGGGAGCTGGCACGCGGTCTGCAGGATCGTGCCTTGGAGTCGGATGCCATGTGTGCGCTGGGACAGGTCCAGCAGCGCATGGGACAGCTGGCGGAGGCACTGCAACTCCACGAACAGGACCTTCAGCTCTGCACGGAGCTGGCGGCGCCATCGCTCCAGGCACGAGCCTTGGGCAATCTTGGTGCCGTCCACGAGGCACTTGGGCAGCAGGACGAAGCCTTAAAGTGCTATGAAAGACAGCTCGGACTCAGCTCGGATAGGCTCGGCAAGGCGCTGGCCTGTGGTGCACTGGGACGGGTGCATCACCAGCTGGAGCAGCATGGACAGGCAGTGGAGTATCTGCGGCAGGGTTTGGCCAGCGCTCAGTCCATTGGCAAGTCGGAGGAGGAGGCCAAAATAAGACATCAATTAGGTAAGTCGAGAGAGCTCTGCTATGAACCACTACACTGAAAAAAAAGACCACTTTCTAAAATCAAAAATATTCATCTTAAATATTTTGATCTTGAAATAAGAATATTTTAAGACCAAATTATTAAAACTAAGAATATTAATCTTGAAAATCATAAGTTCTTAATATAAGAATATAATTCTCAAATTTAAATATTTTTTTTAATATAAGACTATTTTAAGACCAAATTACTGAAACTCAGAATATTATTCTAAAAAATCTTAAGCTCTTTATATAAGAATAAAAATCTTAGATCTTAGATCTTTTTCTTAAAAAATAAGAACAAAAATCTTAAAGTTTTGTCACTTTTTGAGACTTAGAATTCACAACTGGTTCTGGCGCCTCAAAGTTGACATTAGGCGTGGATCGCTGGTCAAGTGAGCACAACGGTCTTGATGATAGAGATTCTCCAGAAACAGCTTTATACCGAGCCATGCTTCTTGCGTTCTGCAAGTGCTTTGTGTGTTGTTGCTTAGTGTCATATCTATGTATATTACTAGACCTCAAGTTACCTAAAAATTACTTCATTCTCTTAAAATGTTAAGATGCTTAATCTTTATTTGAAATTGAGTATTTAATACTTTTTGGTCTATAAATAAGAACATATAATCTTAAGAAATAACAAGTTTTATTCTTATACTAAGATTTGTGGTCTTGAAAATGTAAGAATTTATGATCTTTATAATAAGAGCTTCGTCTTAATTGAAATTGTCTTAGAATCAAGATGTGTTTTCTTACTTCAAGATTTTCATGTTCTCGACGTATTTTATAGACCAAAGTTGTCAGTTCTGAATACGAAATCTTGATTTTAGATCCTTTCTTTTTTATCAGTGCGCCAGTTTTAGTTGGCGTGACTAACTGACAAGTAACTCCCTCTATTTTAGGTCTTGCTTTACGCTCCTCTGGCGACCCTGAGGGTGCGCGCATTCAACTGGAAACTGCTGCCCAGCTGCTGGAGTCTGTGCGTCAGGAACAGCGCAGCCCGGAGGCACGACTGGCTTTGTATGAGCTGCAAACAAGTTGCTACCATTTGCTGCAACAACTCTTGGTGGCCCTGCAACGGAATGAGGATGCGCTTGTTGCCGCCGAACGCTGCAAGGCGAGAAATGGTGCCGACGCGAAGGCGCCTCTTCCAGCCACAGCGACGTCAACAGCAACGTCCGCCCCTCTGGCGGACATTGAGGCCATTCTGGAGGCGGTGAATCGGGGCAGGATGCCCGTGCTGTACTACAGTCTGGCGGGGGAGCAGCTCTATGCCTGGCTGCTGCAGCCCCAGTCGGGAATCGTGCGCTTCCACGCGGCACGCATCGACCCGCAGACGTTGCAGCTGCCCCTCTCACTCAGCGAGTGCCACGAGGAGGATGAGGATGAGCAGCAGATGCCGCGGGAAGGGGAACAGTCCGAGACCGATGGGCAGTTGCTGTTGGAACGTTATGTGAACATGGTGCGCGATAATCTCGGCGTGAACTCGCAGAGTCTCCTCCACGAAGGCGATGGCAGCGGATGGCGTGCGAGCAGCGAACAGTTGCTCGAGGATCTACCCGGCGCTGGAGCTGGCGGCGGGGGATTCCTGCGCATGGTCAGTCGCAATCAGCTGCTGAACTCATCCAACTACTCGCTAAGCTCGCTCTTTTCGCTGGGCTCCGTGGCGAGCTTGCAGGGATCGACCCGCTCTGTGGGCAGTCGCAGCTCGCGGCGAGCTCCTGCTCCGCCCGCGTGGCGTGGACCCGCCTGCCTGCACACGCTGTACAATCTGCTGCTGGCGCCATTCGACGACCTACTGCCCAGCGGCGCCAGTGTGTCCCGACAGGGCAGACGCGAACTCATCCTGGTGCTGGACAGCGCGCTCTACCTGGTGCCATTCGCCATCCTGCGCGCAGCCGGCGACGACGGCGAGTATCTCTCGGAGCGCTGTGCCCTGCTGACGGCGCCTTCGTTGCAATCCCTGCGGGGTCGCTCCCGCAGCCGTCGGGACCGTGGTCGCCCGCCCACAGCTCTGGTGGTTGGTGGACCTCGCGTGCCAGCTGCTCTGGCCGAGCGCTGGGGCTGGGCGGCCGCCGAGTCTCCGGCTGCACTCCAAGAAGCCGCCATGGTGGCAGACATGCTGCAGGCCAATGCCCTTGCCGGCTGCAATGCCACCAAAGAGTCCGTGCTCGCCGAGCTGTCGAGCGCGGAGTGCGTCCATTTCGCCGCCAATCTCAGCTGGAAACTGGGCGCCGTTGTGCTCAGTCCCGGGGATGTGGTCACCGCGGAGCAGCAGCAACAGAAGGAGCCCCACGAGCCACAGCTGTCGGACTTTACACTCGCCGCTGCGGAGCTGCGTCAACTACGTCTAGGCGCTCGTCTCGTCGTGCTGAGCTCCTATCACTCGGTGGAGCCCATAACTGGCTCTGGTGTTGCCCAACTGGCTGGTGGTTGGCTCTTGGCCGGCGCAGGAGCCGTGCTCATCTCGCTGTGGCCCGTACCGGAGACGGCTGCCAAGATTCTACTGCGCGCATTCTACTCTGCATTGCTGCAGGGCGCAAGAGCTGCTCGGTAAGTGAATATCAAACCCGTCTGGAGTTTGTGAATTGAGTTTCATCAAAAAGATACTTAGGTTCCTTTTTGTTCATTATCTTATGGGATATATTTTCTTACTCACTTACGTTCTTCTCTCGATTTTAGCGCCTTGGCTGAGGCCATGCAGACAGTGCAGCACACGAAGCACTTTGCACATCCTGCGAACTGGGCTGGCTTTCTGCTCGTGGGAGGCAATGTGCGTCTGTCCAACAAAGTGGCCCTCCTGGGACACGCGCTCTGCGAGCTGCTTAGGACGCCAGAACGTTGTCGAGATGCGCTGCGCGTCTGCCTGCACCTGGTGGAGAAGAGTCTGCAACGCATTCATCGGGGACAAAAGAACGCGATGTACACGACCCAGCAGAGCATTGAAAATAAAGCGGGTCCTGTGGCCGGCTGGAAAGATCTTCTTATGGCCGTGGGCTTTCGGTTTGAGCCCGCAGCGAATGGGATTCCCTCGAGCGTATTCTTCCCCCAAACGGACCCCGAGGAGCGTCTCTCGCAGTGCTCGGCCAGCCTGCAGGCTCTTCTGGCGCTGACTCCGGCGACTCTTCAAGCTCTGGCCAAGCTGGTGAATAGCGCCGAGCATGCGGATGATATCATTGCTGTTGTCAGGAATATCTTGGCCCAGTTCCCTGCCAAGCCGGAGGCCGAGGCCTGCATCGAGATGCCTTTGAGTGTGCGACTTTGGCGTGTCGCTGGCTGCCACGAGCTTCTGGCCTCAGTGGGCTTCGATCTCACCGAGGTTGGTGCGGATCAGGTGATTCTCCGCACGGGCAAACAGGCCAATCGTCGTCATTGCCAGTTCGTGCTGCAGGCTCTCCTAGCTCTCTTTGGTAAGTTTCGATCAGCGCATTCTCCCTGTCTCCTCCTGTCTTAACCATATTTACTTTTCCTGCAGACACCCACGAGGCCCCCAAGAGCTTGAGCCTCGACTCCTCGGCCCACAGCAGCAGCAGCTGCGAGTCCCTTGCCGAGCCCGAGCTGGATGTGGCCGCCGTGCCACCCACCACGAACAATGGAGGCAGCGGAGTCTCCAACTCAACGGCTCCCACCTCGACGCAGTCGCCGTTGCCGCTGCATCCGCGCAGTGCCTTCATCTCGTATGTCCGTCGTCGTGGCGAGCCCGATGGCGGCGGCGGCCTGGACTCCAGTCTGGCCAACACCACGGACAGCGAGCACTCGCTCTCGGATGGCTATGCGACGCAGGCGGGCAGCGGTCAGGCGGGTCCCCGTCTCGGCTACGCCAGTCTGCGTGGTCCGGTGCGTGTTTCCCGACCGGGAGGCGGCGGAGAGAGTGACGCCGCGTTTACGCCCAGTCCACCCGTGACCGATCCCAGCCTATCGCTGGCGTTGGCTCATCAAACGCGCATCCGGTGCCTCTACGCTCAGCCGGGCACAGCGCCAGGTGGCTCATCGGTGGCTCCGCCGATTAATAACAATCGACGGCCGGATAGCTCCAGTTCGGCGAGTAGCACGACGACGGACTGGGAGGGCTCTGGACATGCCACCGTGCTGCGACGTGGCGCCGCTGCAGGTGCCCAGCATCAGCTGCTGCAGCAACAGCCTCCGCAGCAGCCTCCCCTGCCGCCTCCACGTCCTCCAGTCTATCACAATCTGGGCGCAGGCGGACGCAGCAAGCCGAAGATTAAGCTGGGCAGTGCACAGAGTTCCCTCGCGGCGCGGGTGAACAAGGAGCATGCACTCTTCATGGACAGGCTGAGTGTGCGCACAGAGCTGAGTGCTCCAACGGTGCTGAGTAATCCGGCTCCTGGATCCGGAGTCGTTGCGAGTGGAGGTCAGCGCAAGGCTTTGTCGCTGACGGAGGAGGAAGCCGCCAATGTGGCCTTCAATCCCGCCAGCCTCTACTTCTCGCCAGCGGACAGCGAACTCCTGAGCGAGCCGAAGCAACCGCTGGAGGAGACGCCCGTCAAGCCGAGTGTCAAGTGCATCCAGGACAGCATCATGCGCCACATGAACCGTGAGTTGACGCCCAGCATCTCGGAGCTGTATCATGAGCGTAGCCTGGGACTGGGCCTGGCACCGCCTCTATCCAAGCTGCTGCTGAATCCCAACTACGAGGAACAGGAGGTAACCACCATGGTGGAGGGCAGCGCCCAATCCGTCGGCAATGCGGCGGCCATTAAAACGCTTGTGGATGCAGTCAACGAACTGGAGTTGAGTGGCAGCTCCTCTGGGGCGACCATTCCCACTGTTGTGGGCGGAGGTGTCGGCGGTGTCGAGCAAGAAGCCACAGCAGCTCCAGGTGCCATCGACGCCGAGTCCACCTGCTCAATTTGCGGCGAACGCGCCGATGTCGTCTGTCGCTGCAAGGCGGCCACCATGCAGAAGAAGGCGACGCTGAAGCCCTGGCTGAGCAACGTGCCCGCCACGAGCCTCGTCCAGGCCAGTGAGCTGACCACCGCCGACATCCTCGAGCGTCGCCTCGAGACCGTCGTGCCCAGCGCCCCCTTCGCCGCCGAGCTGTGTCGGCGCGACGAGGGCGACGGTCGCTCCGTAGCCGACTCCCAGTGCAGCAGCAACTACAAGCGCGTCCTGGCCACGGCCGGCGCTGTGAGCGGTCTCGTCGTTGGCATTGGGCCTGGCGACGCCGAGGCACAGAGCGCCAACTCCGGCGCCACCTGCTCCTCCGCCCGCCTTGTCTAAGACCTGCGAGTTCGATATCCACTTCTTGATATTACCAATTACATTTAGTTTTAGTTGTAATTTTTAGTTATGCTTAAGGTTCGACTTCCGCCTTGTACTGATCATCTTAGCCCTAGCATATCGCAATCTATTTATTTATTTATATAGAAGTATATACTTACACATACATACACATATATCTACACTGATTAATTTACTTCACACACATACACATACAAACACTACACTTGCTTATTTGTAATATTTAAACAAAAGCCACTGATTAAATTGTATCCATTTATACGAAAACCCTGATTTTGTTATAATTATTTCCTTTTTAGTACAATGAAATGTGTTATAATAATGTTGCAAACTGTTATACTGCTCACAACGCCGCAAAAAAATCCTCATCAAACTTAAATCAATCGAAAACTGAAATTATCAGGTGTGCTACAGAAATCGCAGCGTTTTTGCGTTCAGCAATTTCAATAACCTTTTCGAACATGGCTGCTAAGGGTTGACACCTTCTTAGATTAAATTATCCAGGAGTTTGGCTAGCAACTTTTTCCGGTTTGTTATTGCAAAACAATAAGATTTAATTTTTTTTTGCGTTTTAGTTTATGTAATTTAATTTTTTTATATAATAATTGATTTTATTTCGCTAAACAGAATTTTAAAGTAATTGGCGCAAGAAAAACATTTTTTTCACAAATTGCACAACAAGTAAAAGGTTTTTTTTCGGTGAAACTTGATTTACCGCTGACCCTGACTTCGAAAATCTAAATCGGACTAGGTGGCAGCATCGCACGCCAGCTGATTTAGCGCTAGTTCGTTCCGCACAAAATTATTTTGCGGATTGACCTGTGGCACAACGGTATGAAACCTAACAAACCTATAAAAATTGGTAATGGATAATGAATAATTTAATCTAAGAAGGTGTCAACCCTTAGTAGCCATGTTTGAAAAGGTTATTGAAAACGCTAAACGCTAAAACGCTGCGATTTCTGTGGCACTCCTACATATATGTGTATGGTATGCAATTACACGTTCCTTAATGGTCTACAACTTTTATACTTTTTTCCCGTCAAATCTGGTTTTTTCCAAGGGCCATTTGCTAGAAAAATTTGCAAACAGCGGGCATAGCGGACCTCAGGCTTTTTTCTTTGTTAAAATACTTTTTTTCAGACTATTTTTGTAAATGCCCAAATATAGGGAAAATTAAAACCCAATATAAATTAATTCACCTTGTGAAATGGCAAAGTAATGACAGCACTACCAAAATTTTGAATTGAATTCAATTCCTATAAGGATTCTGGGGGCAACAATACTTTTGCATACCTGATTAAGGTTGCCATTAATACTTTACAGTGTACTTTACATATATAAGGTAATTAGTTCAATAGATTGCTACTTAAAGTTAAAATAATATATTTTATTATGAATTATAAAATGTGCTGCATATAAGCCTCCCGATAAATTTGTACGGATGGTAAGAACGGGATTTTTATATAATAATGAAAATCAGGAGAATGACGACAGCATTGATGATATTATTCACATCTAATGAATAACAAAGCTGCTGCTTTTCAAATTGTAATTTTGTGCGCTCACTCTTCCCCTCTCGGGAGAAAATAAAGTAATTAATGAGTTGAAAAACTACCAACTAAAAGTTGGCAACACTGCTTGACACACAGTTACTGTGACAACGCTACAGCTTGTGTTATACTGTTATACAACCGTTGTTGCCCTTACCGTTTCAGTCATATATGTATAAAGTTCTTTCATTAATATTCTAATTTTATTGTTTTACACTTAGTATAAAACAGAAATAATAATGGCCTGATATGCTGCTGAAATGGGAAGCATATCTGGCAAGCGGTTGGTATACTTTTCCTTCAAAACTGTAATAAGCTTGCTTAGTGTTTACCAAGTTGACAACTGTAATACACTTGAGTTTAGTTGTTACCCAATAGTACCAATTTCAACAAACTAAAATACTAAATATAAATAGATTAATTGTACAACTAGTAGACAAGTGCTCTACAACTGTTATACAGTATCAAGCCCAGCTGTTATTCAACTGTTTTGAGTTGTTGCAAATTGTTTTATAACTGTTATACAACGGAAATGAAATTTATTTTAAGCTGACACAATTAAAAAGCAATAATATTACTTATCAACCAATCGGTCGCATTGAACTATCAAGTAAGCCAGCGACCCGAGCTGTCAGACTTGCCAAATGAATTATTGCAAACATGTGCAAAAATCTATTGACAAAATTCCCAAAACAAAATATAAATACGAGTAAGTAGAGATTTATTTAAAAAACAAGCAGAGTCGAAGAGTTCGGACGGCGTTTTAAATGCCACAGTGAAATGCGAGCGAGCACACGAGTATATGATTTATTGATAATTATCAACTTGACCCTTGACAGGCACAGTGAGGCAAGCCTATGGCAAACCCAAACTAACCTATGGTGTTAACTTTTGATATTAGGAGTCTTTCGTGCCTGAATTGTGCATTTTACAGAAGGTTTTTGGGCGTTGGCAAAGTTAAAAAGTTGCAAATTGAATACGTCTTACGGATAGACTGCTGTACCTGTCTGCCAAATATTTATAATAAGACTTTTCTTTTCCGGCTGCTGGCAACCGATTGAGACGACACTGCATCATCATCATGATTGCTGTTCGTTTGTCAGTTTGTCCGTTGGCATGGAGTGGATTGTCATCCCGGCCTTTGAGCCTCTCGTTTATATCAGCGCATTATATTTATGATCATTTAATTAGCATGTCGGAGTCCATTAAAGTGATTGATATGGTTATGGAACCGAAAGGGCAAAGGAGAACTACCAAAAATATAAATAAATCGCACTGCTCAACGGTTACACTGCCATATATTTCTATTTCCCATTTATTGCAGTCACAATAAAAGTGCATTTCAATAATAATTTGTATACGTGCATAACAAATAAACATAGTAAATATTACATATAATATTATTTGACGTTGTCCGACCACTCTATTTATTACCCTCACTCGGGCATTTCTCTTCCTTTTTGTTTTGATATTTACAGTCGCATTTATTCTCTCTACGGTATTATGTATAAATGACAACAGCCTCGTATACAAATGTTATAAAACATTTCCATTGACTCTAACATCCCAAATACAAAATTGAACACTTCAAGCGCGTCTTAGGCTGCTTGCACACTGTGCAACAAGCTTCAGATCAATTAAATAAATCTCTATTAGACCAGCTACCATTCAGAGTTCTGAAGCCAAGGACAGGTTCATAAGAGCTTTTAATGCCTTTGAAGTCAAGTTTCTGACTCAAAACCGAGATCTTTTCAATAAGAAATACTTCTTTATTTTTAACATTTTACTTCATCTGATTATTTTTGGAAAATTTCAGTAAAGCAAAAAATTGTTCAGTTAAATAACCAAAAACTATTGAATAAAAATAAAAACTTTAAAATCGAATGTCAGTAAAAAAAAAAAACAATAAAACAAGAAATCTATTTTTTTTAGCAGCATTGTTAATAACTTTTAAGATTTTCTAAGTTTCAATTAAAAATTAGTATTCGAAATTTTATTATTATTTGATCCTTTCCATAAATAAATAATACATTCATAGACTTGCAATAAAAATGTGCTAATTTTGCTAGAGAGTTTTATTTTGTTGGATGGTGTAGAGAGCGTCTAAGGCCCATCTCTATTAATTGATAAGATTTATTGACACCTCGCACCCGATCGTTACAAATTGACCTTTGGCGATGACTATGACGACGTCGCTGCCAGTACCGTTACTGCGTCGCAGAGAAACGAGCCCCTCGGGCCACCTACTAAAATCGCCTGTCCGCTGTCCACAGCTAGTTGCGAGTTCGATCAGCCCGACTATTCGTGGGCACAGCAAATACTCGCAGTTTATTCACAGTATTCAGAATCCAACTCATGCTCACGATTCAAATCCGAGTGAGAAAAAAAGAGACAGAAATGGAGGCCGACGTCATGTACATACAATACGAGTATGTGGAACTGATAGCTGATAACTTTTCTCGAGGCAATCCCCCCCTTGATGGCACATTATTTCTGCGCTTGATGACGATGTACCCAGATTAGACGGCGCTATTGCGATTTTGGAGGTTCGTCTGTACGCTAAATCTGGAACACTTGCCCTTGCCGGAGATGTGTTCAAGGTGACGACGCCAGAAGCTATCGTACTGCACACAATAACAACAAACATCCTACAATTGTAGATTCTTATATTAAAGTTGTTTTTATTCCAATTTGACGACCCACATACACATGAAAAGATATAGTTTCCTTATATATAGTTTCAATTCCGGGTTCGCATCTCCTAGACTTAGAAAGATCAAGTTGTCTTTTTTCTATTTATTTCCTGTTTCTTCAATTATCATTTCATCATCAGGTCGACTTAAAGTGAACCTTCAGTTGTTTTTATACCCAATAATGAGAGGAGTTGCAAATAAAATCCACGGCAACTTTAAAAGAAAACCTCAGGAAAATTATTTTTGTATCCTGTTTAATAGTGCTCCTGTTATAGTTAGAAGATCTGACCATACAGTGTTTCTTACTAACTATGCCTTTTGTATAGTACAAGTGATTTCACATATTTATATACCTAAGTAGTAATGCGATCCGCTTAATTTAAATACTTATATGTTTGTCAAACAGAAAAATTAACAAATTAATAAGAATACAAACTGCAATATATCATCTCGATGATTAATACATATTTCAAAATTTGATTCCATTCTTTATTTTTCTTGATGTAATTCTCAGGGAACCTCAGACATACATAAGTACTTATGATACTAATCATACGTGCCAAAGCTGAAGCCTGCAGCTTTCTTTTTTTAACTTGCAGTTTCAAAACCAGCTGGATCTATGTACATATGTGTACATACTAAATATGGGATAAATATTACCAAATTTGGTATCTTTAGCTGTTAAATACCATGTTTAAATGTTGGCTTAAGTCACATTTAATGAAAGCCAGTTGACTAAAACAGCATTTATTAACAATAATGACACAATTAAGTGGCAACCATAAACACTCAACGGAAAAGCGTTGAAAAATTAATTGCAAATAAAATTAAAAATTAGTTTTGGTTTAACCCAACTGCATTATAAAATTGGCAACAGTTTCTCACAGCTAGGTGTTCATATCAATTTAGCGATTTAAAATCAATATGTATAAGCTTTATTGCGTTAAAATTGCCTCCTTTTGACTGCAACGTAGTTACTTATGTTATTCTAACAAACTTAATGCCCTTTGTGACCATTTAAATACCAAGCCTAAATTAAATATGAAAATAAATTTAAGAACTTTATTTTTTTGGAGAATTTGAAAGATGCAATCGACAAAATCCGGTTTCTTCCGGTTTGTTATAAGTAAGTTAAGTTAAGTTAACGATGAGTAAATCCCAGAAATGATCAATTTCAATTGTTTTTTAATACTATACAAGCTAGTGTCATTCCTTATTCTGTCTGTGGGCGAACTGTGATGCAATCAGTTGCCTCATATGCTTGCTCCAGTTGTAAGTATTCTACTTCAGTCTTATCGGTCAAGTGCAGCCTTTACTTACAACTACAACTACAGTGCATAAAAGTAGGAGAACATTCATATGTGTGTGCATTTGGATAAAGATAAGTCCAGCACGTGACAGCGCGAGGCAGCGCGGATGTGGCACAGACCCTTTGATAAAACCCAAGTAAATATACTATATGATACGTTATACACTCACATTTCTGAGGCTCTGGAATCGGACACATTTCCTTCGTTTACATCCACTTCGACATCGACATCGCAATGACTGCAAGTGGGGATCCTACATTGATGGCTGATTAGGTGACCGGACAGGGGCGACGAAAGTGCCGATAGCTCTGTTTTGAAAGGCAACAAAAATGCCATAAATCATATAGCATATATATGTACGTACATTGTACACACAAATGTACTCTAGATGTGAATACTATATAGCAAACAATTTGATTGTGAATTCTCCCGTTGCGTTCGGCGATCTATAAATGTGAGCCGTCTGAAACGGCAACGATTCAATAACATCTCGTACTGCCAACTGAGCGGTACTTTCAAGTCAACCCAATATATAGAATTATATATATATATATTTTTTTTAAATTTTCTTTATTTAAAAAAACCTTAAGATGAGAATCCTACAAGAGGTGATTAAAACATTTTTTGAAAAATATCCAAACTGTGACTAAATTACCTGTGTTTGTGTTTGTGTTTGTGTTTAGCATCAAATCCATTTGCTGGATCCTTCGGAGCTGATGCGTCCAGAACCCTCATTTGCCGACAAGAATCCCTCCAAGTTCCGTGACTATAGCGTCGACACCGAGGATCCTCTCAAGGAACGTGTCCGTCGCACATATCGCCAGATGCATTTGAATCAAACCGTCGACTTTGTTAATGGTAAGTGCCCAGAAATACTCGGACAGGAAATCCGTCGACCTTCTGAACTACCTTCAATTCTGTGATTCTTCCAAAGGACGTCGTGCTCGCTGGCTAAAGTTCAATACGATTCAGATGACCGTGCGTCAGGCGCTGGAGAAGCTCAACGATTTGGTGGATGAATCGGATCCTGATCTAGATTTGCCCAACATCATACACGCTTTCCAAGCAGCGGAGCGTGCCCGCCTGGAATTTCCGCAACACGATTGGCTGCACTTGACCGCATTGATCCACGATCTCGGCAAGATCATGGCCTTCTACGATGAGCCGCAATGGGCCGTCGTGGGCGACACCTTTGCCGTGGGATGCCGCTGGGGCGACAGCATTGTCTATCGAGAGGAGAGCTTCGAGGGCAATCCCGACGGTGCGAATCCCAAGTACAACACCGAATACGGCATGTATGAGCCCAATTGTGGTGTCGACAATTTGCTCATGTCCTGGGGACACGATGAGTACATGTATTCGGTGCTCAAGCACAACAAGACCAAGCTGCCCGATGTGGCATGCAACATAATACGCTTCCATTCCTTCTATCCGTGGCACAATGGCGGCGATTACAAGCATCTCGAGGCGCCCAAGGATGAGGAGACCAAGAAATGGGTGCTCATCTTCAAGTAAGTTAACTTACGTTGTAAACTAATTTAATGCCGATACCGATCATTATACCGATAGCTATGTCGATAACGATATCGATAACGATGTCGATAACAATGCCGATAAAGACATCGATAACAAAAACTATTCATTTGCTTACAGCCGCTACGATCTGTATACGAAGAGCGAGGTGGTTCCCGATATCGATGCACTGTGGCCCTATTACCAGACACTGATTGACAAATATCTGCCCGGTGTTTTGGAGTTCTAGACAATTGTACAATATATCCATAAACTTATAAACATACTTACTTAAAAGCTGTTTTATATACATATATCTTTATAAATACATACATATATTTATGCTATTTTACTAACCTATGTTTCACTACTCAATTTCCTATCATTAACACAATATTATCTTCAACTAAATATGGGAATAGGCAATAATCGAGAAATATATCATTGTACGCCTTAACACATCTCTTATGTACAGAATGATGTTCCTAGATGTTAATAAAACTCATTGTCAATCTTTACAAACTAAAAATGTTTTTTATATACAGTTTGTCAAGTAATTGTTTGCAAAGCCTTAAAAATGTAATATTTCGACTTTAAATAAGAAAATAATAGCTTATTATATATATTTGGAAAGGTCATTTAATTTTCGTTCAAATGATGCAAAAATTTCCTTAACCCATTAAGTACCCATTAAAATATTCGAATTTTAAAAAGGTCTACTTTTTCAACTTTTTTCCTCGATTTTTTCCAAAAAATGTTGGGATGCAAAAAATTCTGGAAACAATTCTAAGAGTAACAGCAAAAAAAATTTTCAAAAATATTTTTGCTAGTATTTTTTAGAATTTTTTGAAAACTGAAAAAAAGGCACTTTTTGCATGAAAATGAGGAAAAATGGGTTAAAATGGTCATTTTTAGGATTTTCAAACAATTTAAAAAAATACTAGCAAAAATATTTTTGAAAATTTTTTTTTGCAGTTACTCTTAGAATTGTTTCCAGATTTTTTTTGCATCCCAACATTTTTTGGGAAAAATCGAGGAAAAAAGTTGAAAAAGTAGACCTTTTTTAAAATTCGAATATTTTAATGGGTACTTAATGGGTTAAGGAAATTTTTGCATCATTTGAACGAAAATTAAATGAGCTTTCCAAATATATATAATAAGCTATTATTTTCTTATTTAAAGTCGAAATATTACATTTTTAAGGCTTTGCAAACAATTACTTGACAAACTGTATTTAAAATTCACTGCTGTGTTATCGACTCTTTCCAGCGAAATTATGTCATTAAGTCCCTTTGTTTCATCTGGTAAAAAGAACAACCACTATATTTTCACAGATAAATCCAAGACCGTAACGATTATAATTTTATAAAATAAAAATTTCAAAATAAGAATTATTAGGTAATCATTACCATTAAATTAAATAAAACTTCTAATTTCTAATCTAAACTAAAAAAAGTTATCAAATGATCATTAAATATCAATATGTATTGAGAAGTCTTGAAAAAAACTGTTATTCTCACATTTGATTATATAAATTGGAAAAAGGAGTTCTGATTTTGAAGTTCTCTGATTTCCGATAATGAAGCTGAAAAGTACAGAAATTTATAGTTTTGACATGTCAACATCCTCTACAAATTAACCCAAAGTTTTTTAAGAAATAAAAACTACAAAATTTCTTATAGTTAACTTTTATTGTTTGCTGGCAAAAAAAATGATTGGACGCAGTCAAAAAGATTGCTCAACATTTAAAAAGAAGACGGAGAAGTACACACAGGGAAATGGGCACTGTGCACTCTTCTTCTCTGAACTTAACAGCTAAGGTTCTTAAGACAATGCCGAGTCATTATTGGGAGATGGATCCGCCACTGCTGCGTCGTCGACGCTTGTGGCGCTTGTGACTCTTTTTGCTGGCGTGTCGCTGATGATTTCGTCGGCGCGAGGATGACTCCTCCTCGTCCCGATGATGGCCACGATGACGACGTGAGTTTGAATGGCTGCTGCTGCGACTCCGACTGCGACTGCGACTGCGGCTCCGTTGCTTGTGCCGAGAGCTGCGTGATGAGCTGCGGCTGCGACTGCGCCGCCGACGTCGATGCTTTGATATGGCGCTGGATTTGCGCTTGTGCCGCTGACGCTGTCGCTGCCGATGCGAGCTGCGACTGCGACTGCGACTACGACTGCGACGACCGCTGGCGTTGCTGCTGGATGAGGTCACTGAAGCATCTTGTGTAATGGAACAGCTGCTGCTGCGACTTGGACTGCGACTCCGGCGGACAGCGCTGCGATGGCGTCCGCTGGATGACGATGATGCCAATGGCGCTGCAGTCGAAACCAGCTGCACATCGTCATCATCGGACAGCAGGACGGGCGCTGTGGCCGCCTTGCTGGTGTACGTATTGGTGCTGTCGTCGTTAAGTAGATTATACTTCTCCAGATCGCCGTCATCTTCCTCATCATCGTCGTTTTGCGCTTTTGGCGCCTGCTGCACAGCCCCTGCCTGACTCAAATTCTCATCGTCATCATCATCGTCGGGTCCAAAGTAAGTGATGGGTATGGACCGCACTGAATCATCGGAGTCACCATTGCTATTCGCTGCCAACGCTTCTGAGTCCGCTCTTGCCGCATCCTGTGATGCGACCGCCGCCTCCGACAGAGCCGCTGCACCAATGCCTGTGTTTTCACCTGGATAAACAGACGTCAACAGTTGAAGTGGACTCGTATTAAGTGGCATTGATTGTATACCTTTAATCTGATTGAGAAATGCCATCGCTTTGCGCTTGCGTTCCAGTTGCAGTTGTTTCTCCCGCGATATCATTCCATTCAGCTTGTCCCGTGCTATCAGCGCCAGTTTGTCCTTGACGCGCTCCTCAGCTAAAAGTTATAATGTTAAAACATTTGATGCCATCTCTCTCTCACAAACACTCTCTCCCTCTCTTCCCAATGCCAAATGAGGTACTCTTAATCAATGCATCACTAACTGATTCACAGTAATTGATAACTAATGCCGATTTGTAATGAGATTTTTCTAGCTTTATGTGTTCGAAATTTCGAACAGAGTAGTGATTTTCAATTCACTCTAAAATCAGAACAACCTCTTTACAACTTTATGTACAAATTCGGCAGAAGTTATCCTTTACTTTGAATCATTCAATCCATTTTGTAGGGAGCCGTACCTAGCAGTGCTCCACTGGATTACTATAACTATTATATTACATATGGGCATTTCTACAGAAATGTCAACCGAGGCTAAAAACGAAAAATTGATCAAAAACTCACATCTCGTGAAATTTCCTTCCAAAAATGTATTCAAGTTATTTATTTAAGCAATATACGCAAGAAGAAATTCAATAGGATGAACATATAGATTCTACATTGGAATAAATTCACTTTTTCTATATTTTTGCCTATTTTCTTAAAAATTGATTTCCAAAATGGACTGTTTTTATTCTATCGATTACACAAAGAAGGATAGTAAGATTGTAACCATTTTAACACATAGAAATATATTGAAATTTTAATTTGCAACAAGTTTTTCGAGCGATTTCGCGATATATATATATAATTTAAAAAAAGAGAGACAGAAACGACATAAATATTTTGTGGAATATTTTGTCACGTGCGACAGTGACTCAAATTAAATTTAAAAAACAACTACTGAATATTCTTAAATCAAACAAAATGCATTTTTTAGATAAATGAATGCATTACGTTTCAAAATAAATTGGATCAAAATATTCGATCACGTTTTGCCGAAATTACTGTTAGAGCTGGTTGCCGAAAAAACTACTTCTATCTGAGTCGCGTGCGAATGTCTTGGCTATTTTAAATTGTCTTGAAAACGAACAATTTCCCAAAATCAACCTAAGCATCAATTATAGTGCTGATCAAGACCTATAAGTTTCCCATTTTGTCACAACAAAATAATGTTTTGGCATATGTTTTATTTCACTTTGAATTCGTACGAATGTCGCATTCGACATTAGGGAATTACCCATATATGTATCTGTCTCTTTCATGTTTGCTCTAATCTCTTCTAGTTGTGCTCACCCTGACGTTGCTCTTTTAACGGCATTGTTGCGCCCGCTGCTGTTGCCGTCGTTGTGGCAGCTGCACTTGTTGCCGTCGCCTTCTGGCCGCCACTTCTGGCCAACAGTTGCGTCTCCACCTGCTTAATGGCGCGCTGTACGCTGTCGGGCATGACGGAACGCGTCTGTTCCGCATTTGTTTTGGCCTTGACATCATCGGCAGCATCATCATCGCTGCCCTCCTGTGGCAAAGCTGGTGGCAGCGACGCATTCTCATCGCGTGCACGTATGGAGAAGCACACGGGAGCTGCAAAAGACAAGTAGAAATTAGCACAGGAGCAGGATAGCAAATACACTTTATTGGGCTTACGCACACTTTTCACTCGAGCTGGACGTGGAAACAGCAGCAGTTGAGGTAGAAGCAGAAGCAGAAGCAGACGCTGCTGCAGCCGCTGCCGCTGCCGCACCGCCGCCTAAGCTGAGACCCTTTTTGCTGATCAATGCAGCCGCAACAGCTGCAGCTTTGCGAGTCTTCTCCTCCTTGGATGCGGCGTCCACATCACCGGTTATTTTGTACATGTAATAGGCATAGAACTTGTGCTCGGGAAGCAGAAAATTGAAGCGCTCGACACTCTTGGTGCGCAGCGTCTCCTCGAACTGGCGACCATTCTTGATCACATACGTCGCCGTTTTGTCGATTATGTGTCGCAGCGTCTCCTCGGGCAGGGGGAAGTTCAATAGAGGCGGTGGTGCCAAGGCCGCAGCGGGCTTAGAGCTGATGCCACCGGAGGACGTCAATTGTTGTTGTTGCATTGGCTGCTTCTGCTGTTGTCCCTGACCATTACTATCATCATCCGCTTCCTCTTCGTCATCGCTATCGGAGCTGTAATTTTGCGCCAATGCCAAGGCACTGGTGTTCTTTAGCAGCTCCACCTTGGGTGGTGCATCATTGGCGTTCTCCTCCTCGTGGGCAAACGTGCTGCCATTGTACTGCAACAGAACGGGCGTAAACTCGCCATTGGCAGCAGCCGGAACGCTGCTCTGACTCTGTCCCTCCGACTTGCAGCTGAGCGTGGGCGAAGCGGTGCCGCCGGAATGCTGCGAAGCCACCTCGTCGTCCAACACCGCCTGCAGCGGCACACCCTTAATCTTGCTGATGAGCTGCGTGTAGGCGCAATTGGCCGACGGCTTGTACTTAATGATGGGCACGGTAATGACCTGTTGATTTCGCTTAGGACTGCCCGGCAACAGGCTGCCATCCGCCGGTGCATTCGCCTTGTCCGTCGCTGCTTCCATTGACGGCGCATATTTGCCCTGCTTGATGGCCGACAGGAGATGGCGATAATATGGCTGCAGTTGCCCGCCTTGCGACAGAAAATCAAACTGTGCATTATTCGCTTGCTTGGCCTTGATCAGGATTTCCATCTGGGCACCCTGAGTGGCAATGAAACGGGCTGTCTTCTCAATGATAGCATGCTGCTTCATCGTCTCCGGCTGCAAGGGAAGATTGGGCATGATCACATTATAAAACAAGTGGGAAAGGCTATAGTCTAGCTCCCGACTAAAGGATACCCGTTACTTATTTATATAGATTTAAAATATTTTTTATTGCATACTTAAAAGCTTTAATCAGCTATTGTCACCTATCTATTTGTCCAATCTTGTTACGATTTAGTAGGATGATAGGTAATATTAGTAGCTAACGTTATTAAGTAAAAATATGGGTTTATAGAAATCCGTGCGCTCACACAGACGAACAGACGGACGGACGGACAGACAGACAGGTGGACATGGCTATATCGACTTTGCTGTTGATGCCGATCAAGAATATATATACTTTATAGGGTCGGAGATGCTTCCTTCTCCCTGTTACATATGTACATTGCAACGAATACAATATACACTTTAATTTATTTTTTTAAGTAACGGGTATAAGAACCAAGGCATTCGAACGCGACTCAAACAGAAGTCACTTTTAAGGCGACCAGTTCAAAAACTGATTTCAGCGAAACTTAAACGAATATTTTAATGAAATTAATTTTAAAATGTTATCTAATGATATTTCTTAATAATGTTTTTTGCTTGATTTGAAAATATTAAGTAGATTTATCTTAAAATTTAATTTGAATCACTGTCGCACGCGACATTTTGTTCCACAATATATTTATGTTCTTTCTGTCTCTTTTTATAAATTATATTTCGAAAACAGCTTGAAAAACTGGTTTTACATTAAACTTTTAATATACAGTCGTCGGATAAAGTATTTTGACAAAAGTAAAGCTAAATCTTCGCGTAATTTGAACTTACTTTATGTTAAGTTTGGCATCAATGGAAAGGTCATTAAAATTCCGTTTGAATGATACAAAACTTTCCTTAACCCATTAAGTACCCATTGAAAATTTTGAATTTTTGTAAAAGTCAACTGTTTTGACTTTTTTCCTCGATTTTTTACAAAAAATTTTTCAAAAATCTCTTTGCTAGTATTTTTTATAATTTTTTGAAAAATGCTAAAAATTACTATTTTAACCCATTTTGCCTACTTTTCATACAAAAAGTGGCTTTTTGACAATTTTCAAAAAATTATGAAAAATACTAGCGAAGAGAGTTTTGAAAAATTGTTTTTTCAGTCCCTTAGAATTGTATGAAGAATTTTTTTGCATCAAAATATTTTTTGTAAAAAATCGAGGAAAAAGTCAAAACAGTTGACTTTTACAAAAATTCAAAATTTTCAATGGGTACTTAATGGGTTAAGGAAAGTTTTGTATCATTCAAAAGGAATTTTAATGACCTTTCCATTGATGCCAAACTTAACATAAAGTAAGTTCAAATTACGCGAAGATTTAGCTTTACTTTTGTCAAAATACTTTATCCGACGACTGTATTTCTATATATTAAAATGGTTCATATTACAATCTTACTATCTTACTAAGTGTAATCGATGGAATACAAACGGTCCATTTTGGAAGTCAATTTTTAGGAAAATGGACAAAAATATAGAAAAAGTGAATTTATTACAATGTAGAATCGAAATGCTCATCCTATTCAATATCTTCTAGCGTATTTTGCTTGAATAAATATAACAAGATATAGATTTTTGATCAATTCAACGTCTTTGGTCTCGGTTGACATTTCTTTTATATTTTTATTTTTAATAAAAAGTTATCGATTCGAATTATTTTTGGGCCTATAAATAGATCAAATAAAAAAGGAAAACTTACCAGCTGTATGCCCGGCATGGGCGCAACCAAAAGATTGTTGGGCATCGAGTAGGGCAGCTCGGATTCGTCGGTCGGTGTCGTTGACTCCGGCATGGGTGACGATGCGTCCGAGGCAGCTGTCGACGCGGACTGGCCATCATAATTAAAATCCGTTTGACTGTAATTGCCGCCGGAGGTTTCCTGCTGCAGGCGCTTCAGATCCTCCTCTGTTCGTGTTTATACGAATGGTTGTGATAGTGTGTGTGTGCGATTTGGCAAAAATAAGAAAATACAAGACAAACAATCGACTTTAGTAAAACAACAGCAACAATTGAGACGAAATTTGCAAACAGAATAGAGAAATTTATAGAATAAGCTTTGACTTTTTTTTTTTTTTTTTTTTTTGGGTATCTCTTTCTTCTTGTTTGGTTTTTTTTTTTTTTAATTTGTATATTGGTTTTGTTGGCTCAGAGAAATGCTGACGACCAAATTGGTTGCACGCCGCAAAAAACGTGGAATGCATCTGCAAGAGATTGTTTAATTTGTTAAATGACAAATAGTTTCTATTTACCTGAACCCCGGTGTCACAGCAGAATCACCAGAAGCAACAGATGAAACTTACGGTTGAACATGATGTTTGTTGTTTTCTTGTTATCTTGTTGCTGTTGTTGTTGCTGTTGTTGATTCTTTGATTTCTTGATTGATTGGTTGATTTTTGGTTTTACTTGATTTTCTATGCTTGCTTTGCTTATTCGAGTATTGTGTGTATTTATTTGAGTACTCATTCATTGGTTTTTATCTTGACACTTAAAATTTAAATAGTTGTACATATACAATTCGCATTTGAGGCGGCAAGTTGGACAATATATACAAGTTGCCGGCAACGTCACTTACCTTGCTGCAACCGTAGCTCTTCCTCGTTGTTATAGAGGAACAGATAGCGCTCCTCTTCGCACAGCTGCTCCGCCCGCTGCTCCTCGGAGCTGAGGTATTCCAGACGATTGCCATAGCCACCTGGTGGTGCCTCGTATGTTGACAGTTCGCACAACGCGCCACGCACGTCATATCTATGTGTGTGTTGGTGTGTATGGGATGGTATGTATGTGTATATATTGTGCCAAAGATAAGAATCAGAGAAATATAAACAAGAAGAAAGATCGTTATTAGTCAAAGGTTCCACATTGATGGGCCGCTCGATGTCGAAGCCATAAATCACACACACACACATACACACGCACAACGCACACAAAATAATAATAATAAAATCAAAAGTACTCGTATTTTTAAAAAGGAACCAAAAATAAATGCATCTCGAGAAATGCTCATCACACAGTTAAATAAATTGTAGATATCATTTAATATTTATATATTGGTATAATTGGTATATGTTTAGAATTAATTATGTCTTAATCATTTATACATACCGCTCCGGTTGCTAAAAAAAACGTTAATTGTTTACAATTCCAGTTTATAATTAAAGTGTATGTAAAGATATTTATGTAAATATTACAGTTTGAGAAGCACTGAAAAGAGCTGTTATTACAATGAGAAAACAGTTTCGGAGTCAACGTCCGTTTCGCCTCTGTCCCTGTCCCTGTCCCACCCAGCACTATTAATCAACAACAAATATTTCAAGTATTCGGATTCACAAATGCTTTCGAATTATTCAATTGATTAGAATTATAACATATTTTAAATTAAATTTCGACTAATAATATTGTATGAATTTCTGAAAATAAAGGTCGAGGTCGGGTTAAGCTTGGAGAGATTAGGTGAGGCCCCGGTTCTGGGTATCTCCCAATATCCAAACCAGGTGGGCTATGCATATTTTGTGGTACATATACAAATATGGTACTAGCAATTGTTGCAAGTTGATTCATCTTGTACATAAGAAGCATATGCTATCCAAAAAGTATTAGCTACATATGCTATTATATATTTGTGATAGGTTTATCGTAATATAAGTAGTATAATTAAGTTTAGCCGCTAATTGCAGGCAACAATTATTAACCTGTCTATTTTGAGATTTACATCGCCCATCCAGGGTATCAGCTGTTTGCCTTGATCCATTTCTCGTGCCTTCTCATCATCGCGAAATATCTTGCACGCATAGCCAAAGACGAGCAGCTCCAAGGCGGGTTGGCGTCCATCCGCTGCACCGCCATACGCCGCCCCATTGGCGCCCACGCCGGACGCAGCTGCTGCCGCTGCTGCTACTGCAGCGGTTCCTGTTTTGCGCAAAATGCCATTGATGCTCCCGCCAGCGTACTCACGTGTCATGGCATTGCTGCCACCGACACGCACATTATAGGGCATCATTTGCTAGCCCAGCACTCACAAAAACACTCCCACACACTTTTAATAATCAATCAACAAGCACTTTTATAATTTGCAAGCAGTTTGCATTTTCAGACAACAAATGTGTTTTTTAGTAGGGTTGTTGTGGAGCTGTATGGTATCGATATATCGAAATTTACACTATCGATGTTTCGACTTCGATAGTTCACAATAGTTTAGAATTTCTTACACCAAACCAATTTAAAAATTAGCTTCATTATTTTAGAAAATATATAATTTTTTTGGTTTATTGAATTTGTAAGTACAAATTTTTAATTAATCTTTTAAATGATGATGACATGGGATCAACTCTATTGATATTTCAAAAATAGCATCGATAAAGCTGAAAAAAAATTTTGTATTATCGATGGTTGATATATGCATTAATATTGATATATACCTTGTATAATTTTTTAAGGATTCAATTTTTTACACAATTATTACAATTTTTTTTTTGCTTTTTAATTTTATTGATCTCAAGTTCTGTCAACAGTGTCTTCGATACATCGACAAAACTATCGACCCATATATCGATGTCTCGTCTGTATTGTAATCGCCAGCAGCGGTAACTGTCGATATACGTAGCTCAACTTTCGCGCCCAAAATAAAACCTTTGGACAATTTAAAAAAGTAAAATATATTTAATAAGAGTATCTTACGAAATACTTAAATGCAATGCGAATTATAATTGATTGTAATCTCAAATGTTCACAAAAAGAGTAAAAAGTTGAATTTTTCTTGAGGAATTTTACATTGAATGACTAATTCTTTGCATTTGGGAACTTGAGAGAGCGCAGCTTTGAGTATATAGTATCCCAGTCCACATAGGCTCCCACAAGGTGTCGCTGATTCTGCGGCGAGTCCTCGTATGCGGTGCGACCGTGCAGCATGCGAAGGTTGTTGAACACGAAGACATCGCCTTGCCGCGTCTTGAACTCCACGGCCTCGTCGTGGACCAGCTGCAGGAACTTGTCGTAGGCCTTGTACCAGGCCACCACCTTGTCCAGCGGCA
Organism: Drosophila recens; assembly: GCA_037043495.1. Classification (NCBI taxonomy): domain Eukaryota; kingdom Metazoa; phylum Arthropoda; class Insecta; order Diptera; family Drosophilidae; genus Drosophila; species Drosophila recens. Next base: position 219,028 of record JBAMBJ010000726.1, read on the forward strand.
CGGTGAAGCGACTGTCGCGCTTCATGGTGTTGTGATTGATGCGGGCAAACTGCCCGTCCACGTCCAGGCAGATGACAGGCGCCCGCCACAGATTGTGGAATGGCTTGCCCGCATCTCCGTCGTGACCAATGTCGAACCAGTTCACGGGAACGCTGCTCAACAGCTCGTGGTGCTCCGGATGCTCGCGTCGCAGCTTGTCGGCCACAAAGAAGCCATCGGTCATGGTGTTGGCGCCACCCGGCGACTCCGACTGCACCAGCGTGTGCAGGATGTTGATGCCCGCCTTGTACTCATAGTAGGGCATGTCCGTGTGCATCGGCAGCGGCTTCATGAGGTACGCATAGTTGCCGGCATTGGGCTTCGACTTGACCTCAAATACATCGCTGCCAAAGAAGGGGGACACGTCAGAGTCAGAGATCTGATTGTGGATGGGACAACTGCTATTTACCCGTAGGTGGTGTGCTTGATGTACCCAATGCGTTCCGCCAGCTGACGGACGACCTGCACATCGTCGGGCGCCTCACGCAGCAGGGCGAATCCCTGGACGGCCAGTGCTTCGAGCCAGGCGCTCAAGACTGCATCCTTCTCGATCACATCCCTGTAGGCAAACTCACGGGTTACCTCGCCAAACTGCGACTTGCTCCACAGCTGGGCGGGCGGCTTGTAGACCTCATCCAGGTAGCGCTGTCTGGCCGCCACGCCAAAGTCTCGCTGCTCCAGCCACTCCAGGTCGTAGACCGAGCTGTGCGCATCCTGCCAGTCGACCACGAGCTGCTGTCGCTTCTCGTCGTAGCTGACGCGACTCGCCGCCGCGTCCACTGGACAACGCTCCCAATGGCTCTGGCGTGCTCGGGTCGCTCCATGGAAGCACTCAGGGCACTGGCAATTGTCGCGCAGCCAAACACTCGGATACTTGAGTTGCCGTCCGTCTCGCTGAGTCAACTCCACACAGCGCTGGTCCAAGATCCGGGCCGTAATGCTGCTGGCGTGGCGTTGGAATCGGCGCTGGTTCAGCAGCTGGCCAATCATGTGTCTGCAGCTCAGCATGTTGGCAAATACTGAACAGCCGATGGCTGATAATCCAGTTATCAGTGAGTGCGATCGCACGTGCCCTGCGATAAGCCATCCGAGTGCTTGGGCCTCTTCTTATCTCTTATCTCGACTCGCCTTCGTCGCCCGATTGCTGGTCCAAGCTGACCGTCTGCACGATTGCCTCCGCACGCTCGGGCCAGCACTCGTGGTTGGTGTCGAGGCGAAAGCGTCGTTTCGCCCGGCACAAGCTGCACTCCACATACAACTGGACATTGTCGTCCAGGATTGCACCGGAGACAGCAGCTTTATCTCTTTGACGCTTGCCACGCTTGCAACGGCGGTTGCGTCGCTTGCTGCGCCTATCGCTGGTCATCTCCGAAGTCTCTGCTGGCATGGGTTCTCCATGGTGCTGTTCCTGCTTCTGCTGCTCCTCCAGCTGCAGCGTCGTATTGACGCCTGGGAGCAACGGCAACGAGCAGCGTTTGCACAGTGTGCGCTTCAAGGCCGGCGACCTACACCAACGGGCAATAATAATTAGTGTGACACAAGTTGGAATACACCCAAACCAAGGTGGATTTATACATGGTGATGTATTCGCTCTCTCTCTCGGGGCGAATCTGTCAAAAAGAGTCTGACGTGAGAGAGACGACAGAGATAGATATATCGAAAAATTGTTTTGTTTGCTTTTCTATTCTCTCCATTTATTTTCATTTTGTGCGCTGTGCAATATATAAAATCAAAATAAAATGCAATAGCATATTTGTCTTGTTGTTCCTGTAATGACCCGTGGGTAACCAATTAATTAATTGTGATTATGGAGATCTGTTAAGCTTCTGTTAGCCGTCAGCATCGACGCTGTTATCCCTGTTGCTCTCTTTGTGAAAGCTGCTCACCGGTGCATGCTCCCACAGTTCCTTTTGCATTTATTTGTCTTTTCTTGCGAATACATCACCTTCTTATAAATCCACCTTGACCCACACAATCGCCACTTACATGTGCATCAGCGCTTTGGTGCCCACGTTGCGGCACAGTTTGCCGTAGTAGGCGGCCAGCGTATTGTTGTCGCTGTGCGCCATTAGGTTGGCCGCCTGGTACAGGAAATTCATCCGCGAGCAGACGTGACGTTGCGTCAGTACCTTGCGTTTGCCCTTATTGTTGTTTGCCATGCTTATAAACGCAATTTTGCAATTGTATTATAACAGAAACAAATGTAAACTAGTGTTGGGTTGCTCATGAGTGAGTGAACAAAAAAGAGTTGCTCGCCGAACTGAGCAAGTGAACATGTTCCTTCCAACTTGCTCTTTTTTGCTCACTTGCTCAGTTGCTCATAGTGATGTAATTTTGAGTGGAAACATGGATGTCGATGCTCATCGATGTTTTCAAAATTTAACATCGATGTTGGTTGATGCATCGGGTCGAAACATCGATGCATCGATGTATGTCTAATGTTTGAAAACCATACCATTTTTAGAAGAAAACTATAATTTCTTATATTAATGAAGCTCATTTTCTCTTAAAAACGTATGTTTTCATAGCAGTTTTAAAGTTATAAACAGTTTTTACCTTAAAAGAATAAACACAAACTACAAGAGGTCAAAAAATAATCAGTGTGCAAGAAGGGTCGTTCCATCAACTGATTTAGATTTGGTTAAAAATAATCAAAAGCAAATCAAAACGTTTACCGGAATCCCACTACTGTTTTTACAAACAATTTGATGTATTTTAAACAAAAATCGCATTAGTCCTTGTATGTGATTTTTTCAGTTGAAATGTTGATCAATAACAGTTATTTTCAGTCCCTGGAAAATAATGTAAAGTTTCAAATGATCTGTTAAATAAAACTTATATGTACATACATTGAAAAACGGCCCTTAATGTATTACATTATTAAATAATTGCGAAAAGCTTTTTTACTATGCAAATTAATTTATTTTTGTCCAACAATACTTTCCGATAAAAAAAAAAACAGAATATATTCCCAATTCTTGTTTTTTTTTTTGTTTTTAATTAAAGAGTACAAAAATAGCCAGCTTTCCGATTTCAATGACATTGTCAGGTCAGCTTAGTTAAATCGAAGCTAATTAATAGAATGAGACAAGAAAGTGTTCACATTCTTAATGCTGTTCGTCAGAATGAATGCAGTGCTCATTTGTAAGGGAGATAGTCGGCATGGATCTTCATATGTCCTTTTAAATAATCAACCCTTTTGAACGCCTTTGAACATTGCTCACACTTGTAGGGGCGATCGTCAGAATGAGTCGATTTGTGCTTGTCTAAAACTCGTAGCAACGTGAACGCCATTGAGCAGTGGTCACATTTGTAGGGACGATCGTCAGAATGAGTCATTTTGTGCCTGTCTAAAGCTCCTAACATTTTGAACGCCATTGAGCAGTGCTCACATTTGTAGGGACGATCGTCAGAATGAATGATTTTGTGTCTGATTAAAGTTTTTTCGTCTCTAAACGCCTTTGAGCAGTGTTCACATTTAAAGGGGCGATCGTCAGAATGAACGAATTTGTGCACATTTAAAATTGGTTGGGTTTTAAATGCCTTTGGGCAGCTCTCGCATTTAAAGGGGCGATCGTCGGAATGAGTCTTCATATGCGTTTTTAAAATGAAATCCTTTTTAAACGTCTTTAAACAGTGCTCACATTTGTAGGGGCGATCGTTAGAATGACTGATTTTGTGTTGTTTTAAGGATTTTACGGATTTAAACTCCTTTGAGCAGTGTTCACATTTGTAGGGGCGATCGTCAGAATGAATTAATTTGTGCGCATTTAAAATTTGTTGGGTTTTAAATGCCTTTGAGCAGTGTTCACATTTAAAGGGGCGATCGTCAGAATGTACACGCATGTGACTTTTCAAATCGCCAGCCGATGTAAATGCCTTTGAGCAGTGCTCACATTTGAAGGGGCTATCGTCGGAATGAACGAATTTGTGTGCATTTAAAATTCGTTGGGTTTTAAATGCCTTTGGGCAGCTCTCGCATTTAAAGGGGCAATCATCAGAATGTATCCTCATATGCTCATTTAAAGCTGTGCTCCTTTTAAACGCCTTTGTACAGAGCTCACATTTGTAGGAACGATCGTCAGAATGAGTAATTTGGTGCACTTTTAAATGTGAAGACGTTTTAAACGACATTGTGCACTGCTTACATTTGTGTCTTCGTGCATCAGAGTGAGCCACTTTGTGTCTGTCCAAAACGTATCGGGTTTTAAAAACTTCAGGGCAGAGCTCACATTTATAGGAACGTTCGCCAGTATGAATCTCCATATGTGTGTTAAACGAGGGTTTGGTTTTAAACGCCATTGAGCAGTGCTTACATTTGTAAGGATCACTTGTTTCTGTTGCTGTTGAGCATCCTTTAAAGTTGTCGTCATCCACAGTGTCATCCGGCTCTGGTTTTATGCGGATCTCGCCTGAATTATATTCTGTAAGGAACGATTCGCCTAAGGTTGGTTCATCGATGTCGGGCTTCTGTTCACATTCGCTCAGTAGATCCTTAAAATATTTTTCGCTTTGCTCGCATCTGAGCTTGAATTCATATGCATTCTTGGCAGCCGCAATGCAGGGCCCACATATGTTTTGAGGCAATGAATCCGACTCCCTGATTACACAGTTGGTACAATATTCCAGCATAACAATAAGGAGTGGTTCGTTATCCGTCCGCTCTCGCTCGGCAAATATATTCTCCAGTGTGGTACAGTTTAATGTGCAAAGGCGACAAATGTCATATAGTTCGTACTTGATTTTGAGCTCCTCACTTTCGCTCAAACGTTCCATAAAATACTTTTCGCTTTGCTCCCATCTCAGCTTGAATTCAAAAGCATGTTTTGCAGCCGATATGCAGGGTCCACATATGCTTTGGGGCAATGGGTCGCATTTATTGATTTCACAGTTGGTACACGATTCCAGTATTGCAATCAGGACTGGTTCGTAATCCGTCCGCTCTCGCTTGGCAAATATATTCTCCAGTGTGGTACAGTTTAATGTGCAAAAGCGACAAACTTCATCCATTTCGTTATTTTTTGTTGTTTTGTTTATGCAGATTTAGAGACGGCCAAACAGTTGTTCGACACGCAAAAGATGATATATATCGGAGTGTATTAGGACAGATATCGATAGAAACTGTAGTGGTGACTAGAGGTGGAGAACTATCGATGGCACTATCGGCACTATCGATGGTCAAGCACTATCGAGCCGCCATCGATGGCAGACCTGCACTATCGATAGTGGGCGATAGTTTTTTATGACGCTCAACGCGTCATAGGAAGGCTCGCATTTGGCATCTGCAGAGCTACCGAAACATTTAAGTTTTATTTTTAATAATTATGTATTTTTATTACATGGACAAGTTCCTTACCACAGTCGAAAAAATTAAAAAAGAACATAACGGAACTGAACCGAGTCCGAGCGCATGCTCAGTAGTAGTGATGGAAACATCGATGTCGATGCTCATCGATGTTTTCAAAATTTAACATCGATGTTGGTTGACGCATCGGGTCGAAACATCGATGCATCGATGTATGTCTAATGTTTGAAAACCATACCATTTTTAGAAGAAAACTATAATTTCTTATATTAATGAAGCTCATTTTCTCTTAAAAACGTATGTTTTCATAGCAGTTTTAAAGTTATAAACAGTTTTTACCTTAAAAGTATAAACACAAACTACAAGAGGTCCTTTTTGATGAGAAGTTTGAAAAGACATATGTAAGCCTTATTGTAGCTATAGTATCTCTGACCAATTTAAAGAAATTTACTCACTTAGGCATTGCAAACACTGCCCAAATTACTATAATTACTGCCAGAGCGACGAAAAGAGCGTATTGAAAGTGTGGCAACCGATGTTTTGCAAAACATCGATGCATCGCCATGCAACATCGATAAATCGACATCTACAAAAACATCGGAAAACATCGAGAAACATCGCTAAAAATCATCAACATTACTAGTTGCTTAGTCTTGTTACTGCATCTTCTGAGAGCTGATGAACTCGCAATTCATAAAAATTATATTTTTTTCTATTATCTAATGTATTATTTACTTATTGGGCTTCATTGATTAATACAAATTATTGAAAATTATTGCGCGCCAGTCACTTTGGGTTTCGGAATTGCAAACTGATGTTTCGAAAATTCGATGAAATTTCAGATATCGATGAGAATCGATTGTGCGCATTTGCCATTCACAGCGAGCGTCGACCACGCCGAACAGCTGTCGATTTCCCGCCTTAACACGATCATGCAGCTGTGTGTTGTGGAGCATGCAGGGCGTAAAGAGCTCGCAGGCTCTCTTCTAGTAGAAAGTGCAATCAAAAGCGAATCCGACAAAATGCAGCGCGCAATAAGGGCCAATTAAGTGCCGCAACAACAACGACAACAACGACAATTCAATTGCAAATTAAAACGGCGCTGCGGTTGCCGCCAATTTATTATTTATTTATATTTTCAACAACGAGAACAGCTTAGTTTTCTTTTGTTGTTTGTGTGTCTTTGTCCCCAATTTGTTTGTTACTGTTCCATTGGCGCCGTAAGATGTTCATTCAGGATCTGAAGAATGACTTTTACAGGCAGTTGATTGGCAAACGCATCCTGATCGTCGTCAACTATGACGTCGACGCGATCTGCGCCAGCAAGATCCTCCAGTCGCTGTTCAAGTACGATCACATGCTGTACACCGTGGTGCCCATCATGGGCGTGACGGGGCTGCGACGCGCCTACTCGGAGCACCAGGGCGACGTCAAGTACGTGCTGCTGGTCAACTGCGGCGGCTGCGTGGACATTGTGGAGCTGCTGCAGCCGGCGGAGGACGTCACATTCTACATATGCGACTCCCATCGACCGCTGGACGTTTGCAATGTGTACAGCGATCGGCAGGTGTGCATTCTGGGCGATCCCGCGCTGGAGGAGAACATACCGGCCTTTGAGAGTATATTCTATGATTCGGATGGGGAGGATGACGATGACGATGAGCATGAGGATGGCGACGACGCTGCTGACAGTGGTGCTGGCGATTCCGATGCGGATGCTGACGAAGACCGGGAACGGGAACGGGAGCGCGCTCCCAAGCTCAGTCGGATGCAGCGACATGAGCAGCGTGTGATGCGACAGCGGGCGCGACGACAGTGGGAGTTGGAGCGGGATCGCATCATGTTCGACTACACACAATTCAGCTATTACGGCCGGTCGACGGCCCTGCTCATCTTCGAGCTGGCCTGGAAGCTGTCCAAGGACAACATGGATCTGCTGTGGTGGGCCATCGTGGGCATCAGCGAGCAGCTGCTGCTGGGCAAGATCGAGAGCGGCGCCTACACGCTGGAGCTGGAGCACATCCAGTCGCACGTGTCGCGGCTGACCAACAAGACGAATGATCAGAACACAATGAGCGCCTCCAAGATCGGCTTTGAGAACGATCTGCATTTGGTGCTCTACAGACACTGGACCGTCACCGAGTCCATGCGGTAAGTCAATCAAATTGGGATGCACTTTGATTGATCTATATGATTGATCCTCCTCTCTGTCTGTCTGTCTCTGTCTGAAGGTATTCGCGGTATTCCGCCTGCCAGATGAAGCTGTGGACGCTGCGGGGCGAGAAGCGTCTGCACGAGCTGCTCGTCGAGATGGGACTGCCGCTGGTGGCGGCGCGCCAGACGTTCAGCGCCATGGACATGGTGCTGCGCAAGGAGTTCTACACCATGGTGGAGCAGCTGGCCGAGAAGTACTCGATACCGGACATAGTCTACGGCACCTTCACGCTCAGCTACGGCTATCGCAGTCGCTACGCTGCCGCCGACTATGTCTACGCCCTGCTGGCCATACTGCAGTCCATCAAGAAGCACAAGACGCCCGAGGACTGCTTCATGGAGGCGTCCGATGCATTGACGCGACAGCACAAGGATCTGCTCAGTGGCGGCATTGACAATGCCAAGTTGCTGCATGCGGCAATCTTTCGCCAGGTGCAGAGTTGCCTCGAGGCGCACCAGGTGCACTCGACGGGCTCCTTCTTCTACTACGTGCTGCAGGAGGAGCACGCGTTCTTCTCGTATCCATATGCGCTGGCGCTGCTCGCCAAGTTCGTGCTGCACGGGCATGTGGCCACGACGAGGGCACGACAGGCGCCCGATCTGCCGCTGATCGCCACCTGTCCGCTGGACGCGGCCCAGGGCATGTGTCTGCTGGTGGGCATTGCGCCGGTTCGCGAGGACTCGCCCAAGAACTTCTTTGGTAAGGCATTCGACCAGGCGGCGCAAAAGAGCAAGACGAGCCTGCTGCAGGACTTCTTCGAGCCGTCCATCGTCCAGTTGCGCCAGAGCGACCTGACCCGATTTCTAGATGCGTTGACCGTGCTATTGACTTAAGTTCGTCCTTCAGCTGCAGCTCGGCAATCTTGAGATGTGGCTAAAAGCTTAGACTCTAGGAACATTAAATTAACCTACGACTAAACAATCTAATTTAACATTAATTTAATTTATAAACGACAAATTGTTTTTTTTTATCATAATCATAATAGCTCCTATATTTTTTCTCGGACTAACTATACATAAGATACGGAAAGATATGCATACGATATGTAACATAGGATTGATGTTTAAGATTTCAAATATTGTAAAACGGACCTTTTATGCTAAATACCTACAAATATGATTAGTTTGCGCTTAAGAAATGAAAATATCTAGAAATAATTGAAGTCCTGCGAGCGATGCGTTCGCTTTGAAATTGTTTACAGCAGACTTTAAATATATAGTACAACTTGTGTTTATCATAAATTACAATCGTTTCAATATAGTTGATCTATTAAATCAGTAGTAAGTATTCTGGAGTTTTCAACCGTACGAAGCAAAGAAACTTCCTAAGATCTGAAATTTGTTAAGGCATTTGTGAGGCATTCTCGCAGGATTTTCCGACCGAGCTTTATAAAGGGTGGTCCATCTGGTGTTTGGAATTTGAAATTTTCATAATTTGACTTTAAAAACGTCAAATGTCATTCGGAAAGCGACTAATATTTAGTAAAAACTTTGACATTTACGAAATGGGTCGCTATTCGCTTGAAGAAAGTTAGGAAATATTAAAAACACATTTCCTCGACTCAAACTGTGCGAAATTTGAAAAAAGCATTTAAGAAAAAAAATTTTCCAAATGTTAAGTGATTGGTTCTTTAAGGAAATTGAAGCGGAAGACTTGGACGATATTTGGTTTCAACAAGACGGCTCTACGTGCCACACAGCGCACGCCACAATCGATCTTCTGCGCCCTATCTTCGAAAATCGAATAATCAGCAAATATGGAGATGTGAATTGGCCGCCAAAAAGCTGTGATCTGACACCGTTAGACTATTATCTGTGGGGAGCGGTCAAGGACAAATGTTATGCAAACAATCCTGAATTACTTGATGTGTTGAAGAACGAGATTCGTGTTGCTATTGCTGACATACGTGCCGAAACAATTGAAAATGTTCTCAAAAATTGGGTTGATCGAATGGGCTACTGCCAAGCCAGCCGTGGTGGTGATTTGACCGACATTATTTTTCATAAATAAATGACATGAACCAACCTTTCCAATAAATGTTTAACCTTTGAAAAATATAGAGCCGTTTTTTTTTATAGCAAAATTAAATTCCAATTTTTAAATGGTCCACCCTGTACAATCATGCCGAAATGATCAATGATCACTTTACCATCAAAATGAAACTGTTTTACGATAATTTAATACAATTCCTTTACTTACAGTATATATGTAAAAATATCCGTGTGTAACAAATGGAACAATAAACAAAAACAAAACAATTATTTACAATAGTTTTAAATGCTATCGTTGCATGGCAGCTTGCATTTCCATTTGCTGTAAGGGCTCTCCGTGCAGAATGCGCGCAGCTCCGAGGCAGGCGTCGTCATCATAGAAGACAGCGTACTGTCCAGGCGTGAGGGCGCGCAGCGGAGCGTCCAGCTGGACCTCATGGGGGCGCAGCTGACAAGTGACGAGGGGCTTTGTGTGCTGGAACCGAAAGCGACAGCGCAGGCTGCCATGCTCGGCCAGCTGCTGGCGAGATTCGGTACACAGCCAGTTGATGTCACCGATGTGGATGCGAGTGCTGTGCAGGGCGGGATGCTCGTGGCCAGCAGCCACGTAGATGGTGTTGCTGGCGGCATCTTTGCGTGCCACAAAGTACGGCTGCAGGAAGGAGCTGAGACGGCAGCGCTGTCCCACGGTCCACTGGTGAATGCCCTCGTGGCTGCCCACCACAGCACCGCTGTCGACATCCACAAAGTCACCGGCCTTGGATGTGATATACTGTTCATACAAAGAATGTCTATTTAAGGCTGATCTCTGACCGAATGCGTGTGCTCACCTCACGGATGAAGGACTTGAAGTCGCGCTTGCCCACGAAACAGATGCCCGTGCTCTCGCGCTTCTCGGCCAGCCGTTGCAGGCCAATGCGTTTGGCCAGTTGTTTGACCTGCGTCTTCAACAGATCGCCCAGTGGAAACATCGTGCGCTGCAGCGACTCCTGCGCAATGCCGGCCAGGAAGAACGTCTGATCCTTGAACTTGTCGGCGGGTATTAGCAGCCGCACATTGCGAGCGTCCGAGTGCTCCAGGAAATTGCCCAGACTGTTGCGCGCATAGTGTCCGGTGGCAACGGCATCGTAGCCTAATCTTTCCAGCGCGTGCTTGTGGAACAGATCGAATTTGATGTGCTTGTTGCACAATATGTCCGGATTGGGAGTCAGGCCCTGTTGGTAATCGTCCAGGAACTGGCTAAACACTGCCGTCCAGTATTGCTTCACATAGTCGACCTGGCGCAGCTCGATTTGCAGCTTTTGGCACGCCCAGATCGCATCCTTGAGATCCTGCTCGCCGCTGCAGCGACCGGCTTCGTCGTGCTCGTCCCAGTTGCGCATGAAGACGCCGAGCACATTGTGGCCGCGCTCCTTTAGCAAGTGCGCGCTGACTGCGCTGTCCACGCCACCTGATATTCCAACCACAACATTGCGAATCATGGCCAATTTTGCAGCATTTAACCTGACAAAAATCACAAACGTATTTCGGCATTATGAACTATCGATGTGAGCACTATCGATTGCACGATTTCCATCTGATTTTTAAGCTGTGACTATCGATAATTGCTAACCGGCGTTGACAGTTTGGCATTTTTTAGTGCTAAGCTGTTAATTAAAAAGACTTTTTTGTTGCACTCTTGAATTTGGATTCGCTTTTCAATTTTGTTAAAAGAATTAAATAAACATTAACAACTAATTTATAAAAAACTCTAAATTGAAACTTAAAATGGAAAGTTCTAATCTGGGGTACACAAAAAATTATAATTGATCCAACTGAGATGAACTATAAATTCATATAGATTTGAATTTCACTTAAAACTGTTATTAAGATAAAATGAATTAAAGATCGACTAAATTTAAAAATAAGAGCTTTTCCTGTAATATTTTAAAAACTAAAATATTGTTCTGTAAAATTTTCTTCTTTGTCTTAACAATTGTAAACTGAATTAACTTATAGAAATGCCCATATTTTCTTATTACTATTTAAAAAAAAAATGTAAGTGTGTAATTTTTGCCTTTTCAACACAAATCTTTGACTTGCTGTGTATAAATGAATTTATTTATGCCTATATGATTTACATATATTCCACCCAGTTTCAATATTTGTTGCAAGGAGAAAGCCCAGATAAATCAAATCAGATCGGTATGTATTAGAAAACGTAAAGAAAGTTCTAAAGTTGACAAAACGAGAGGTCGATTTTTGACAGCTGAATGTGAGAGGAGAAGACATGAAGAATCTAATAATTCAGTTAATATGTAATGTGTTTTTTTATATCATCAGGTAGTAAAAAATAATCATAGTTTGCACTTACACTGGCGAACATATTTATTGGCACTGCAAACATTTTGAGATTTGGGGGCTTAATTGTTCCCTTATCGTTAACATATTGGTGTCAATGGAAAGGTCATTTAAATTCTGTTTGAATGATAAAAAATTTTCCTTAACCCATTAAGTACCCTTCGAAAATTTCGAAATTATGTAAAAGTAAATTTTCAAAACTTTTTTCCTCGATTTTTTACAAAGTGACTGCAAAAAACATTTTTCAAAAATATTTTTGCTAGTATTTTTTATAATTTTTTTGAAAATCCCAAAAATTACCATTTTAACCCCTTTTTCCTACTTTTTACACAAAAAGTGCCTTTAAAGAAATTTTCAAAAAATTATAAAAAATACTAGCAAAAACATTTTTGAAAAATGTTTTTTGCAGTCACTGCTTAAATTGTTTGAAGAATTTTTTTGCATTAAAATATTTTTTGTAAAAAGCCGAGGAAAATAGTTTCGAAAATTGACTTTTACATAAACTCAAAATTTTCGAAGGGTACTTAATGGGTTAAGGAAAGTTTTATATCATTCAAACGGAATTTAAATGACCTTTCCATTGACACCAATATGTTAACGATAAGGGAACAATTAAGCCCCCAAATCTCAAAATGTTTGCTGTGCCAATAATTATGTTCGCCAGTATATATATGTACGTACATCAGCGTTGCCAAAATTAGTCCGTTAAAAATATGACAGATGTGAATAGTCAAATTTTAAAGAAATAATAAAAATTATGGTACTGCTTTTTTTAGCAAACTTTTATTTTATTTCTGAATAATAATGGAAAGAAAGTAGAAATAAAATAACAGAATGCTTAAAAACAGTACCATATTTTTATATTATTTCTTCAAAATTTGCTTATCATCCGAAAAATTTGACAAATCTATCAGAAAATATGCCAAATTGGCATGACTGACGTACATACTTAAATACCCGCTGGATACGTTACTTTTTAAACGGTGGAATCGTGGAACGCCCCTAATATTTGTACAAAATGACCCCAATGTGACATTTTCGCATTTGTGCGGAATGGTCACACTTGTGAGCCATCGGTTAAGCCAGCCAGCCCGTATTGACAGTTTAGTTTGCTCGTCATCCTTGTCGCGTTCATATGAAGTTTGGCCGTGAGTAATACAATTTGGTTCAATCCTGTGAACTCAACGAATTTCAGATATTTCAAAGTGCTTACACACGTACGTTCGTACGCCTGAGATAAACAAAAACTTTGGCAATTTCTTTTTTTTCAAGTGTTTGCGTATGTGAGTGGGAGAAGTAAACGTGACTGAAAAAAATATTCCAGTAGTAGATTCCAGTATCTCCGTAATGTTGTGCGGCATTTTTGACTCAGTCAACAAACAGCTGATTTATGTACGAGTATAAGTATGTAATTGTTATTGTTATTTGTATAATTCCTTTTAGTGCTCCACGTAAAAGCTGGTGGGATTGTTAACTTTGACAAATCAGTAGTGCATCAATTTAAAGGTAAGTCCCATAAATTCACATGTTTAATATACACTCAGCACAATATATATTCGTACACTCACTTTTGAGATTTCAACGGCAATTGTAAGTCAGGTTTTCAAAAAAGTCCAACATTTTGTTTGCAGATAATGAGAGCAGCTATCTGGGAATAAAATCCGCAAAAAGTATAGTTCTTATTTTTATATTTATTTATTTTTTGTCAGGCTAAAATTAAATAATGTTAAATACAAATTAAGTTAAAATAATAAAAGCGCGAAACATACACTTTGACCGTAACTATTTAAAAAAAAAAACAAAAAAAATTTTAATTTTATTATTTGTGGTGTATGAATAAATGTTGCGCCAAGTGTTTCTACTGTTTCTACTAGTCGAGATTACGATCATGTTTTCAGCTTTGAGGTTTTAATATATATGGTATACAGCTTGCTTTGCTGCGCGCATAATAATACAGTCGAACTTCCCTAACTCGAATCACCATTATCCACGAAAAAAGTTCGAGTTAGGGAAGACTTCGAGTTAGGGAAGTAGAATTGTATGAAATTTGCCTAGTATTGCCACTCGATTTTGTTCGAGTTAGAGAGACTTCGAGTTAGGGAAGTTCGAGTTAGGGAAGTTCGACTGTATTTCGAATTTCAAAATTAATCAAAACTTTTTGGTTTTTTTTAAAGTCACGTCCAGGACAGAAACATCAGGCAATAGCCAAAGTAAATATCAAATGTGCATGTATCGACAGGCGAGAATATAATAAAGTTGTATGTATTTAGCCCCATATATGTACAACACGTTCGTATAAACGTATAAATATTTAAGCTCCCCTGGGGGCCACAATATGAAATAAATATGTACACACATATGTTGGATTGGTAGAAAAACGTTTGGGACTCATGTTTTTGGGGCATGTTGAGGTTTTGACTCCATGCCAAAAGTTAATTATTTGCAGACTTATTAAATTGAAAAGTTTTATTCTCGGTGGCTGTCAAAACCACAAACATTTCGACAAAGCCCAAAAAAAATAATGAATGAAAGAAGCAAGGAAAAAAATTGGTAATTAGCTGGGCGTAAAAGAAAAAGAATGCTAACAAATTGTGCCACAAGACCCCTAATTAAAAATTAAACCCAGGCAATGTACAGGCGCCAGATAACTTTAAGGATTTGGAGTACCAAACACTTACCGTGTTTATTGTCCACAATAACGGCTTCAAGGTGAATAAATCTCAGAGCTTTTGCAATTATGGGCTAACAAAAAAGAGTCTGTTGGCTTTTAAGATAAATATTCACAACAAATATATTTTTTGTAGCCTACTTATGAGAGCCGACGCTTGAATTGTCAAAAAATTACACATACGACTGTTATTTGTGCTTTTTTCATATTTTTATTTTATTTATTTTCTTTTCTTTATTTTCTGTCTTTTCATTTACTTTCGCAGTTGCTTAAGCAGGGTATCCACAGTAGAATTTTGTTTGTCGAACGTGTTGTGTTCGAAAAAAGTTCGCATGTGGATATCTATGTTCGAAACAAAATTTGTTTTGAACATAGATATCCACATGCGAACTTTTGTCGAACACAACACGTTCGACAAACAAAATTCTACTGTGGAAACCCTGCTTTAGCCCCAAAAGAGACGCGACATATTTGTCAAGGTTCTACACTCATTTCATTTATGCCGCTGTGTGTGAGTGGACAAAAAACACACACTGTCCTTGAAAACAAAAATGTAAATATAAATAAAAATAATAATGGTGCTATGAACTCTTGTTGTGTTGCATTAATGCAGCAGCAAAAGGCTCGAAAACTCAAGCAATCAACACGATAGAGACGAAGGGAAAATGGATGCAAACGGCAGCAATTAGGAAATAGAAATGTGTGACCGGAAATGCAGAACTGCATATGTGTGTGTGTGTGTGTGTGTGTGTGTCTGTAAGGTGAGTGTAGTCAAGAGTTGTTTGGTCAAAGCAATTACACGACACTCAAATGCCTGTCACATTAATCATGAGCCAAAGGACAGATGGAAGAAAGAGATAAAGAGTCATGGGAGAAAGGGATGCGAAGAGGAGAGGAGAGCAGATGGGAGCAGAGAATGACATGATTAGACCGTTGCCAATGACAAATAGGTAGTCGCTAGCATTAACTGATCGCCAGACTGCCTGTCTGTCTGTCTGTCGGCCGTCCGTCCGTTTGTCTGTCGGTTTGTCAGTTAAATGAAAGCGGAAAAGGTATCGGAAATGGCAACGGAAGCGTTGGGTAGCCCCAAGGAGATGCCAATCAGTTGTGCGGCAATCGGCTTTAGGCCACTTTTGTTGATTCATTTTGCAATTTTCAAGACATAAGAACATGAAAATGGTTTTTTTTTGATCATCTTTTTTATTTTTATTTTTTTTTTTTGCCTTTGTTGAGCTTCAATCCCAACTGAAAGGGAATGAAAAAGGAGAGCAGCCCTTCAGTTTCACCCTGACAACCTTTTTCAATTGTTATTGTTGCCTTTCCCTTTGCTGGCCGCTAAGACTTTGCAGCTTTTGGTTTCCTTCGCGTTTCGCATTTCGCGTTGACTTTGTTAAAACAAAACAAAAACAATTTCCGCTAAATTTACGAATGTATTTTGATTATGAAATGACGCACGTGGCGGCTAAGTGGGCGGTGGCTGAATTTTTTGGCACCACTCAAAGCAGTGGGCGTGGTCGCACTTGAAACTTTGCCCGCTTTCGTTGTTGTTGTTGTTGTTGCTGTCGTTTTTTAGCTGCTACGCTTATTAAATTTGTTTGCTCAGTTTCTTTGGGATGCTTCTGGATTGCCTCTCAAGGCATTGGGAGTGGGAACTTTTTAGCTTATTTCTTGATGTAAAATATTTGGTGGGTGGGTGGTGGAAACAAATGCTTTCAACCTTAAAACAGCCGCTCTGATTCTTGACTTCCTCTTACTTTGGGGAATTCAATTTGATTTAAACACAACAGCAGAAGCTTTACAGCTTTGATTACATTTAATTGCATACCAATCGGTTAGCCTCAACGACAGATGGAAAACTTCGTTTCTGGAAAATTCAATTGAAAAATATACAAATTTAATTCGCTTTTTTTAATAAATTTATCAAAAATTAAAAATTAAATGTATTCATTTTTAAGAACTTAACTCGATCAGCTTCAAATTTATTGTCAAAATTTATTCGGAAATAAAATTGACACGAATTAAGTAATTTTTATTGCGTATTGCAATAATTGTACAGTGCTCAGATTATTTTTTGTTATATTTGTTGTACACAGTAGAAATATTATAAAATAGCACAGAGTATTTCATCGTTCAGCATTGTCTATGTTTGACTTAAAGCAGGACAAGAAAAAAAACTTAAAACTGATTTCGTGTTGAAGATATGAAAATGGCACTTAATCTGAATCAAAATGATATTTCTTAATGCTGTGCTGTAAGTCTGAATGCTGCAGCACACCCTCTCACACACACACACACACACACACACGCAAACGCATTGGCTGAAGACAACTTGCTTGACATTGGGCTGACAAGCAGGCGAAAATGCAATTTAAATCATAAATATAATTTTCATTTAATGAATTGGATCATGTTCAGCAAGTTCCTTTAGATGCCGCTGTGTGTGTGTGTGTATGTGTGCGTGTACTTGACTGCATAATTTACACTTGCACACACACACACACACATACATACTCGCACACTTTCTGATGGCATCTCTGACGTGCAACAAATATTTCACATGAATGACTCAAAGGCAGCAATTTTCTATAGCAACAAGAACAACAACAACAACAACAACAACAAGAAATGACTGCAAAACTTTTCACATGAGATACTTTTGGTCTTTCCTTCTATCCGTCCCCCTCTTACTCTCCCTCTCCCTCACGCTCTCGCTCTCGTCGCCCTTCAAAAATCACTTGCTCGCGTCTTTTTGGCATCATCAACTTGATTAAGTGCATAACTTTACATTGATGTTCAGTGCGCGACCCAAAGAAATTGTGATGAATATGAGCAAAGTTTTGCTACTGGGGCAGATCCTGTCTAGAATTGGATACTTTTCCTGATCCGTTCGCCTTTGTTTTCGGTTATGCAATACAAATTCCGTCAACTATTTTTCAGCTAGCAGCGAGAATATCCCATATCCAATATCCCATATCACATATCTCCCAGTCCATATCCAATCTCTCGTATGCCCTATCCATTCCATCTCCCCAAACCTGTCCAGGTGAGCAGCTGCTCGTCCCAAATGTGACAGCCAGTTACGTATGTCGTATGTATACAAAAGCGCAAAAACTGCAACACAATAAAAGAGCCTTAAGGGGGCGCGGAGGAGAAGTGTCAAGCGGGGCGAGGGAGCTTGCAACTGAGCATGGCCTTGTGGCACAGTCGTCCTCACTTGCCGCCTCTTCCCTTACATACATACATGCCACACAGGCCACAATGTCGCCTGCCATTGTTTGCCCGTCGTTTGGTAACAACAACAGCAACAACAGCAGTATAAACAACAATAACGAACTGCCTTTAGCGAAAAATGCAGCAAAAAACTAGTAGGAAAAGCACAAAGTCGCAGTCTCGACTGTCAGACACCTGCTACTTATTCTACAGAAAATGATGAAAATTCAAATAAAAGTTTTTTAAATACAGTCGAACTTCCCTAACTCGAATCACCATTATCCACGAAAAAGTTCGAGTTAGGGAGACTTCGAGTTAGGGAATTTTTTTTTTAGTTTTTTAAATAAGACTACAATTTCATTCATTCATAAATACATTTCAAATTGCAAACTTTTCTTGTTATTTTCAACAAAAAAAATTTCCGTTTGTTCAAGACCTGTCGATATGCTCAAAAATAGGTTTTATCGTTCTTTTGCTGTGTCCAGAAGACGTTACCGAATCAAATGACATAATTAATTTTACATTTTTTAATATACATAATTTAAACTGGTCCACTTTTCAATTTCTTAACAAATAAGTTTAAAAATTTCTTAAAGAGATACAAATTTTAATACACGTGCGGTTCCATGATAAATATTATTGAGCTGGTGCGCTGACAAAAAAGTACATTTCGAACATCTTTTAGATAGAAATTTCACAAGCCTAAAAAATTGTTGATGCAATATTTTATCATATTACATCACCATATGTTAATGTACATCAATATTACATATCCAAACGATCCGTTAAAAAAAGCATAAAGCAGAAAAGAAAAAAAAATTCAAACTTAATTGGAGATTTTCCCGAAAAATTCGACTTACAGAAGTACGGGCCAATATTTTTGTTCGAGTTAGGGAAGTAGAATTGTATGGAATTTGCCTAGTAAACGCTATTGCCACTCGATTTTCTTCGAGTTAGAGAAACTTCGAGTTAGGGAAGTTCGAGTTAGGGAAGTTCGACTGTATTTGTATTTAACATACATATATAACATGACTTACATATGTATTTACTTGATGTAGTCGAGTTCGCCTTTGATAAACTTAATACACCCATTGAACTATTTAGGTATAGGATTGAAAAAGCGAAACATACGGCAAAATTTTGGCCAAGTGTAATCCAAGCTAACGAAGACCTGACCCTGACAGTAGCAAGGATTATAGGGGGGCTACAACAGGATGCAGCGGATTATACTGACCTCAGTTGTTGTAGTGGGTGTGGCCAGCTTTCAACTCTTTGGTCAGCTAATAATATCGATTAGAGTTGTAAATGTAATCGATAAACGGATTTAATGTCTTTGTTTATTCATTGACGTATCTTGTAACTTATCAGGAATTCTAATTGAGCGTTAACCGATCCTGACTAGTCGATATACTAATGGCAAAGATGTGTTCTACTAGCAAAATAAATATTTCCCGAGTTGTATGTATTATCATATTCAAACTTTGAACGACTCCTTTATTAGATAAACTTAAACATTACACCCTTGAAACTCCAAAATCAAATTTAATCGTCTTACTAAGGTGCAATATTAATGTTGATTACCTTACAAATATCTTCTGATTTTAATTAATAAAATGTTTGTTAAATATGTGTTGTTTTGTTTCTGCTTAGCAATTGAACAAAGGCTTAACTACATACTATTATTTCGATAGCGAAACATGCAAAAAATCGTTAAGCGATATAACGATACACAAATATTTTACTTAACCAGTAACCGAAAACCAAAAGTCTGTGTAAGCTAAAACAATGTTTCTTTCGGCTTTATACCCTTTATCTTAATGTTTTTGTCTGAATCATCGACAAATTTCAACTACCGAACCCATAAAGTCAGTCGTCCCCCAGCCAGCAAACAAGCCCCATAAAATGTTAATCTATTAAAAATCTCATCATCTTTGTAATGTGAAAGACAAACACACAACAACAACTGCGGTAGATTATCTGGCCCTTTTCGAATTCCACTTACGAAAAGTGTAATAGAAACCTCACCCCAAATGTGCTATGCACATTGTTGTGGGGTTTTATTTGATACTCATTGAAAATTGTAGACGAGTATGTTCTCGCATTGATAATTATAAATCTATGGGCAATACATTTCTTTATAGATTAATCTTTAACATCGCAGGGTATCTCGTAGTCAAGCACTCTCGATTGCAGCATTTTTGCTTGTTCAAAATGAAATCCAGAGCAGGTCTGTCTGATTATAATCCGACACAATCGATTAGACCGAGAAGCTATCAGTGTGAAAGATTGTGTGCTTATCAATTTGACTGTGAGTTCAAAAGTCAATTGTTGTTGAACAACAACACTCACTCACACTCTCTCACTCACACTCACACTCATTCATTGACTCGTCGGGGTAATATCTGTCAATGTAACAGGTAATAATATTGCTTCTTCTGACTTTTACACCTCACGGAGGTATTCATCAGTGCGCTAGAAAAGCAATGGCAAATCAAGTTGTCAGTCGTCAGCGAACAATTGGGAAATGAAAATTTCCCTTCTATTATACATACAAACATATATCAAGGAAAGCCCAATTTTCATAAAAAAAAAATAGTGTAGACTAAGCTATACTCTATCCATCTATTTTAACAACAATTTAATTTCGAGTATCAAAAATAACAAAAAAAAATTATTGATAAAATAATATATATTGAATTGTTAATATTAATCAACTTAGCAAAATAATTTTTACTTTGGTAAGCCATTTCATTTCAAAGATTTCCAAATGATTATATTTTCTCTACAATTACACTCAATAGACCTTCTTTTTTTAAAAAAGCTCTCGAAATATATTTTTAAAAAATTCTGCCATGAATTAAAAATTAAACTTTATTTTGTACATACGCCATTAAGAATTGTGTGTGTCTGAGGTAAGGGTATAAACTCTGTAGCGACTTCGAGGGGCGTGTGTAAATGACTGCACTTTGGGCTTTTGAGATTTGCATGCATAAGAAATGATTGACATTGACTGGGATTTGAAAAGGGGGAGAAAAAACAGGGTTAGCTCCGTCAACTGTGAGTGCTGCCACGGTCTTAACTTAGCAAGTTAATTGAATTTGTTCTTTATCATCAATTTAAAATTGAAGGGATGCTTTAAGCTGAAGAGTACAAAAAACTGTTGGCATGAATAAAGCTGACAAAGAATGCCAAAGGTGCATAAAGAAGCATTGAAATCATGTTGTTCGTTTTACTATTCTCAATGTTTAACAAATGAGTAAATAATAATATTTAAGAAGATCATCTGTTCATTTTTACTCGGTGACTTTTAAACCAAAGTGACCTTTGAGCGTCATTTGATATTTTACACAGAGAATTCAATCGAAATATACACAACAAACAGAAATATTATTAGCTAGAAGAAAAAAGGTAGAACTTTACAGGACTTTTGGCAGGAAGACAAAGACATAGACTGCGACGTAGAGGGACAGTGATAGAAGAGGAGACAGCCAGGCAGTGTAATGGCACATAATAGGGCCTACAGTGGTAATCATGGCGAGACGCTTCACAAAGTGCGTCAACAGATTGCTTTGGCCAATGCTCAGCAAATGCTCGGAAAGATGACTATGAACTGCTTTAAGAAATGCATCGAAAAGCCAGGAGTATCGCTGACCAGATCCGAGGAGCGTTGCCTGGTTCAGTGCATGGATCGATTCATGGACTCCCTCAAGGTGGTCTCCCTCACATACAGCCGACGTCTTCAAATGGAGGGTGCGAAATCTTGAACTCTCATTCAACTCAAATTCATCATTAAGTACATGCATACATCACATTATATATCCCGATACATTTCTGGTATACTAATTAGTTGAAAGTACTACTAGCTCGTATTCTTTTCACATACCTATTATATTAAAAGAGGGTTAATTCTATATAAAACTCTTTCAATAAAAAAATAATGCTCAAATATTGTTTAAAAATTGTTTAACAAATTCTCAATAAATTCACAATAAAATTGATTTGCAATTGTATTCGATAAAAGTTGGTAATAGATATTGTTTTAACTGGCTCGTAAGATTGACTAAAGGCTAGTTAACATAAAATTCAAAACTAAAGATACTACAGATACTTAGATACTCTCTTTTGCAGTTAAAGAACGTCAAGTGGCGGTAAGAAGCTAAGAAGTAAGCCAACAAGTAGCACTTCTCTCTACTTTGAACTCGGCGGGCTTCTCTGGGGGACTTGTCCAACAAGTGCACATAAATGTCAACATCAAAATAAGCCACTCACGAGCATTTGCAAACATTCATGTGCGAGTACTCGTATTCATTCTGTTCCTGCTGGTTTTTGCGATGTGACGCGATAAATCCACTTGCCAAAAGCCTGTCAGTGTGTAAGTGTAATAAATAAAACAAGGATAACGGAGACGAAAACATGAAGAGGGAGGAGGAGGACTAAAAAGGACGTAACTTTGCCCTGTCTTGAAATGTGTGCACAACAAATAACGAGCCGAGAATAAAACGCATGCAAATAAGGCGATGAATACGTAAAATAGATGAGGCGCGGAAAATGCAAATCCAGAGAAGTCTTTCTCTATATATATTATATATGTGTGTGTGTGTAGTAAGTGTCCATGTGTGCATATGTGTGTAGGTATCTAAGGGGGAAAGAGGACGTTCCACTGCGACGTCAACAAATAAAAGGCTTAGAGGCAGCGCACATCTTCCATAAAGGGACAGCAAGCACAAAATTTTAACACTCACTCATACACATGCACAAAAACACATATGCATATAGAATAATCATATATATGTATATGTATATGTACGTCCTAACATATGTAAAGTCAGCTCAGAAAGAGCGACAAAGTTTTGATAGGTTCTCTTTACCGAATACCCTGTAGCTAAATGCGGCAACGGGTATATGTGTGCCCTTAAATTAACTTTCATCTATTCCTACTTCAGATCTTTAATTTATTTTAATTTTATTCAACCTAAAAAAATTTAAGAGTTAAGTGAAGAATAGTATCATACATCAGGAAAAATTAGACTAGTTGAATATATTTTTTTGATATTATTAAAGATTTACTGCATAGAATACAATCTTGTAATTGATTATTTAAAAATCAAAAGAACAAGCCTCTATTAATAAAGTTTTTGAAGATGGCATTTCTGCCGTTTTTAAGTAGCATATGATAATTTTCAGAAATTTTAGTGGACTAGGTATTTGAAAACTTTTTTAATGAAAATATGTATCAAGAAGTATACAATGTAAACTATACACAGATCTAGGAGATATGTATTTTTATTAGCTTAACACAACCACTTCTCATTCTCTACTAAGTCTCCACCTGTTGTAGGGTATCTCCAAGTCGAGCATTTCGCTCAGCAGTGCTAAAAAGTTTTTATTTTATTTTTTATTTTTTTTTTAGTTTTCCTTTGCTGCCTGTCCTTGTTGCTGTAAGCCCTTTAAGCAACGTGTGTGTATTAATGTTCTGGCTTGTTTCTGACTTCCTCTTCCAAACCCCTTTTTCCCCTTTTTGCTTAGCTCGAGAGCCCCTTCACATAATTTGCCATTTGTTGGCACCATTTAGTTAACTTTAAGTGTAATTTATTATAAATTAAGGCCGGCCGCTTAGCTGCTAATAAGAAAAAGACAGAGGAGAATTTTCCGACTGTACATAACTTTTTTGTAGTAAGTGTGAACTGATGTAATTGTTGAGTGCTGCACTTGAGTGGGTCGAATACTTGGGGAATAACGAACGCATAAAACCTGTTTAAAATAATCATAAGTTTCCTTTAAGCCTTTCCTTTAATATTAATTTAGAGTTTGAAAAAGTGGGCTGAACTTTCAATTCAATTTACTGTCATGCTATAGGCATTAATTTAAATAGGTCGATAGAAGACACAGCTGCCCATCATAAGCTGCTCTGAGCTGGAATTAAAGTTGGACGGAATTGATTCAGTTCGTACAGCAGAAAAGTCAGGCAACGTTTCAAGTCCGATGAAAAGCAGGAGTCAAAGGAAGCGACATGTCAGAACAGTGTAAGAGGACAACCAATTAAGCCGCTGTCAGATAGTCAAGATGAAAAACTGACAGATTCAAGAAAGTGTTCTCTCAAAGACGACGACTTTCTGCCTTTTTATCCGCCCACCATAATCAAGGAGGTTCCACCTCAGCATCTTTGTGAACCTGCTTCTTTCTGTTTCTATGGTGCAATTGGTTGTGAGTCAAGGTAAAATTGTTAATTGCTTAATTTACTTTATTTTATTTTCCAATTGATCTAACGACCTTTCCCTTTTAAGCGTACTGACGGTTTGGAAGAATGTGAAACTACTGTAATATATGCAAACATATGTAATTCGTCTTTCGTAAATTAATTTTCAATTCCATTTCACCCATGAGGCATTAACGATCCACAAAAGAGCTGACTGACATTTCAATTAAATCGCATTGAATATTTTATTGTTAAACATTTATAATTGATGCCTTTAAATAAAGTGGAAATAAATATGCCACATTCAATTCAAACTATTCAATTTTATTTAATTGTCCTTTATTAGATTATTTACAATTGCTATCCCACTCTCCAATTTGTGCAACAAATGGAAAAGTATCTGTGAAAAGCTATTGTAAAATCGAATAAAATGCAGCCTTCCAATTAAAGGAAAGCGAGTCAATAAACAAGACTTGTACATTTAAATTTATTTAATTTTCACACATTTAGCTTATTCGCAAAGCTAAGTTGCTTTTTAGTAGAGCACAAATAAGATGTCTTAAAATATGAATTACTCTTCAAAGATTTTAAAAATGTGTTTTTATTTTATATGTATGTTAAGTATAATTACTTAAGGCAATTACTTAGAACACAATTAAAGTCGCCAATTAAAGTTTTGTTTATTCGTTTTTTTTTTAATGAAATACGCTTTTTAAGGAAATGTGTCTCATAACGAAATTTTTATCCCAGAGCTTAAGTTTATAGGGTTATTTTTTGTCCAACATAATTTTCTGTTTTATTATAACAATATTATAATTGTATTGCAAAATATAACATAATGTATAATATATAAAATATATATAGCTTTATATATAATTTCATAATAAAATTTTGCTCAACAACTTTTAGTTTACATTAAATAAATAAGTAAATATCTCTCTTAATATGATATCTTTTAAAGGAACTTTTTAAAGTTAAACCTTCCTTGAGTCAACTTTTCTGCAGAAACCTTTATCGTACTAACTTACTATTAATTATAAATCAATTCCCTTAATTGGACAACTCTTCTTGCTATGAATTTCTCTATTATTTTCTCAGATATAACGATCTTCTTTACTTTTTGATAAAAGAGCTCTAGGTTAGGTCAGGGCGGAGTCGTCAAGTCGACGCACTTGGGCCTCGGATAGGCCCATTGTGATACCGCGAGATCTATCCCCCGCTGCCAGCGCTGGAAACTATAGAAACTTATTTAAAACGGAGCCCAATTTGAGAGTTTGACAAAAAGGGCTATTCTTCTGGGTGCCCAAGTAGCGAGCTCGCTTAGGCTGGTGAGAAAGGGCTTTCCCAGAGCTCTTCGTTTTCTGTTGCTTAGGGCTGGACAGAAGAAGTGTCCTGGGGATTCCTTTTCTTTCTCATCCCTACAGCTCCTACAAAAATCATTGTATGGGGCATTTAAACTGAGGGCGTGTATGCCCACTAACCAGTGGCCTGTTATGGAACGGACCACGCGGAGCTGTCCGATCAGGTCGAGTTATATACCGATCGAAAGGTATCAATTTAACTTATTTTTAACCAAATCAAAATCAATTGACGGAACGACCCTTTTTGCACACTGATTATTTTTTGATTTCGTGAACAGCTGACAGCCTGGGCGAACAGCTAATTGACAACTAAAAAGTATAAAAAATGCCGAAAGAAAGTTTGCTTTTCGATTATGTTTTTATTGAATATTCGCAGATTTAAACAAACATTTTATATTTATAAATATATATATATTATTTATAAATACTTTAAATGCATTAGACTAACGTTCTCCACATTGATATGACAGCAGAATGTAAACAAACACCATATGCCACACAGCTGACACAGTTTTGAGTTGAAAGCAAATCAAAATGAAAAAAAAATCAGTCTCAGAGCTGATTTTTCGAAATCAATTAGTAAGACCACATTTCCCTGATTTGCTCTGGGCACACTGAAAATTTTGTATGGAGCAGCTGTGAACAGCTGACTGCAAAATCAAAATCAAATCAAAAACGTTTACCGGAATCCCACTACTAAGACTTTTTGAAACTCACCTGGCTCGTGAGATAAACAGGTGTAAGTGGGAGGTTCAAAATTACTATACTAATTTTTTAGTATTCTAATCAAAATAATTTTAAACAAAATTTTTGCATTCGCCACTGCGCAAAACAGTGAGTTTTATTTGGTATGGATATCAAATTAAATTGCTCCAAACTCCAAGTGAAAATCAATAGCAATAACAATTTAAGAGAAAAATATAAAAGGAGAGAGAGAGAGAGAGAGAGAGAGAGAGAGAGAGAGAGAGGGGGAGGAAAGGAGTGGGGAAGAGCGGGAGTTTTAGAGGAAAAGAGATCAGCTTGATTGCAATTCATCAGCTATTTCTCCGGGCGATCTTCGCCGCTTCTCGGAGCCAGTTTTCAAATCTGGTACTTAACATAATTTCAAAGACAAATAAAACGAAAATAATTAAATGCAAATAAACGCACAGCATCTAGTTGACTGATGTATACTCCTTAAATGAAAATCTATATACCACAATCGTTTTTAATTTTAATCAAAACTTATTTCCTTACATTATTATAATTTATATCGAAATTTTATTCCTTGATGGTCTTTTTTTTAGATATCTACGACGCTAATTGTGGACTCTCATTTGGATGACGATTTTGAATCTGTGTCGGACTCCGACTCCAAGTCCAATGCTGATTTCAACTTATTATTATCTTCCATTTTGTCTTTCGAAGTCCGATATGTACAATATAAATTTTTGATCTCAACGGCGAATGCTTCAAATTCATCGCTTGTTAGATGGACCATCGGAATGACGTCCTCATAAACCCGGAACTCAATATCAATTAATTGAGTCAGTATAATAGGGTATTTACACTGAGGCCCGTATGACGCCGTAACGAAAAAAAGCCGGTATAAAGCCAGTAAGTAGGCCTTTACCATACAAAATTTGACAGTTTGGTTCAAATATAAAGGCTCTACGGCGTGCCGGTATTGATACCGGCGTCATTACCGACCTATTTTTGACAAAAAAAGGTGGCAGCTCTGGTCAAAATTGATAATTCATCGATTTGCCACCACAAAAAACTGTCAATTGAAATTCAAATAATGAGCGCATTTATACCATTTATAATAATTTCTATATGGTATAGTGGAAAAAGATAACACAAGGATGCGCAAAAGATGGAAGAAATAACCAGCACAGCAGCAGATGCAATGGCGAAGTTGGCCGAAGCTGCAGATAGGTCTGCTGCAGCCATTGTACAAATTTTTAGTCACTTAGTCCACGAATAAAAAAGTTTAAAGTTTATTAAAGTTCTTGAACACAAAAATAGTTGCCAAAGCAGATCTTATTCCAGATCTTAAATCCAGTTCGTCAACACCCGCATGCCCGTGCAAATACTGCAATTGCAACTCGCTTTTGTAATGGGATGCAATTCCTTAAATTTGAGTCCTTCTTGGCCATTTCTGGAAGTGGCTGTACCACTTTATCGAAAGCGGCGCGCTCCATCCTAAAAACAGATTTGAATATACCATCGGACATGTTGGGCACGCCTTTCTCCCAGAATACGCCGTTACGTTCCTATAAAAAGTGTGAAAAATTACCGTTCTTGTCTACAAATGCACTTTTTACTTACGTGCGCCCAAACTGATTTAGACGTCTGCTCTAATGCAAGATTTAATGAATTAATCTGCACCTTGGATCCCTCACAAGCCGCCAATGCGTGGTTCATGCCTTGGTTTATTCGCATAAACATAATTGTCACTGCGGCAATAGCTTTTGGATCCATATTGTATGTTTTTAATTTTTTCGCTTTTGTTTACAAACAATTTCACAGTTTGACACTAGACGTCAAAATATAGGTTTTTTTACCGGCCTACCAGTGTAAACGACTTTCGCCGTAAGCTACGGCTTTTTGCTTACGGGCCCCAGTGTAAATACCCTATTATACTGACTCAATTAATTGATATTGAGTTCCGGGCTTATGAGGACGTCATTCCGATGGTCCATCTAACAAGCGATGAATTTGAAGCATTCGCCGTTGAGATCAAAAATTTATATTGTACATATCGGACTTCGAAAGACAAAATGGAAGATAATAATAAGTTGAAATCAGCATTGGACTTGGAGTCGGAGTCCGACACAGATTCAAAATCGTCATCCAAATGAGAGTCCACAATTAGCGTCGTAGATATCTAAAAAAAAGACCATCAAGGAATAAAATTTCGATATAAATTATAATAATGTAAGGAAATAAGTTTTGATTAAAATTAAAAACGATTGTGGTATATAGATTTTCATTTAAGGAGTATACATCAGTCGACTAGATGCTGTGCGTTTATTTGCATTTAATTATTTTCGTTTTATTTGTCTTTGAAATTATGTTAAGTACCAGATTTGAAAACTGGCTCCGAGAGCGGCGAAGATCGCCCGGAGAAATAGCTGATGAATTGCAATCAAGCTGATCTCTTTTCCTCCAAAACTCCCGGTCTTCCCCACTCCTTTCCTCCCCTCTCTCTCTCTCTCTCTCTCTCTCTCCTTTTATATTTTTCTCTTAAATTGTTATTGCTATTGATTTTCACTTGGAGTTTGGAGCAATTTAATTTGATATCCATACCAATCGCGCGCGATTTTATTTTTAAAAAAAAATTTCGCCTGCGGCGCGGACTATTTAAATTACAAACCTCAGGGAAATGGACATCTGCGTTTATTTCGGATTCCTTCTGTAGACTAGAAAACTACCGCCTATTTTCTCAATTTTCTTTTCACTTGTCAAATCCATTTTCTCCTTCCAGAATGTCTTAAGACATCCAAATGTTAATAGTAAAAAAGCTCCTAATAACACAAATAAAAACTCCATATTTTTGTTTAAAATAAATGTTTTAAAAATTATGATGCCAAGTGTATAGAGATTGTGCTCAAAGCCAACTAGATTTGAAATCTAAGTAAGCACACTACCCTCTCTTTTGAAAGGGTATAATAAATGAAACAACAGTTAAGGCATTGGCTCAACTCGGACCACCTTGTGCGACCCTCTTTTCTGATACCGCCCCGTCAACAGCAACAACGACAAACAACAACAACAACAACAATTATGCCAAAACAGAATCGTAATAGCTTTAAGACTGGCCATAACAAAAAACTACTCACAGACTTAAATACGAGTACTCGTATTCGTACTCGTACTCGATACTCGAATTTTAAAGCCCAACGATCGCAGAGCCATTTGAAAGTTGTGCGAAACATTTGACGAGGGATGTAGAAGTGAAAGAGAGGGAAGGGATGGGGGGGGGGGGGGGAAGGTGGAGACAACTGCAGCTGTATTCGGTTTGGATAGGCCTTTCCTTTCCGTTTTTTATGTTTTTGGATTTAATATTTCTTGTGTGTGTCCCTTGCAGCGAAAGTCCAGCAAGTTGAAAGTTGAACTGTAAACTGTAAAGTAAAGTGAGCAAACGGGTCGCAGTTTTTCACATACAGATGGCCCAAAGGCAATCATCAGGCATATCATCATTAGTAATGCCCGTGTCCCTAGGAGGTCTTAGCAACGTCAACAATTAGTTGGTCAGAAGTGATTGGCTTCACAGTCTTAGTTGTTGTTGTTCTTTTAAGTACTCGCAGAGCATGGGAAAATCATTGAGCATCGAATCAGCAAGAAAGTTGGTAAAAGCTCAGAAGATACCTGATTAATGGCCGTGTTCACCAGAACAAATCGACAACAGAAAATCGATGAAATTTGCATGATTATTATGGTAAAATGCAGTGATTAGCAATCATGATTTCAAATTTTGTGATTATGATGACTGAAAATTCATCACCAAAATAGTACGCTGAAATTTTCTGATTGTGATGCTTTGTTATCGGACAAACAAAATACATGATTACTGATTGATTAGTTCTGGTGAACGCGGCCATTGATACGATTATCCTCATTCCAATCAGACTGTGGCTTAAGTCTATCACTGCGGACGGCAGTCCGCGCTAGTGACGAAAGCAGCACGAAGGGTGCGAAGGCGACTAGCATATATACACAGGAGGAATGGAAAATTTTCTATGACAGTCCGATTTTATACCGATCGAAAGGCATAAATTTAACTTACAAATGTACATACTCAGACTTTTAAAAACTCACCTGCTTCGTGAGATAATCATTGCATAGGCAACTAACTGACAGCACCCACCCTCCATGTCACAGAGCAGTCTGTTGACCACTAGGTTCCATATTAGTGGGAAGAGTACCCCCCTTTGAGGGGTTCCTTTTCTGACGTACCTGGTGAGAGTCGAAAAGCCAAGTGTGGATGTCACCGCCCTGCATGTGAGCAATTGGCTGATCAATCCCACTAGCCGGCTTTCGCTCCCCAGGTTCAAAAGTGCTTCAGTAATTGCTTCTGGGAGGACGTTGTTGAAAGCACCTTCTATGTCTAGGAAGGCTATGAGGGTGTATTCCTTAAGACAGCCGTTTCGGTGGATCTTCCTTTCCTGTATGCATGCTGAGAGCTTGATATGAGCTCTGTGGGAATAGATACTTTCAGGTGTAGAGAAAGGATACGCTCAAAGGTTTTGAGTAGAAAGGATGTCAGGCTGATCGGTATGAAGTCTTGGCTAACACCAGCTCTAAGAGATCTACTGGAGTGTTATTTCCAGTCGGCACCCTCGTGGAGGGTTCAGTCGAGGATTTTGGCTGACTAAAAGACCTCTAAGTATATTTTAATAATTTGAACGAGGCAGGCGTCGAGTGTTTTGTCATCGTCGTTTTAGTCTATTGTATTAATATTTTTCCATTTGTTCTCGCATTGCGATAAATTGCGCTCTACGGAGTAAAGTTGTAATATTTCTTCTTTTTGTTTTTTTTTTTATTATATATTGAGTTTTCGTCGAATGTATTATCAAAATTTGATGTGCTTTCTTATAGATATTTCTGTTTAGTATTTCGATTATCAGTATAACTTTTTTGTTGCGCTATCCAAATTTCAAGTGTAATTATGTCCAATCCAAATGAGGAGAAAAGTGCTGTACCACGATCCAGCAATGTGCGGCAGCTGATTCAGATGTTTGAACAGCTGACAATATGTGGTGGAGATGCGGTTGCTCCTTCCACAGTCCGAGCTGAGAATGTGGTTTCCAAAATGGTCGTACATGTGAAGAAACCAGCTCAGAAAGTGGCCAAGGCTCTCACGTTGTTAATCAACGGACGTCGTGTGGCTAAAACAATCACATATAAACGCAAGACTTCCGAACAGGCGATGGAAGTCGAATGAGGCTGAAATTCGCAACGGAAGCTGGAAGTGTTGACCGTTAACTGTTCTTCCATCGATAAACAGGACAGGCTTTTACTTACTCTCTAAATTGACCCAGCAAATTTGATACTGACAATAAATTGCAAGTTTTCTGCCCAGTCAAGTCTTGCTCCTTCCTTTTACAACGGCTGATGATAGAATTCAGAATGTGACTACTGATTGCACATTCAACTTGTTCCCAAAGTCCTGCTCGCACATTCTTGGCCACAACTTGTCCAACTTTTTCCATTGGCTAATTGTTTGTGTGCTCAAGTCGAAAGAAATTCCCTTTCGCTAAAGTACACTGATTACCAAGAGATTCCTCTCTTTTTTTGTCTTTTCTTTCAGTTAAATATCTTACGATTTGTTGACACTGCATATAAATCACAAATAATGATAGACATCATGATAAGAATAGATTTAACAAAGTACAGATACAAAAAAATATTGTTAACTGATGCTTAGGCACATTTATTTTAAGTTGAGATTCATTTAAAATTACAAATTTTATCGTACAGAAAAAAATACAATTTTTCAAATTAGATGCAAACGTAGATACAGACATAGATCAAACAAAAATATTTAGGTGCAGATACAACTAAGGATATACACTAGTCGGCATATTTATTTTGACAGCATTTAAAGACAACATTTTGAATTAACTTTAAATGTTGTCAAAATAAATATGCCGACTGGTGTAAATTCCAATACACGGATACAAATGAAGATACATCTACAAATAATATTGCGAATATAGATACAGATGTTGACCTTAAATCTTATATGCACACACATTTGCTGTCTATAATTTGCATATTAAATATTATTAATTGGATTTCCAATTTCCCCGTTCCAATATCCTTTCCCCCAACCTTTTACAACCTGTCATCGAGTAATCCGATGTCACAAACAGATGAAT
Source organism: Drosophila recens (assembly GCA_037043495.1). Classification (NCBI taxonomy): domain Eukaryota; kingdom Metazoa; phylum Arthropoda; class Insecta; order Diptera; family Drosophilidae; genus Drosophila; species Drosophila recens. Next base: position 251,219 of record JBAMBJ010000726.1, read on the forward strand.
GCAGTACTCGTCATTTCTGTCTGGCTGCATTTGCATTTGTAAATTAACTGAATAAAAGACATTGCAACACACACACACTCACACACACACAATTACCATTATCTATTCTGTTTCTATTCAATGTGTGTCGATTTATGTGGGCTACAATGATATTATATTTTATGATATATAGAGAACAAAGAGTTTATTTCAAATGGACGAATATGTATCACAAAGATAGGCCTTCGAGCTTATTGTATAGTACACCGATAACAATTCATACTTTCAACGTTTGTCAAAAAAAATAATAAGTAAGATAATAATCGCATGCAATGAGTTTAGCCATTAAAAAGACTCGTGAATTAAATGAAATGAATTTGAAACTATATAAAAGACATGTTTCCTGCCTAATGCGAAATAAATCAGTTGGAAATTCTTTAATTTATTCTTAGTTTTAATTTACCACCAAATTAAAAAATTATTAAGATATTTGACGGCATTTTTTAAGCCATCAGCAGAACGTAATTACCAAAGATCTTCAAAAAAACAGGAGACTTAACCTAAGGTTAGAAAATAAAAACTTTAATTTTTTATAATTATAAATATTTATAATTCAATTAAATTCTAAATTGACACTGTCAAAACTTAGTCGATTTCCATGCAGAATGGCAACTTAATAATTATCCGATCTTTTATTTGATTCGCACTACATAATATTTTATTTATTTGAAAAATCTAAAATTGGTCCAACATTGTCCATTTTTTCTATACTCTTTATACTTTTTCAAAAACTTAACCAATTTCAATGCATAATGTTAAGTTTATTATTGTTCGACCTCTTATACAGTCGAACTTCCCTAACTCGAATCACCATTATTCACGAAAAAAGTTTGAGTTAGGGAGACTTCGAGTTAGGGAAGTAGAATTGTATGAAATTTACCAAGTATTGCCACTCGATGTTGTTCGAGTTAGGGAAACTTCGAGTTAGGGAAGTTCGAGTTAGGGAAGTTCGACTGTATCTTATGATGCAGATCTGAAAATTTTTGCTTTGGAAAACTCCAATTTAGGTTGTCGATTTTGACATTTCGATTTTTAGCTCGATTGTCACTTTGAATTTGTACATTTCTTCTTTTTTTGTCTGGAAATGTTAATTTCACAGTATATCATAATTCTTCTTAAGTTTTTCATGAGTCCTTGAGGATGGTGCTGCGACCCAAAAATGGAACTATTTGCTGTCCTTAGTCAACAAAGTAAAGAGAGTGAGCGAGTGAGGGAGAGAGAGGAAAAGAGAGAGAGATAGAGAGACAGAGAGAGAAAAAGAGAGAAAGGGAGACAGACCAACACACACACACACACATACACACACAACTGAGCACATGGACATTGTTTTATTTGCATGGCTTTGTTTTGTGTTTCGCTGGAGTTGTTAAAATTTTATGTCCCAAAATTTACGTGTTGCTCACTGAATGTGGATGCATGGGGGAAGGGGGAGGGGGTATGAGGGGTGTGACCCCCAAAAAGTTGTGGAGCGAACACATTTTGTATTTTATATGCATGTATATTCGTATTTGTGTTTTGTTTCTGTTTGTCTTTGTGTGATTTATGCGTTGGAAATGCGTAAACTTTTCTGCGTTCATATTTACAGTTTGGTTTTATGCCATACTTTGTCTTCTGCTTCTCTCTCTCTCTCTCTCTCTTTTACTCTCTCTGTCACTCTCTTTCCCCCTCTCAGTCACCGCCGTTTCCTATGCTGACTTCACATTCTCGCTGTGTCTACAGTATAACATATTACGCATACGCCAAGTTGGACGCAAATGGGACCTGCAAATGTTGCAACTGCAAAAATTGCCAACTGATTTACTACTTTATGGTCGCGCTCCCTACTCCGCCCCCTCCGCCGCAGCCTCAACAATTCAAATTAAACAATAAAATGGAAATGGGAGCCAAAAACAGTTGCGGCTTTTTAATGCTGGGTTTAACTCTGGTTCAAGCGATATTCATGCGGTTTGTGCCGAATTCTGTGGTCAACCGCATTCGACATGGCGCATAAAGAGGAAAAGGGGCAGGGGCATGGGCATGTGCCAACTTTCATTGTGGGCGTGGCCGGCAACACTTGCTGATTGCACTGCGAGTTTGTGGCAACAAAATTAAAGGGCTTGCGACCATTTTATTACAATTGAAGCTAGGGATCGAAAAATCGACTGCTTAATTTTCGCGAAAGCGATTTTCAGGTATTTCAACGATAATTTTTTTGACGGTATAATTTAGTTAATTCCATTATCATCAGTGGATTTTATTCATCGTAGTTTTCTTGCAGACTTTAAGTTCAGTCGTTACATAATTAATGAACAACAGATCTAATTAAGTACAATTAAACCTTTTCTGAACAAATTAATAAAGTCAACTCTAAAATTCAAGTGCTCATCAAAATAAAAATGGAATGAAAAATGCTTGGAGTTAAACGACTTCACCAAAATTATGTTAAATATTTAAAATATCCTTTAAATCTACTCGACTTGTTGAATAGATTAACAATTTCGTTATCGCTTAAGTAATTTTCAAGTATTTGAACTCGATAATGTTTTTTTTTTGACGATATATCGACAACTTGATTTTTGTTTTGACGATTTTAACATTTGGATCCATAATTTGAAATTACATCACTAATTGAAACTCATGCTGCAAGCAACAACTTTAAAATTCTTCAACTGATGTGGCATCAACTGGAGTTGAAGCTGCTTGCATTCGAAAGTTTGCACATCAACTTCATTTCATTTATCAAATGCTCATCAGTTAAAGTTGAGCATCAGCAGATGTTGCTGCTGTTGCAGCTGGCTTTAACTATCAACTTGCCACTTTCCACTTTGGCACGTGCTACTTGCCACTTGCCACTTGCAACTTGCAACTTTGTGCTTTCAGCTTCAGGCTGCAGCCTTCAGTTTCTGAGCTGCTGCTAATAAACAAATCAACTGCCGCCTGACAAAGTTATGCAAAGCGCATTAAGCGAGAAGGGACTCACAGTGAAGCCGACGAAATGGGGGTCTAAAAGGGCGTAGGTGGAGGGAAGAGGAGGAGGGGGGAGTGGGAGGGAGAGAAGGAGTCGCATGTCAGCGATGTCTTCATTTATTTCATGTCAGTTGGTTGACAACTTTGAAGGGAAAGGGGTGTTGAATGTGCTGCGACAACAGAGTTGAAATTTTTGTTGTTTTTGGCAATGTTGTCATAAAATATGTTAAAGGTGTGTGTGTGTGTGTGTGTGTGTGTGTGTGCGTGTGCGTGTGCGGGCGGGTGTGAAATGCAAATTGGAATTGCAGGCTGAGTAAAAAGTTACTGTACTGTACAGTGTAAACAATGATGATGTTGATGATGATAATGATTTAATGGCGGAGAATCAACGCAATAAATGCAAAGGAGCCCCAGAATGAGAGTTGAGGTTTGATGTCATGGTTTTAACGGTTTAATGGCCAAGTTAACGGCCAGCATGATAATTATTTATGTCTGTTGCTATGTAAATCCATCATCATCATTCACATCATCCTGTTTCCTGCATCCTGTATCCGCATTTACCAAAAATGAGTGCGAGAGAGACAGAAAGAGCAAGACAGCAAGAGAATATGTGTACACAGAAAAAAAATCAAAGATTCTGTAATAAAATCAATCCGATGCGGTCTCAGATGTTTGGTAATGCCGGATTTTCTTAACCCATTTTATGTACGGGGCATGTGAGAGATATCGAGGCAAAATTTATTTCATAGTAATGAGAAATAACAAAAATATCAAAATAAATTTAAAAGTTTAGTTTTGCTTGGTATACCTGTAGTTTTTTACAGGTGAATATCTTAGTTTTTTCTGTATGGAAAATTTTGACAAAAAAAGCTGAAAAACGTATGGAAACGGGAAAAATAAAATTTGAAGATACAAATTTTTTTGTTGTTTCTATCAACTTCTATAGTCTTCCAGGCACACATTTCAAAATTTCGTCAAAATCATACCAGCCGATCAATGGGCAGCATATAATGGGTTAACCTAAGTGCGAAAAATTTAATAAATTTAATTTTGTCAATTTCTTTTTCTTAAATATACGATTTTTTCCAGTGAAATTAAATGTCTTTGGCTTTTTTGACCTTTTTAATGCTGAGTGATTGCCATTTTACCGCCTATTGTGTTAATTTAACAATAGCATCCTGGCTTAAACGAAGAATTTCAAAATTGAATTTTGGAAAAATGTTGTTTTCAGTGTTTGCAATTTGCTTGGCTAACGATTTGTGCACGGCAATGCCTCCTCACTATCCATCTGACCTCGTCCTTGATCTCACTGGCTCTCGCTCTCGCTTTCGCCTTGGCACTTCCTTTTGGCCATTTATTTTGCGGTTCGGTTTCGCCCTCAACCAGCTGGGCCAGCAGCTGCATGTGGGCCATGTTCTTGTCGCATCCTTCCTTCCGTTTTTTTTTTTTTTTTTTTTATTTTGGGATGCACGCAGGCAGTTTATTGTGCGAGCAGCCCCGAGGCTGAAGTCGACCTGCATCAGCATCAGCATCACCAGATGCTGCTCCACTCGATGATGATGTCCTGTGGCATCCTTTAGCGAGGTGCCAAAAATGTTTGCCAAATGAAATGTGCTGCAAATTGTGCGCACAACCAATTGAAATGCAATTTAACATTCGCCCTCACTCCGCCCCTTAATAAAATTCCAAACGGCCCGAAAGATTGCAAAGTCCCTTAAATTTCTCTATCTCATTCTCTCTTTTGCTACTTTAGTTTTTTTCTTGGTTATTTTATAGCTGCCTGGATCTGGATTGCAAAGCAATTCATGCAATGCTTGTTCGATTCATTTTCGTCTATCCATTTGGTATACCCTGTACGCATTTAACTAAATGGGGTATACACCTGTGGATGACATCTCTGACTTATTTACTTATCATAGTATAGTATGTGTGAAATTTGATACAACTTTTACTTACTCAGATTAGATATCGCAAATATTGGTCAACTCCTGTCCATTAAGTGTCAGATTTATAGAACAGACTGTGTGAAACGTCTCTGCTGTCATAACTAATAGTTATTTCTTTTAGGATTTTTTTCGTTTTTAATGTTCAAAATTTATATTTTCCAATTTATTTTAATTCCAGCAATAAACTACAATAAGCTCATAATTAAACAAATAAAAAAATGAAATTCATTTTTATAAATTATTATCGTTCACTTTATTATTGACAAATGTAATTAACTTAAGTGCTGACAGGCAAACACAATAAATATATAACTAGTAAGTACTTATAAGTGTCAAGCATTCCACTGACCAATTACGCATTACACTTAATTCAATTTTATGTTTACAAGCACACTTTTTATTTAACCCATTAACGGCTAATGGGTATTTAAATACCCAAAAAAGTATTGACACTTTAAAAATTCTTGCTCGGGGCATGTGAGAGATATCGAGGCAAAATTTATTTCATAGTAAAGAGAAATAATAAAAATATAAGTATAAAATTTGAACAGTTTAGTTATCCTTGTTATACTTGTAGTTTTTTACAGGTGAATATCTAGCTATTTTTCTGCATACAAAATGTTATCGAAAATAGCTGAAAAATGTATGGAAATCGAAAAAATTAAATTTGAAGATAAACATTTTTTTTTGTTTCTTTTAACTTCTATGGTCTTCTAGGCACACATTTCCAAATTTCGTCAAAATCGTACCAGCCGATCTATGGGCAGCCATTAATGGGTTAAGCTCGCACACATGCTTTATTCTAAGTTGTAAATGCATAGAGTGTTATTACCAAATTCGTATTACATTTTAAAGGATGATGTGTGGTAGTTTTGTTAAAGAACTAGGGTATCTGCTAGTCGACTAACGGCAATTCAGTTATTAGCTCTGCTCATTATGGGATATGCTTAGTGCATTCCTCTTTTCACAAAGTACTCTTTCTGCTGCTAACATTCCTTTCAGTCACCTCGCATTGACCTCGAAATTCATTTAATATATTTTTGCAACGTTTTCACATTTCTTTGGAAGTATTATCTTATTTATTGCTATATTTTCTTCCGTCTCAATTAAGACTGGGGATATATTTTCAAATAAGACTAAAATTTTATTTAGATGAACATCGAAATCGGTTGGTTCGTTCCTTGGGGAAATCTGAAATAGATACGGGTTGATCTCAAGCATCCACTGTCCATCTACCAAGTGCAACTACTGCTTGACCGCACGATCGACAGGTCGTTGCTATCTGTCGAGAGAGGAAATAATGAGTTATTCAGTAAATTCATTTAAGTGGTTATTTTGATAATTACGCATACTAAATCCATTGAAGCTGGGAACGGGTTTCATGTCTTTGGAATTTAAAACAATACTGCCGTTGCTTGAGGCTTCTGTTGGTTCGATTTGTTGCTGCTCTTGCTGTTGTAGCACCTCCATACTCTTGACATAATTGTCAATCTGCAAGAGCTCCTGTTCATCGAGCTTATCATTATAATCAGCCTCGATCTGCTGACGAACATGTCGGAGCATTTTCTCCTTAAGCACGGCCACCCAGCGATCTCTTGATTGATCAGCCCCCCGAATGGCCACTTTCCCAATACGAAAGGGAAATATATTATGCTCGAACTTGGCGATGGTTTCAGCAACCCGACCAGATAAGCCCTTTAGATTCCAATCCGTTGGTCCTCGAGAAATTTTAGCCTTCCGCATGCTCATGCGCTCGAACTTCTCGATAAGCATTTTCACATTTCGACTTTTGTCCATCTCAGAGATGGATGCACTCTCCTTATCCATGGCCACAAATTCAAAAATAATAGATACGAAGATGTACAAAGAAAAAAATATATAAAAATGCAAAAAAAAATATGTATGTGGAAATGAATTGTTTTGAACGCTTAACTAGTTTCCGACAAATGGGAAACAACAAAAAAATATAAGCAAGGCACACGAAAGTATTCAGTCTCAGCCTGCTGAGCTCTGAGTTTCATTCTCAAGTCTCCCAGACCGAGTCCCAGTCACAGTCTCAGTCTCAGTCTCTGACTTGTCCTGTCTGCCAGAACATCAATCACAATCAGCATGCCAACATTTATGGCTGCTTGTTTCCTGTCAGTCTTGGCATATTACACATACGCCCTGTTCAACCGTTGACAACCAAAAGGGACTGTGTGCGTGTGTGTGTGTGTGTGTGTGTCTCGAGGGCATACACCTTCGTGTCACGTAGATTAAACACATTAACAGCACGTGCCAAGTCATTGCCTAAGCAGCCAAGACTTATCATGTAGCCGAAGATTATCGGCAAAAAACAACTTGTTGGATGACTCGAGAATGCAAAGAACGACAAGCGAGATCATCATCAGTCGCATCAGTTGATTCCATTCCATCCATTCACTTCCCCGTCAGCGAGTCAGCAAGTAATCCACATTTCATTGGCAGCCTTCAGTCGAATTGTATGGCCTCCTTAAAGGTGCTTGCACTTGAAAACAACTGACCATGGAGGATGTTTAACTTATTTATATATTTTATTTTATTTTTTCACAAAAAGCTATCGCTTCTTTTTGTAATAAAGTAAGAACTTTGGAGCACTTATCGCAATGAGTGCACAGAAAAACAATTATTTTTAAATTAAGGTTTTAAATGATTGATTATATCATGATAAACTATGTTAATATGCGAAAATGGCCACCACTCAGCGTTTTATTCCGAAATTCCCGGTCTGTGTAGCAATTTATTAGGCAAGCCACGGAAATCGCAAGCGAATTCGAATTCCGCAGAAAGCATTTCCGCACGGAAATCTCCGAGGTGCCACAGAACCTCGATAGATATAATTTTTTTAACATTTTCATCAACCAGATTAAATTACCCAAGGGTTTGTTTAGCTACTTTTTTAGGTTTTTCATTGCAGAACAATAAGTTTTTCATTTTTTTCTCATTTATTTTAAATCATTTTATTCGTTATATAATAATTGACTTTGCCAAAAGTGACAGCTGTCAAAAAGACCAACTCAGAAAAAAGATTGATTGATTGATTGCCAGATTGAAAACTACAAGTCTGAAAAAAAACACCCTTTATAATTGAATTTATATAATTTCATAATTGTTTTTATAATAAGCAAAAGGGTATATTGTATTCGTTGCAATGTATGTAACAGGGAGAAGGAAGCATCTTTGACCCTATAAAGTTTTTATATTCTTGATCAGCATCAACAGCCGAGTCAATTTAGCCCATGTCCGTTTGTCCGTCCGTCCGTCAGTGTGAGCGCCTAGATCTCAAAGACTTTAAGGGCTAGAGCAACCAAATTTGTACACAGACTTCTATAAGCCCCACGCACATCCCTTTACTTCCTCCGTAAATCGCGAGAAGCCACCATACACACAGTTTTTAGTATATAACATATTTTTCGGTAATAAACGTTATCTTTTATTATAAGCTATCATCCTACTTAATCGCAACAAGATCGGCCAATCAGAACGGTAGTAATGGCTTTTTTTTTTTTTTTTAAACAATAACAATAACAAAGTTTATTAGACAAGTGTGGAATCCGTACATTCAAAAGTAGTAATGGCTGATTTAGGTTTCAAGTAATAACTCACTAAGTGCCTAGAAGCACGCAATAAAAAATATTTTAAATTTGTTTAAATAAATAAGTAACAAGTATCCTTTAGTCGGGAGCTCGACTATTTGAATCATCAATTACTAGCTGAGAAAGTGACCATGGAGAACATATGCCTATAAAAAGCAAGGATATTCAATTAATGCCTTATGAATTTTTTAAATTAACATTATTCTGTTACATAGTAATAAAGTGACCATGGAGGACGTACACTTCAGAAAAGCATTGTAAATAAAAATTGGTTTGAATGTTCAGCAATTTCTTTGCATTATAATTTTGGCATGATTGAAAACTTTGCCACTGATGACATTAATATTTTAAAGTATCCATGGAGGACACATTTCAGAAATGAAGAAATAACTCTAACAGAACTTTTTATTTGAGTGAGTTTGTAAAGTGACCATGGATGTATGAATAGACCCAAAAGGACTGTAAAATTAGATGACCAAATGCTGTAGTTGACAGTTGGCAGATAGCCCGATAACCAATTCATGTCCATATCCTCATTTCATTCACGCCATTCTAAAACTGTCGCCCCAAACGTGTCTCGCATTTGAATGGAAGGGAATTTGCATTGATGACTGGCTGCTGATTAGCTGACAGGTGAATGAGTATGAGTGTGTGTAACCCCGGAACCACCCGTAATACACATAGTCAACCACATGAGGGCACGTTGACAGCAGGCATCGAAATTAGAAACGTGCCAATTTGAATGCAAAGTGCGAGGGCAATTTAATACGGATCCATTCGTCGCATCAATTGAACGATGCCAATTGAATTGCATTCAGCGAACAAATTGTTTAATTATCAAATTGCCCTCTCTTTCTCACTTTTATTCACTTTCTCTTTCCCTCTCTCTATCTCTCTCTCATTACAGCGCGAGTACAAATGCGTTTAATTAGGATATTTGAATGTGCGGCGAATTCATTGTGCCTGGTTTGAGTCCAACAATTGTCTGAAAGCTGCGGGCCATTCATTTCACATCAAGGAAGGACGGCAGGATAAGGAGGGAAGGATTCAAGTCGAACAGCAGTTGCAAGCAAGGCCGCCACATTGGAAGGAAAACGGCTTTTTACGGCAGTTAATAAGTTTTTAACTGGTTCAACCATTGCCCGCGAGCTGAGGCAGCTAATGGTAAGCAGGAGGGCGTAAGGGCATTGTTTCGGTTTGATTGATTAATTTAGATTCGATTTGCAAACCGGCTCAAATACCCCTTGAAATTTTGAAGTTTTCGGTTTGAGTTTGGTTCAATTGAACACAACAAAATAGTATTATTAGATTAATTTTTTCTTTATTTTTTTAAACAATAAAATAAAAAAAAAATTGAAATGTTGTAAATAATCAGTTAATTTTATGCTTTAAATATGATGCTTTTAAAATTTTATCCGACATTAGTGCTCGGAGCAGAACATATACAGGCCTGTTCCGGTTTTCACTTTCGGCAAGATTTTGCGAAAATGAATTTCCCTCACTTGTTCCGGTTTTCACTTTCGGCAAGATTTTGCGAATTGAATTCACGTGACATTGAGCAAGTGAGTTTGAATTCGGAAGGGTTAAATCGATGATTTTGGCATGCTTAGCATAAGATTAAAGTGAAAATAAAATATTTCTAAAATACTTCAATGTTTTGGGAATATTACTAATTATCAGATAAAAAAAAATATTTTATTTGATTTTTAAATCATTTTTATTTCATCATACCTCAAAATCGAATAGACTCTAACCTAACATTTTTGTCGGATTTGCTCGACCTGTTCTGGTTTCCGCAAATATTTGTGAAAATGAACGGCAACTTTATTAGGGCTGCCCTTGTATATGAAGAAAGTAGTAAATACTTTGGTACATGTTTTAAACCACAATTTAGGTGTTTTTATGTATTGCGTAAAATGAAGAATTAAATTTCTTGTTTTTTAAATGCAAGTTTGGACAAAACTGTTTGTAATTTAATGCAAAAATAACTGCTTATTTATGTAAACAAACACTGTGCAACAATTGACAACTCTGCAAAAAGACATTTCCAGCACTGAAATCAACCCGCGCTTTCAAATATACAAAAGTTATAACAAAAGTAGGTTTTACCTTTGAAAAATGTTTCGTTTTATGATTAAATAAATATTTTATGAATAAATTACATAATTAATAATTATTTTAACAGGCAAAAATTCTTTTGACGCAAATGTCTGATTCGCATAGAACATTTTCCAGTACTGTTCTGCAAATGGAAATTCGGAGGGTAATTCGTAGGAAATGAAAAGGAATTTTAAGGGAAATTCGGTCAAATCTTGCGGATTGAAATTCGCAAAAAACAAGTGAAAACCGGAACAGGCCTGATAATTTTCTGTCGTAATAGTATTTTCTTTTCCTTTTCTTGTAGCTTCACAATTCATTGCCATAAATACTCGTAATTCACAATTGATTTAATCCAACACCTGTTTGTATGCAACAAAATTGTTAATAATGCACTATGCATGTTAAATGTTAAGATCATGTTATACTCATTTTGGCACGCATATGATCTGTAAAATAGCGACTCAGTACTTGTAAAACAGCGGGCAATAAACGCATCAGCTGTTTAAATTCGGTCGTGTTTTTAATTTAAAAATACGGAAAATGGGGACATATCGTTGTTTCCGCAAAACTATTGGAAAAGCTTGAAGTCTCCGCACATATTTTAGTTTCGAACCAAACCTCTTGCTTAAGAGCCTTTATTTGCAGCTATTATTTTTTTATTTAATTATTTATTTATTGAGTTTGGCTTCCGAGTGATACAAGTAAAAAGCCTTTTATTAATTCTCCTTTTTGTCTTTGGCAGACGAGAAACACAACGCTGACCGGTGATGAACCTGACGAGGAGCAGATGACGACGGCGGGCACAGACGATGAACAGCAGCAGGTGGCGTTGGGGGTGGAATCAGGGGCGGGATCGGGTTCGGTATCGGGGGCGGGGCAACCACAGCACACAAATGAGCCACAAGAACAGGGAAAACAACAACAGCAAACGCAACAACCACAACGACGACAAAGACAACGCAAGAAAGTGACAACCCAACAACGAAGTCACGCCGCTTCCGATGCGGACACGGATTCCAGCTCCTGTGAAGCTGGAGTCGGAGGAGGAGGCGGTGGTGGTGGCGGAGGCGGAGGCGGCTCAACAACTCGGGTCAGCTATGCTCAGCGTAATCTCAGTGAACAGGTTGTCTATGAGCAGTACAACGATGATGAGATCGATGATTACGATGAGGACGAGGAGGGAGAGGAGGAAGACGAGGATGCGGATGCAGATGTGGATGCGGACGCGGATGAGGAGGACTACGATGAGTACCAACAGTCCATGTCCATGAGACGAGCTCCCGTAAAGACAGCACTCAAAATACGTAGCTCGGCCGGAATTCCTGCCGGAGTGGGATCAGGAGTCGGAATGGGAATGGGAGCTGGAGATTCTGCCAATGACATATTACGCAATAAGCGAAAAACGAAAACACGTCAATTCTCGCAACGGGCCAGCTCCTATGCCGTGGATGCTGGCCACGGTGAGACGGATGCGGATTCAATGGACAAGCGTCGCTGCATTTCCAAGGGTCAAATGCGGGGTGAGCAAACATTTTTTACCAATTTTTGGGACAGAACTGAACTGTAACTAGACTACACTGAGAGAAAAATCAAGTACATTCGGAGCTGAATCAAGAATTTTGTGTCAAAAGTCGAACCAGAATTTCCATACTTATTTTACGAATTTTTTTTATTTCGAAACAGTCTTTTTAATATATGAATATGAAATATAATATAAAAACCCTTTTAAGAGATGATGAATTTTGGTGAAATTATTGTTGGCGACTCCAAGAGCGTCGGCAGCTTTACAAGCAGGGTGGGCCATAATATGTTTTTTTACTTTTTCACACTCACTTTTGTTGGATTTCGGAAGCTATACGTACTATACATAATGTAAAGTTGTGAATGTAGGGGGGGGGGGGGAGGGGCAATGGCCTCTCATGCCCTTGGGCGTCTCCAAAATTTTTTTTTTTTTTTGAGTTTTGATATTGCGATTCAAAATTAACTTTTGCATTGCTGTTTTTAATAAGTGCTCACTAATTTGGAACGTTTACCAAAACTACTTTTGCTCTGACATGTGATTTTCGGCGTGTTTACCTACACTATATGTAATGGGATCTGGGCCCCTGGTCGTTGACACTGTGTGTGTGTGTTATAGGCCTGCATGAATGCATTCAAAAGGGCAAATGAATCATTCACTCTAAAATGGGTACACTTTTTACTGAACAGCTTTGAAATGAATGTCAGATAATGTTGAGTACACTATATACGTTGTACAGTAAAAATGAGTACAGTCTATTTGAGTACAGTACATTCACTGTACACTGAGTTATTTTTGAGAACAACATTTGACAGCTAGAGTGTAACAAAATGAAAAAAATAATAAAAAAAATACATTTATTGCTTATATTTTATAACATGCAAGACTCGTGAAGTTCTTCTATGTTTGAATTCAAGAACATTATATTGTTAACCATCTCCTTACTCGAGGCTATTTTGCTGCGTTTTTCAGATATTAAAGTTTTTGCTTTTGAACAACACCTTTCGGATGCAGCACTAATTGCTGGTACAGCTAAAATCTTGCAGCTAACTTTGAAAAGTAAAGGAAATTGGTCCCTATTATTCGTCCACCAATTCGGGATATTTAAGTCTTCAGTATATTGAATGTTAACATTCTGATATGCCTCTATTTCGCGTGATATAATTGAGGAGATATTGTCGTCTTGAACTGGTTGATAAAAATCTGAGAAAAAAAAAAAAGACGTACATTTTCTAGAGAATCCATTTCAACGTTTTGCAAGCTACTAAACCCAAATTCTCTCCTTATACTCATTTGTACAGTTGTGTGACAGGCCACTCAAGGTGTACTTATTATTTTGTTTGTTGTTCAATGTTTTAATGAGAACAACTTTAGCTGTCACTCACTCCCAGTGAGTTATTGAATTTACTGTACAAAAAAAATGAGTTCAGTAAATAATGAGTACAGTATACTACTGTACAGTACTGTACAGTAAGAAATAAATGATTCATGCAGACCTTTACTGTGTGTGTTCAGTGATAAACCTTAGTCCGCAGACCGAATTCAAATACCCTTTGTCGCTTTTACTTGTGTGTCGGACAATTCTCTGCTATATACCTAGAACAACTTTCAACAGTTCGATGTTCTTCGAGGCCAGTCAGCTGTTTGCAAAACAGTGCTGGACAACGCCAGCTCCATATATCCAGCATATCCAGCACCATTTTTTGCTTTTGTCTCCGGACGGACTTACGGAGATTAATGTCAAGTTCAGCTTCTTCACATTACGCCAGCGTTTTTAGATCCCGTACTCAAAAAGAGTACAGACACCAAACTTGGTATCTAGTTTCGTCTATATTGCACGCAGATCGAGTTTGTTTTAGATTTTGGATCGGACCACTCTATAATATATGTATGTATGTAGCTGCCATAGGAACAATCAGTCGAAAATCAAGTCTTAGTATGAAAATATTTTTTGTTGTTTGAGATATCTCAACCAAACTAACAGAATATGCATATAAGATTGTCCCATACATCCTGATTAAATTTGGTTGACATCGGACCACTATATTATATAACATAGCTGCCATTGGAACGATTGATCGAAAATATGTTGGGTTGACCAAAAAGAAACCGGTAATTTTGCATGCAAACGGCGTTGATAATTTTTTTGACCCACTTGTGCTTATTTAATTGTATTTTTTCTTTTGTCATTTATTAGCTGTCGCTTTTAGCTCGCTTTAGAAAAAAAGTCATTGGCGTCAATTTTAATATGGAGCCCACAAAAGAGCATTTTCGTCATATTTTACTTTATTATTTCCATAAAGGAAATAATGCAGCTTAGGTTGCTAATGGTTTTTTAGTATCTCAACCGAACTCATAGACTGGGAACATTCTATGTCTTTTACATTTTCATCGTACACTCGACTGTAGCCGACTGGAGCTCCGTTGTTGGGCGAAAAGTACATTTAGTACATAACTATATTAATATTTGTCGCGATTTATGTGTTAGCGCTGGGATTTTTTGTGCGAGCTGTGAGAGTCTCCATGCTGTTAAATTTTTTATTTGGGTTCGAGTTCTGGCTGAATCGACTCTTTAAAAAATAAAAAAATTAGTTGGTTTTTTTTTATATAATATTTATTTAGTATATTAAATTACAAATTCATGTTTTTAAAAATTTTTACATCATTTACTTCTATTTTAACAAATGCAAATTGTTCAGTTGACGTAGGGCAACCCAAGATTTCATCTAACTCATTTAGGTATGTAGTTATAGTAAATAAATACAATGCTTTCATTGCGAATTCATTAAAAATACACAAACTATGTTTCAAATAAAAATTTTGTGTGTTAAAATCGTCACCATGTCTTTCTCTTAGCTTTTTACAATGTGATTCCTTCAAAAAATCATGTATATCGATGTCCATTAGGGTTCTCAAGTAGTCGCCAAACTGTCCGTTGTTTGTCCACTCCTTCACAATTTGCTTAAACTGCTCTTGTTGATATCGCTCTCTACTGGGATAGATGTACTGGTTGAGTCTAGGATCATCTATAACAATTTTCTTCATTGAATGATTATACTTCAAGTCAATAAAACCCATCGTCGTTTTGAATGAAACTGCTCTCGCTTGTCTACTAAACAGTTCACAGAAAACCCAACCATTTTATAGGCCATTGTCACGTGTTCATAAAAATAAATTAGAATACTTTGTTGTAGACAAGGCAAGTAGAAATATTAAGACGTACTTTGTATTTTAGAAATGTGTTTTTACATGTTAATCACATAATCAATCACATGCCATGTCAACTGATCATGGCCAACGATCAGCCAACAGCCTCAACAGGGCCCAGCCTTATCACTCAACGCCCCACTGCAACTGCAACTGCTAATGCCTTATCACCTGACCCCACAGCCCCAACGCTCAACACGCGCGCCGGAACTTTACACTAACCCCCCAGCCTACAAAGCAAACTAAAGATCACGAACCCCCCTCCCGATTAGTTTTGCTGCAAATTTGCGATTTCATACTGCCCTGAATAAACAATGTTTAACCCATTTTTATACATGTTTCGATGTTTACTCATGTTTCGATGCAAGCTTGCTCGGGTTAAAAACTCCGATTGAGCTGAAAATTTATTTCCTAGTGCTTTGTGTTTTGGGACCAACCAAAAAAAAAAAAAAAAAATCAAAAAAATGGTTTGTCTCATAAAGTTTGTAAATTTTCCGATGCGAGTCGGCAAGGGTTATCATACTCCGATTGAGGTAAAAATTTATTTCCAAGTGCTTTAATTCACATTTTTTTAACAGATCCTGTTATAAAATGGGTTGGTAAAGTGTCTAGTTTACGTATCAAAGGAAAAGTAATATTGGTAAACGTTCCATATTAGTGACAAATTGCTCAAAACAACAATGCAAAAGTTCATTTTGCATCGAAATTTCAAAATTCAATTTAAAAAAAAATTTGAAAGATCTCTAAACGATTTTTTCAACAAAATTCATCATAAATTGAGCTCCTTAAAGGGTTTTTTTTTGCTACAGCTAACAAGCTATTACCAAAAATTCTACTGCAGTACAGTATACTGTATTAAAAAGAAACTTGTTCATACCTGCTTTGGCCAAATTCTTACACTGAGACAGAAAGTGCTTTAAGTAGCATGTAGCTTGCTCTCAATTATAATGTTTATAAAATAAAAAAATAGATATTATTAATAAATAAAATAAAAAAATAAAAATTCTCGAAGGAACCGAAATTAATTGAAGAACTTTTTGTGTTTAACGAATCCTTTTGCATTTTTATGAGTGTACATTCCTTGGCTTGACTTGACTTGCAGAGTTCCGTGAGGCATTTCGCCTGTTCGACAAGGATGGCGATGGCTGCATCACCAAGGAGGAGCTGGGCACCGTTATGCGCTCCCTGGGGCAGTTCGCGCGTGTGGAGGAGCTGCAGGAGATGCTCCAGGAGATCGATGTGGATGGTGCGTGCCACAGAATGTGACCAACTTAAAATACAGCTGCATTTATTTTTTCTACTTTCTCTTTCGCTTCTCCATCTGCTGTTGCTCTCCTTTGTTGTCTCCTGTTGTCTTCCGCAGGCGATGGCAATGTTAGCTTTGAGGAGTTCGTCGACATACTCTCCAACATGACGTATGAGGACAAATCGGGTCTCTCCTCAGCGGATCAGGAGGAACGCGAATTGCGGGATGCCTTTCGTGTCTTTGACAAGCACAATCGCGGCTATATAACCGCCTCCGACTTGCGAGCGGTGCTCCAGTGTCTGGGCGAGGATCTCGACGAGGAGGACAGTAAGTTTTCAGTGTACCTAATCTGCTGCTATCGATTTCAGCATCGTTTAATCGTCTTCCCCAGTTGAGGACATGATCAAGGAGGTGGATGTGGATGGTGATGGACGCATTGATTTCTATGAGTTTGTCCACGCTCTTGGCGAGCCGGAGGATTCGCAGGAGAACGACGATGAGGAGGAGAACACCACGTCGCCGCTGCCGACGCCCAAGTCGACGGTCTCCTTAAGCTATGATTAAAGATGTGACAGGTTGATAAATGTCGACATATGCAAATATTAATGGCACTTGCAAATTTCTAACGATAACGATAACGATGACGATGGCGATTTCACGTTTATCATACGAACGCACAGCTACACGGATTGCGATTAATAATTAATTAATGATTAATTAACGAAAATTTATCAAATAATTACATTTACTTTATGTGCAACGCGCCACAGCATATAAATATATATAATAATGATAATACTAATAATTAATTATAATTCCATTTATATTTATTAATAATAATTAACAACAATTTGCAGTAACAAAACTCTCTACTTTTCTCACTCTTGAAATTGATATCAAAAGGTACTTCTAAATCTACGAATATATATAATGTCTTAATATACATAATATAAAATCTTATACATACATACATATATAACATATTATAACTAAATGCAATTAACAATACCAAAAAAAAAACACAAATTGTTTAGCTCATACAAAATCGATTTCTCAAAACATAAACATATCAAGGACGCCTCTACCTACATACAACCACTAAACACACGCCACATAACGACAACAACACCAACAACAACAACAACAACAAACATTCACCCACCAAAGACAAGCAATAAATAAAAACCAAAAATTGTTGCCCATTTTTGCGGCGCTTTTACAGATACCCAACAACAAAAAATATAATAATTATAACAAAATAATCACAAATTTAGCGTTATATATTTCACTTTTGGGCTAAGACTTAATAAACTACTTAAGCAATTCTCTACTTCCAAAATTCGAATACAATATTTATTTATCTAGCTAATACATGTATTTTGCTCAAAATGGCATAACATTAATTACAAACTTTAATGTACAATTTTTATCCAACAAAATGAAAATCGAAAATGAAATCAAATCGAATCGAATAAAATAAATATAATATATATATAAAAAGTATACAAATTG
Organism: Drosophila recens; assembly: GCA_037043495.1. Lineage (NCBI taxonomy): Eukaryota > Metazoa > Arthropoda > Insecta > Diptera > Drosophilidae > Drosophila > Drosophila recens. The sequence continues at coordinate 269,348 of JBAMBJ010000726.1, forward strand.
TTTATGCATTATGTTTTTTAATTATTCGCAGGCTTAGCTAAAGCTGCTAATTGCTGTAACATGAAGATTAATCCCAGGCTTTGTTGATATTAATACAATAACAACAACATCATCAATTGACTGTGGAAAACCCCTTTTGTGTTGTGTTCTTTGAAACTGAACAATTTGTCGTAATTTTAAAATAAATTACCATACATTTGTTGTTGGTGCGTGTGTATTTGTTTATACACACAGACACTCATACAGTTGTGTAAATATTAGCATGTTGAGTGGACAGACAGATGCCGAGAAGTAGGCAGCAGTTTTGTTGTTGCCACAATCAATGAATGTAACATAACAAACAGCAACGCAGTAGCTTCTATTCAATGGGTCACTCTCTTTGTTTGAGTCTCTGTGTGTGTATGTGTGTGTGTGTGTGTTTTCTCTCTGATGATGCTGTAGCACAGTTGCTGGTTCCCAAGGCGCACATTCAGCAGCCAGCAGAAGAGGCCGCAAGGACATGCGGCAAACTCGGCAGCTACGTTGGCAAAAGTCACATTAATGGTCATGTAAACGACGCAAGTCAAGTGCTCAGCCAGCAAATTATTAGGGGTCCCCAGAGCACACACACACACACATTCAGATAGACTCCCACACACACACACACACAGATACATAACCACACCCATTGCCTCTTAACGAGCTGTGCGTTGAGTTGCTTTGTGGTTCAACATTCGCTTGGCTCGGTACATTGGGGCGTATGCTTAATGTTGTTGTCAGTTTGTTCACTGGTCATGATTTGTACAGGTCATAGATCTCCCAGATATATATATATATATATTTATATATATATACTCAATCTGCTGAATGGAAAGCATTCAAATACAATGTCACAAGTATTATGTTCACTTTAGCATAAGAGATTTCTGAAATATACCATTATGATAATAAATTTGAGACGGGATGTGGGTTAGAGATGGGGTTAGAAGGGCGCTAGAAAGGGGGCAAACTGCGCTCATTGACAATTGATGGAGACTAAATCGATAGATTGCTGCACTCCTCTGTCGTCTGGGTTGCCTTGGATGCCTGTCAATTTGTCGCACAATCAACTTGCTGAGTGGCTTTAATCGGGGACATGAAACTAGAACTGGGACTGGGACTGAAGGACAAGATGGGGACTGTCCCATTTCCCCTGTGGCACTTGAGGTTCTTTATGTTTTTCTCTCCTGCTGCCTCTTCTTCTGCTCCGCTTTTAATTATAAACCGTTAAATTGTTGTTGGCTTTTGGCTGATTAACAACTTTTACACAACTTTGCGACTGACAAGGGACCAAAAATCGCCAGGGATCTTTTGTCAACTAATTTTCGGCCAATTTACGCAGACATTCAACTGGCGCCGGAGAATTCCTATGTGGTATACATATATAAATACTAATAATAATTGTGAGAGTCCATAATTTCGACAGGATTTGCGGTAATTATTTCTAATTAATTTTAATGAGCGCTTCAATTAAGCGCGCCTCGCAATCCAGTCGGGTCCAGTCCATAAATGCTTTCGACCAAGTGGAAGTTTGACACGCATCCGCACACAGCTTTTAGTGCGAGTCATTGTGCTGCATCTGATTGATTGATATATTGTTAATACGTCCATATTGATATATTGACGCTGCACGCGTCTGTCTGTCGCCCAATGGATCCATACACATACATACACACACACGCACACACACGCAAACTCGTAAATCACAGGCCACCAAACATAAGCATACATATGTTTATTTTCTGGCCCGTTTGCTGCGGCCATTCGTATACCCTAACTTTTCAATGGATATGACAAAATTTTGTTTTAATACCCCCAGACTTGACAACTCTTAAGCCATTTTTCTTTTCTTTTAGTTTTTATTTTATTTACAATAAAAATAATTTAAATTGTTAATTTTATAACTTTGTTAATTTTAATATTTGCCGACTGATTAATTAAGTTGACGTTTAAGTAAAATTAATAATAATAAATAAGCTTTGGAAGGATCCTATTTATTATGTTAGGAAAATATACCAAATTTTTGGACATGATCCAATTTGATTAAAATCAAGAGAAAGATTCAAAAAATCTAAGAAATTATTTGATTTGCTTGTTTAAATTACAGCCGTATTTACTCAAAAATAAATAAAATATTTCTAACGTATATTTATTAGTATTTATCGAGGGAGAAGATGTTAGAAAATATGTTTAGGTAGTTAAATCAAGCCCGTAGAAATTGGTATTTTTTGGTCGCTCAGGCAAATATACCTTTTCTTAGTGTATTTAATATATCTTGCTTTTTTCTCATAAAAGCACTTTAACAGTGTATACTTGTTAAGGCGTTTTTATTCTTTGTTGATACTGCGGGCATTGTCATAATAAATACATAATTACAATAATATTGTTGGCCATTGTTGTTGGCCCAAATGGGCATAAATCAACTAAGCCGTTGTGAGAATTAATGGCCCGTTTAAAAGAGGGCCGAAATGATGTGGATTTCTCGCATTTTCGCGCAATAAGTGTGGAACGTTTTTCCGACGTTTTTCAGATTAAATTTACAAGATATTTATTGAATTCATTTCTGCAATATCGAACCGAATTTTGAAATTTAAGTATTGCACTAGCTTCAAGTGAAAGTTGATTTATTTAGGAATCTGTGAACTTAAATCGATATGGGAGTTGGAAACAATCTCTCTGAAAATGTTACCTCTGCAAATTTTATTCACTGCAATTTATGACATGATCATCGGAAGTAATAATAATAATAATTATATATTGGGGAATCCATGACAACGAGTGCAACACTGGTCAACATCGGCCATCAGTTTTTCCCTACCATCTTTGTCCAACGTTCTGTTCTTGTTATTGTTGTTGTTGTCTAATCCTTGACAATTAACTTGGCCCGCAGCAGCTTTTCCAACTTCATGCAGAACTCGGATTTGGCGATGCCCGTGTCCAAAACAACTTCGCCATCTTTACGCTTGCGAACGGGCAACGTTGGCTCAACGCAGATCGCAGATCTGTGCGAGCGAACTGAGCCGGAAACGGAACGGGAAACGGAACCGGAACGGGAAACGGCCAATGAAGGCCTAAGCGGCGCATCCGTTTCCGGCCGGCTGTCAATGAGTGTGTTGCCAGTGCTGCCGCTGCTGCTGCTGCTGCCATTGCTGACAAAAGCTCCACGCAAATAATTATAGCCGGGGAGCCAACGGCGCAGCAGACGATCCAGTCGCGCCAGGGGGCGTGACCTGGTTGCCCGTAAGCTACTGTGATCGGTTAGGTGATCGATAACACTGCCACAGCCACTTGTACTGCCACTGCCATTGCCACTCTCCCTGACGCTCCCGCCGCTGCCGCTGCCGCTGCCGCTCCTCGCACTCTTGTTCCCCACTGTGACTGTCTCCCCAGCTGGACATGATTGTGGCATTTGTTGTTGTTCACCATTGGCCATGTTGCTGTTGCTTCCGCTGCCGCTGCCGCCGCTGTTGCCGCTGTCACATGGCTTCAGATTCGACATTGTTTGGTTTTTTTGATTTGGTTTTTGTATTTTATTGAAACTTTTCTTAATGTGCCGACCCGGTATTCAAAATGAGAATTCCCATGTGAATTTCCGGTCAGCACTGAAAGTTCAGGCATGACCGAAAACGGAACAATTCGAATTTTGTTGGGGTGACGACAAAAATGGAAATACTGACATATGTATACAGAAAAAAAGCGGCATTTTGGCATCAAATTGAATACCAAATGGCTTTAAAAGTTTCGTAATCTCGTAATTTCTTAAATCGAGTAAAATTTTTCAATACCTTTTCCGCAAATATTTTCACTATCGTGGCACTTTAAGAATTTTTATTAAGCGAATTCAAATGTGCTAGGATTTTTTTAGGCTTTATTTTTATCATTTTAATGCTGAGTGGTTGTCATTTTATACGCATATTGTGTTCATTTAACAATAATATCCAGAATACATAGTATATGTACATACATACATGCAAAAATCAAGAATTTAAACTTGAATTTTAAAGTGATTTTTTTCTTACTGTGAACACACATACATACATACTCACATGACAGATCCCTCAGAGCTTACAGCTCGGCAAAGGCGAGCACGTGCCGCTGTGGCCAGGGCTGTACCCCACATCCTGCATCCTCTGCAACCTGCATCCTGTTGCTTGATTTGTTGCAACGCATTACGAGCTTATTGAAACGTACAATGTATACATATATATAGATATATCTGTGTATGTGTGTGTGTATGTATATGTGTGCGCTGCACTTTCCATTCGTACGTGTGTACATACAATGTAAGCGTGTGCATATATATGTGCGTTTGATTGTATGTCATCTAATGTGACCCCTGAATGACAAGCCACTTTAAAGCTTTGCAGCGACAGTTGCAATCCCATTCCCAATCCCCTTTTGACCCCGCTGAAATCTCCGCAGTTACAAGAAATGATTACCAAGCATCACTTCAAACTTTCACATTGAGCGAGAAAAAATTGCAACAAATTTTTATTATTTTAGTAATTCATGGACTTTTTTAGTTAATTAAGTAAAAGTGCAGATCGAAAATGCACTTGCTAATTTATAAAAATATGGCAGATTTAAAGAAAAAATCTTTCCGTATTTAAAAAAAAATTATTCAATTTAAACTTATTTTAATAAAAAAATAAATATATTATTTATTTTTAATATAAAATATTATTAAAAATAAATAATAAATTTGTAATAAATGCTAATATAAATACAGTCGAACTTCCCTAACTCGAAGTTCCCTAACTCGAAGTTCCCTAACTCGAAGTTTCTCCAACTCAAACAAAATCGAGTGGCAATAGCGTTTACTGAGCAAATTTCATACAATTCTGTCTCACTAACTCGAATTTCTCCCTAACTCGAACAAAAATATTGGCCCGTACTTCTGTAAGTCGAATTTTTCGGGAAAATCCCCAATAAAGTTCAAATTTTTTTTCGTTTATATTTTATGCTTTTCTTACCGGCTCGTTTTGATACGTAATATTGATGTACATTAACATATTGTGATGTAATTCGATAGAATATTGCATTAACAATTATTTAGGCTTGTGAAATTGTTATAGGAAAGATGATCGAAATGTTCTTCCTTGTCGTACTAAAATGTTTAAAAATGTTTTAGGAAATATTCAAACTTATTAGTAGTTAAGGAATTTGAAAGTAGACCAAATAAATTAAAGTTGCTGAAAAATGTGGTATCTCAGCTAAAACATTTTTCATTATATTAAAAAATTAAATATTAATTATGATGACATTTGAATCGGGAACTTCTTCTGGATACAGCAAAAGAACGAAGAAACCAATTTTTGAGAATATTGTCAGGTCTTGAACAAACTGAAATCCATTTTTGTTGAAAATAACAAGAAAAATTTTTAATTTGAAATGTTTTTATGATTGAATGCAATTGTAGTTTCTTTAAAAAAACAAAAAAAAACAAAAATTCCCTAACTCGAAGTCTCCCTAACTCGAACTTTTTTCTTGGATAATGGTGATTCGAGTTAGGGAAGTTCGACTGTATACATTTTATAGTTACATATTTTAATGAAATAAAAAAATTTTAAACTAAAAAAATCAAAAATTGATTTTTCCAACAGCAACTTTGCTGTTTTGGAAAAAATTCATAATTTTTCAAAAATTTGTATAGTGGTTTTTTTTTTAAGTATGTATATTATTTTTAATTTTGCTTCCTAATGCTTTCCTTCTTCGATTATATTTTAGTTTTGGGGTTTGCTTTAGGTGTGCAGAGTATCTGCTAGTCGTAGACTTGTAATGCATATGTATGTATGTCTTACAACTCAGCTAGTCTAATAAATAAATAGTAACTATGTATGTATGTATGTACATTATATGTACATTATATGTACATATGTTTGTATGTTCCTCACGAACTGGGGCCAATTAAATAATGCATAAAACCTTATTTGCCACTGCATGTGGCATATACACAAACACCCACAAGCTTGTGTGTGTGTGTGTGTGTGTGTGTGTGTGTGGCATAAAGAGTAAACAACAATATTCAATTAAACAGATGATATTATACATAATAAACTGCGTCAAGTTGTGGCCATTCTTTCAAGCTTCTTCTTCGTTTTTTCGACACGACTTTTACGCTTGTTTGTTTATGAGTATACTTATGTATGTATTGGTGTGTGTGTGAGTGGGAGTGGGAGGCAGAGCACTATGGAACATTTGACCAGTTTTTGTGGCATTAATTAATAACTTGCAAACTGCGCAAGATATTCTGATTCTTGGAAGTGGGTGTGTCACCACACCCGCCCTCAAATATTATTTCCTTTTTTAAAAATCATCCATTGACACCACTTGCTAAATACACAAAATATTACAACAGTTAATATCCATTGCAAAATAAAATGTTTAGAATGGTTATTTCTTATGTGTTTCAATTTGAAAATGCACTGCAAATTTGCACTTAATCAAAGCATGTGGTCGCTGGTTGCAACAGCTGACTTTAACAGCTGTTATTTTAACATTGGACTGTAATGTTAACTTTTTGGTATTTTTGGTAACATAACAGTTTAATTTGTTTATAACAGGGGCGGGCAAGCATGGGCTCCGGGAGCTTTGAGGCGGCTCCCAACTTTTGACAATTAAAATTTATGACCATCATAAAAATTTGCTTGCACATTTGATCGACAAAGTAGGTAGACAGACTCTAATAGGGTTGTTGTTGTTGTAGTTGTTGTTGTAGAGCTCCCGAGCTCAGATTTTGTGCCCACCGCTGGCTTATAATGTGTAAAAAATAAAAAATTCATAAATTTGCATACTTGTGAAAAATGAATTTATGCCACATATATTGGTCAAATGCCCCACAGTGCAGAATGCAGAGAAAAAAAGGGCAGACACTCGAGGCAAATGCTGATGTTGTTGTTGCTTTTTGCTTATCTCAAAGCGTTTATAATTGAAAAAGTTTTGCGCTTGTGTGTCGCCATCGCCATCGCCATCGCCGCCATCGCCTTTCACTTGACTTGCCGTTCACACTTAATATTTCACTTAGACCAGCCTCAAAGCTCCCTCCCCCCTCCCCTTTGAGACAGCAGAAATGCGTCAAGTTGTTTGCCTTTGACTGTGGCTTAAATGCTGTTGCTGTTGCTGCTCATGTTGTTGTTGCTGCTCCCAAAGCAGCAAATGTCACAGTCCCCACTGACTATGACAGACAACTTGTTCAGATCTTATGTTAGATGCACGCTGCATTTCGCCTTGGCTTACTTATGAACTTGTCCTGCTGCCATTTGATAAGCTTGGCTCCGTAAATTTAAAGAAACTGAAACTCTTCCTGTTCTGCCCCTGTACTTCCCTTATGCTGTTATATGGTTTATCCTGTTCATCATGTTTATCTTGTTATTCATTATTAACACGCAGGCAGCACGAGTTCCTGTAGTCGCAGACTTTTGTGCCAATTTGCATATTTCAAATTAAATTGCTACAAGATGTTATGGAAATTGTGCAGAGCACAGGACGACGCAGGAGCAGAATCAGAATCAGAAGGAGAAGGAGGGCGGCAAACAGAAGCCCAAACAAACTGCAAATGAATTTCGCTCAAAAATAAGAAAAAAATAACCAAATAAAAAACAATTTCTTTATTTCAACTCAAATTGTTATGTCAAAAACTGTGTACCAATTAAATGTGGATTGTTTTTTTTTTTTTGCCTCTTTTCTTGTTTAGTTTGTAATTGTTTCAACTAAAATTTCTGTCTTTCTTTTAACAATTTGGAAATGGAATATATTTTTCCAGTTATTTTAGAATTTTATTTGTAAGCAGTTGAAATTGGTTTGCTGTAAAACATTGTGTTCAGTCAATAAATTCTTTAAAAATGATTTCATATAGATACAAATATAAAACTATTTGATTCGACTAACGATTGATCAATCAATCGAGTTGAAGTTTACCCAACTGTATAAAACTTTTAATTATATACAATCGATATCAAGCTAATTATTTATTAAAAGGTAGAAGTGTTAGAATTAATCAGCTTGCAGAAGCAGGATTTAAAAAATATGAATAAACTAAATATGTATATAATATTTTGTACAAGTTTAACTGTTTTAATTGCATTCAGAATTATTTGATTTGCATGCACTTTGCTCGACTATTGATAGCTGTTAATTAATCGAGTAGCGACAGCACAAATAAATGCAAATGCGAATAAAAATGAAAATGCCAATGACAATAATTTTGGCCGCAGTCGTTGCTATTAGTGAAATGCCAATACAAATGATTAACCCACACACACACACACGTAGTGGCCGTATGTGTGTCAGGGTATTAGCATGTGTGTGTATGTGTGTGTGTGTGTGTCGTTTCCGTTTCCGGGCAGAGGGAAAACAAAAGCGACGGTAAACCACGACTGCCTGCCGCTGCAGTTGTCAGCTGGCAATCGGAAAATATTATGCTGAGATACGATACGTAGTCCTGCTTTGCCTTAACGGCTCAGCTCAGGCAAGGACGAGTCAGCCAGGACAGGACATCGCAATGCTGGCAACGGAAGTTCAGCTCACACACACACACACACACATACACACACAGAGAGACAGAGATGGAAGGAGGGAGAAAGGGAGGCACATGTGAATTTGAAGGTTAGCGGTTGTCTGGCCGCTTTTAGCTGACACACTTGCTGCTGAAATGGGCCAGAGTGTTGCCTACTTTGAGGCGCCTCAAAATGCAGCAAAACAAACCTACAGATAAATAAATGAAACTAAAGAGATTAAAGACCCAAAGCAATGTATTAGCAATATTTGAGTGTGAATTCTATTTTAAGTTCAACTATTTACTTTTCACAACTAAGAAATTAAATTTTCACAGAGTTGAAAAAATTGAAGAAATCATAAATATGAAATTAAATTATGATTAAAATTGACAAACAAAGTTATTTTGTCGAAATTTAAAATTTAAATAAAACATCAGCTAAAAATCAAAGGATTTTTTAAATTTAAAGTCAGATTAAAAGTTATTAGGAGTACACGTATATTATATTGGCTAAATACATTTATTTAGAAGATGTTAATTTGTCAATTTACGCTCTCATGTGAAACAAGAGACAACAAACATTATTGCTTTAATTCCATACACTGACTTGTATTTCTACCTTGTGAACAACCTTCTGTAGTAAGTATCTCGCTTTTGAATACAGAAGTTAGGAGTATAATTATGATTACTTGTAAGAGATAATCCATTTGTATGTACATTAGGGTGTCCCTTATTTGGTCAAAGTCAATATTTTTAAACGCATACGGGCTAGTTCTGTTCATTAGGTCCTAAAGCACTCAGAAATAAATTTTCACCTCAATCGGAGTATGATAACCCGTGCCGACTTGGATCGGAAAATTTCAAAATTGTATGGGACAAAAAAAAAATTTTTTTTATTTTTTTAATTTTTTATTTTTTTATTTTGTTCATTAGGTCCTAAAGAACTCAAAACCAAGTTTTCACCTTGATCGGAGTACGATAACCCATTCAAATTTGCTTTGAAACATGAAAAATCATCGAAAAATATATAATCAGTGTAAAAACACTGTACATTGTACATGCAGGGTATTTAGCAGCCGATTACTCTCAGGCTCCAAGCTTAAGTTCAAAGTTGTTTAACTGTTTGCTGAGCAAACACAACATAAATCAGGTGAATCAATGAATCACAGTCCGTGTGGAGAGACAACATTAAGCACCTTGTTGAACACAAGCCAAAACATGTGGCATTGATATTGCCTACCCCCTCCCCCTCCCCCTCCACTACCCCTTTAACGCCCCCAAGTCTCCTCCTATTGCAGATGCGAATGCATCTGAAAGATGGTCACAAATATGTATGTTCTCGATTTATATTGAATGAAATGCCAAAGGGAGTATGTTGGCAAACATATCTTTCACGTCTATAATCAATTAGTTAAGCATTTACCGCAAATTCGTGTGGCATGCAAAACCTATGTAAGTATGTGTAGCATGTGTGTGTGTGTGTGTGTACATATATGTGTGTGTATGTGTGAGTCGATGAGCTGCTAATGAAGCTCTCATAATTGCCAGGCACAGTGCATTGTCGGCTGAGAAAAATCAGGTGTAAGCTGAGAGGTCCTTGAACCCCCTACCACCCTTTCAGTTCCCCTACCCTGCTGCTACTTGCAGCTTTGTATCCTTTGTGAACATTATTCGACTTTTATTAACGGCGAATTAATTAATTAAAGCATAATTAATGGCGAAAGCTCAGCTTATAGACTGCTATCGCTTTCTGTATGAGTTGTCTTACATTTATCATAATTTCTACCGTAACATAAAACTCCCTCAATTTGAACATTTATTTTTCACATTTAAAAGCTTTCAAGTTGTGAAATAAATGTAGTTCAAATTTCATTCATTTCTGGCGCCAATTTTCAAGGTGTTAAGCTTAACTAATTAATGGTTTGTGTATCTGCTAATATCGTAAAAATGTTTTCGTTAAGCTGGGTTTGCCACCATTTCCCTGGGGATATTTACCATAATAACCATAAATCCTACATCGGATAAGCGTAGATCGTAGGGATATTTCAATACAAAAGGGAAATTTGCAAAAGTACCAAACGATAAGCCTGGCATATCGTAAAGCTGTGTGTGGAAAGCTCTTTCAAAGGTGAATTCAGAGTTTGGCACGAGTCGAAACTCACCATAGCTCAGCAAGCGTCCCAAAGAGAATGGCGCCAGACTCAACGAGAGCCAGCGAGAGAGAGAGAGAGAGTTAGAGAGAGTTGAGTAATCTCACTCAAGACTAAAGAAAAGAAACTCACGACGATGGCGAGCAATCAAAACGCGCCTCGCGGCAACTTCCAAAAATGGCTCAAGTGTTTGAATGGAAGGACAACACAGATGCACGAATGGACAGATGGACGAATGGACAGATGGATGGATGGTTGACTGGTTGGTTGTTTGCTAGGCTGAGTGGATGGCGGGTTCGACGGGGGCGGAGGGCTGGGCACTTGCCAATGTCTGAAGCTGTGAATCGGAGCGATCAAAGCAAGTGTCAAGCTGCCAGGATGGAGGTGGAGGTGGAGTGGAGTGGAGTGGAGTGGATCAGGGGAAATGGATGTGGCAAACAAGCATCACGTTGCCAGTCATGGTCAGTATCAAGTTTTTGGCCAGGACTTAAGCACTTCCGGATATTTTGAGGTTTAACTTGGAACTTGGCCGCCTTTGGTTTGCCAGTTTGTTTGTTTTGGCCAATGCATCCGCATCGTATGCGTGGCTGCATTTCAAGAATCCCGATAAACATGGCCAAAACGGGCGCTGGCTGAGTGGGAGTGCGGCCATCGAGGAAATGAGTTGTCAAGGCAAAACGGAGGCGGCCCAGCAGCCGGAAAAGCCAATTAATTTGACAGCGGCCATAAACGAGCGGCAATCGGAGCAATCGCTGCACACCGAAAGCGCAGCCAAGTGGAACGGCCCGAGAGTTCCCTTAGAGACGAAGATGACAGTCGGGACACAGGCGACGGTGGACGGGAGACGGGAGACAGGAGAGAGAAGGCGGGAGAGGGAGCTTGAGCTTGAAGTCGAGCCGGAAGCCGACAAACGGGAGCCAAGCGTCGACAGTCGGCCTACACTCAAAAAAATGAATATCAAGATTCTTACACTTAATAATCTCCCCTCTATATTCAAGTAGAAACGATCTCAAAACAGAACATAACTGTAAGTTCGTTTTGGAATTAATTCAAGTCTGTTAAAGATCGAAACATACAACTTCCAAAACTCTAATCACCGTTATCCAAAGAGAAAGTTGGAATTATGGATGAATTCTTGTGAAAGTTGTTGTTTTTTTTAGTTTAGTATACGCTATTGCCACTCAATTTTGTTGGAGTTCGAAAAACTTCGAAGAAGTTCGAGTTGTGGAAGTTCTACTGAGCCTTGAACTCATCCCAAAACTTACTTGATTCTAGTAGAAAACATTTTCATAATATGTTAAGGTTTCATTCTTGAAACATAATAGAATTGTTTAATAACAAATAATCAAATAAAATGCCATTTAATAATAGTGTGTTTTGTTAGCTAAACACAACACACACAAAAGCAAGGAGGCCAGAATCAGTTGAGAATTGTAAGGCAAGAATTATAAAAATAAAACTTAAGCAAATCTTTTCCAACTTAAGGCAAGATTAAAGGTACACAAATATTTTAAAATTGCTTAAGAACAAACAAAAATTCAAATACAGACATACTAAATTTTAGAATGTAATTTTTTCCGAGTGCAGTTGGAATCGGGAATCGGAGTTGGGAGCATGAAACTAACTGGCAACAAATTCTCACGTATCGGACTTTGACACTGCCTGAAACTGGAACTGAACTGAAACTGAAGCCAGTAATGCTGCAACGGGCGTCCATTGAACTCAAGCTAAGGGTCGTCACACACACACTCACACACGCACACACACACACGTTCAGTTAGAATAGAGTGTGTGTGTTTGTGTGTGCTCACAACGCCCCTGGGCAGTAATGTGCAAATGAGAAAAAAGGGTCCCCGAAGAACTGGCCGTACTGGATTGGAGTACTCCAATTGAGTGGAGAGGAGGGGAGAGGAGATGTCGTTAACTTTGTGGCCGTGCCTCATTTGATTTTGAGAGCTGCCTCGCCTCGACTCGCGTCGCCAAGAAGACTAAATTAATGAGATTCATAGACCAACTTAACTGACTAACTGTCTCTCTGTCTGTCTGTCCATATGTCTCTCTCTCTCTGTCTGTCTGTCACCAAGAGCGACTCTGTTCGCTTCGAGGCAAAGCCTTAACCACATGCGTTATTCCTACAGTAGCTCCTCAGTTGACTCTCAACTTCTGAAGAGGCTTTTATTATACCCGTAACGCGCGGAGTTTAAAGGTAGTACAAACTATAGTATACCTACACAGAAATAAAATATCATTCTAAAATGCAATTATAAAACTCTTGATTGTAGCATGCATAATTTAAGAATGCATTTGGGAAATTATTGATAAATTAACTCTATATGCGCATAAAATAGCAACTAATCAGCATTAAAATGGTCAAAAAACAGTCTAAAGCATTTGACTTAACTGAAAAAAATAATTATACAGCCCCGAAAGATTCATTTTATTTCGGATTTGTATATTCTGTGTAGACCTTAAAGGCTACAAAAGTTGGAGTATGTTAGATTACCAACAATTGTTGACCAAAATAAATCGTATAGGACTTTCACCTTCCAAATATTTCAAGACCATTAAAATCCATCCAAGTGAATTTTGGTCGCAGCTCAGTTCCGATTGACAAAGAGCGTCCCATAAGTTGCATAACTTTGATCAGAATGAAAGTCCAAAAAACAAGATTGACCAAATTCTACAGACTTCTATGGATCATACAAAGGTATTGGTGTTTTCAAATATTTGCCTTCTCTCCTACCAAATCACAAAAACCTCAGCAGCACAAACAGTTTCCAAGATAGACATTTTCTTTTTGAAGATAACACTACTCTTTATTATTCTTAATAATTCCATTTTATCCAATCAATATTGGATAAATAAAACGTTATTTTAAGCTTTTTTTAGCGAGAGCCTAAATGTATGTCACATATTTTATAACTGGTGTTAAATATTCATGCACATGATAAATATAAACTTAAATGGATTACCGGGTATCTTGCAGTCGTAATCTTGACTATGACGTTATTCCATATTTTTTATCCTTCTTGTTCTTTTGCCTTTGTATTGGCTTAATTCACAGCTGCTTTCTTTCTTGTCTTTTGGATTCAATTATGATATATGTACTTATTTGTTAAGCCCAAATCAAATTGCAACACTTCAAGCAACTTCCCTAATAACTCACGAGTTCTCTTTTATCTGCAGGCAAAACTCTTTACGCTTAACTTTTTACTCTTGGTAATATTTTTATCCACCGTTTCAAAATACTTGAAAGCTGTTTTCACATGAATCATTTCCATTTCCATTTGTTTTCCTGCACTTAGTATCTGCTTTCCAGGGGCTCACATTATTTTGGCTTTAAAGAGTTCAGGACCTCACTCCGACTCCTGAATTCCTTGCTCTAATTTCTAATAAAATGTATTTATATATTCAGTCATATTATTCAGAATTTTCTTATCTTCTGAGTAGCTGTGATGAAAATTAAGGTTAAGCTTCAAAATTCTTGTTGTTTCCGTAGAATTGTCAACCAAACTTCATCAAGTTGATGAAAATCTTTCTTTCTAGCTTTTAAGTTCATTTATTTCTTTTCTTTTCTTGTATTGCAAAGCCTATTTTTTAGAACACTTTGGGATAAGATTTAATTTCACCTCTTTCAACATTTTCTTTTCCTTGATTATTGATTCCTTTGCTTTGTATCATTTTTTGTGAATCCTACCTTTGTATGAACTGTTTATAGATTCTTTATGTGTCTTATAATCTGTTTGATTGCTTTTTATCATGAGTCTGAACTCTTTGATATCTTTTCAGCTATTTATTTGAGAATGTTTTCTGTTTTTCTTTCGCACTATTTTTTCATGGCAACAAATGTTGTGACATTCTTTTTGACTCTATTTAGGCCATTAAGTGAGACTTCTAAGCTCTTGTCGATGATATTTTGTGGGTCACTTCTAAGCATAATGGTCAGTTTAATGCTCTTAACTTTATTTCAAGTCATGTCTCTCTATTCTCCCTATGTTTATGGTACGTATTTGTTGAGGTCTGCAAAGTTGCAGCTCAAGTATGAGTATAACTATTTTTGTTTTGACACCAAGTTGTGCTCTAATTGATTTCTGTGAGTTGCCCCAAACTGTCGAGTAAGGAATTGAATAGAATAGAATAGAGTTGAGTAGAGTAGAGTAAATAAGAATACCCAGGACGAAATCGGATAACTTGAGCATGCATCCTGTTTTGCTGCTGCAAGCTGTAAGCCAAGTTCGTTTGCTTGGCCCTGAGCTGAGATGGTCAACAACAGCAACGACAACAACAACAGCAGCAGGGCCAACCAGATGACTGCACTTTGACCCGATTGCCAGCAGTCGGCAACATCGTAAGACGATCCCTCTCGGATGGCAGACTGATTTTCATACAGAAAACGGCGACTGGCGACTGGCAGGAGACTAGGAGACTAGAAGACATTGCAGTTTATCACTTGCCAGGCGCTAAACTGCAAGTTTTGGTTGAAAACTTTTATGGATGCCAGTATCATAAATCAACGGCTGCTTTCTGCTTTTGCTTCTGCTTTCGCCTTTCCACTTGCCACTTTCCACTTTCGCCTTTTGGCTGTGGCATTTGCTTTCCTTCGCTTCATTTCGACTTATCACTGCTGTTGCAAGTTATGTACTAAAAACCGGGAGGGCACCCCCCTCAGTCCCCTTCACACTCTCTCTACGTTCCCTTCCCACCTCAGACATTTTATGGCTGCTCATTTTTAACTTTACGCAATATTTGAGGTCATGACTATCAAAAATACTTATTGTCGTTATGGCACTTGCCAGTTGTTGTTTTTGTTGTTGCTGTTGGTTTTCATAAACTTTACTAGGTACGAGTAGTAGAAAATGATTAAGTCAAACAAATTCGTCTGAGAGAGACCCTGTACAAATTCTTTAAAATTAGCTAATAACAAATGAGAAATAAAAACAATAAAAGTATTGTTAAAAATATAAAGAAAAATTATATACTTGTATTTAAATTTAAGGCTTGTTTTATGGGAATCGCACCCAGATTAACGGAAGACAAATTCAGATTCGTTGTTCATTATTATTCACACATATTTATTCCAGTTAATATACTTACATATTGGACAAAGTGCTTGATGCTGCTATGAATTTGTTCTATTAAAGTAGCATACTTTTTAAACAAACTTGATCTGCTTAGGACACGACAAGAGTCGAATCAACTATTCACTAGACCCATTAGTCCTACTTACATACATATGTGCATACCTCTCATAGGTGCTACAGTTAGTAAGCTAACTGTTTTGACAAATTTAAAAATAGCCAAATATTTTTATATTTTATAGTTGCTTATGTTTCCTTGAATAGTTATAAAAAGGAACGAACCATTTGGCTTAACAATTTATCAAAATAAAAAACATACGTTATCTATTTTATTCTTATTTGTTTGTCATAAACTTTACTTGACATACTGTAATTGCATTAGGGGATTTGACACGCCTCCTCAATAAACCCTTCTTAGGTTACAAGTACAGGGTCTAAGAGCCGGATGAAATCTGCAAACCGATTTTAGTGTTACATATTACAGCTTACAGTTCACAGTTACAGTAAAAGTTGCAGTTAAAGTTACAGTTACAGTTATAGTTACAGTTGCATTTACAGCTAAAGTTAAAGTTAAAGTTTACAGCTACAGTTTGTACTCGTAGTTGGTGCACTGAGAGTTGTCCTTCGTCCTTTCTGACAGCCAGATAAGTCGCATTTGTGCGTTGATTCAGCCGCAGGTGTTGCCAACAACAACAACAACAGTTGCAACGCCACAAAGTAGGCAACGAAATTCTCTGAAATTCGCTGAAATACTCTGGGAATCCCGTTAAAACTTAGAGCTGTTTGTTATTATTGTTGCCGCGTTTGCCATTGTTTGGTTAGTTATTTGTGTAATTAACAAAAAACGCAGTTGCCAACAACTATGTGTGTGTGTGTGTGTGTGTGTGTGGGCGTGGCAGAGACGGACATACGCAGCAACAACAAAAAAAGAAATGTTGGCATTATTAATAAAGTAACACAAACACAAAAAATAAACTGCAAAAATAAAAAAAAAAAACAGAAAGAGCGAGAGCGAGAGCGAGAGGGGAAAAATGCTTGCTGGCACATTGTAATTTTCATAATTTTCTGCGGTTGCATTCAGAAAATACCAAAAATGAGCAGTTGGTCGCTCTGTCCGACGGTCGCCGAGTGGGCGGCAAGTGGGCGACAACGGGGTCTCGCTTTTGGCCATTGTAATTCAAATGCCAAAAGCGTCCGACGCGAACGCATCGCTGAAAAAATAAAAATATTACTGAGAGAAAAAATATATGTATGTATGTATGTATATGTAATAAAAAATAAAATAGTATAAAATAATAATAATGGTAGCCAAAAACGTGCAAAGCGGGCAAAAGGGAAAACGCTACAACAACAACAACCAACGATTTCAATTATTTATTGGAATTTTTACCTACTGACAGCAAACAGTAAAAACAGAAGCTAGCAACGAACAACAACAACAATCGATGCCTTTGACATCGAATATTGCATACACTCAACACTAGTCATGTAAAAATGCATCGATGCAATTTTAACTACCTTATTTCTATGTTCTTAAAAACCATGAATCAACTAAAATAACTATCGACTAAGTGTGTCCTAAAAAGGAACAAGAAACACGAAAACGAAGATATTATGTTCTATTTTTTTTAAATGTTTGAAAATTTGTATGAAAAATCTATAATTTTTTCGATTAATCGATAGTTTAATGTTATTATTGGCAATGTTTAAAATCGAATTTTATTTAAGACGAATTAATTTTCTCTATTTCGCAAGTACTTTTCGTTGATAAAGATGGCAAGAATTCAACAATTTTTGATTATTTTAGTTCACGAGATGTGATTGTGAAAGATGAAAATTCATCATAGAATGTTAAAATTCTTTGATTGTGATGATTTGTAATTGATATAAATAGATGTAAGCAAAAGACAGCAAAATTTAATACAAAGAAATCAGGAATGAAACTTCTTTTTTGTTCCCTTCATCTAAAATATAAGTATAGAGTGTATTGTATTTTTATTAAGCTTGGATGTCATCTACTTTTCAGGAAAAGACAAGGCAAGTGTTCTTGAGTTTTTTATTCTCATTTCATATTGATTTTTTATATGACACAAATAAATTGGGATTTATATCTAGGAACTTTAAATCACATTTTTAAATAGCATTGACGGGTTAGAAAAATAAAATGTAAGAAAAATAAATCAAAATTGTGTGTCCTTATTTCAAAAATTAATGAACACGACTTTTATATTTTTAAAAGAAAGATGAAGTTAAATTATAATTTCTCAATCATTTAAACACTGGTGCTGGTCTGTCCTCTGAGGCAAATGAATATTTTGATAGAACAAATAGAAGTGTCAGCTTCACGGGTTACATGTTTGTTGACAATATTGTGATATCCTGTGCCAAAGAGCATAAAACGGACGAACGATGAACGGCAAATGGCAAACCAAAAACCAAAAAACGAGAAACGAAAACGCGCACACACAAAGATTGTTAAATATATGTAAGTAAGCAACAATAAAAATAATAACAACAACAACAACAATAGCAATAACATGCAGTGGAACGACAAATATAACGACAGAAATGGAACAGGAGCAGGAAAAGGACGAGGACGAGGAGCAAGAGAAACTGACACTGAAGCACGAGCGGGACGAGAGGCAGCTGGGGGTTAAAGGACCTCAACGTGGATGATGTCGACGAGAAGCGACAGGTAAAGCCAATGCACAAAATATCAGCAGGGTAGAATGCAACTGAAAAATATTTTGGCTCAACTCGTCGTACTCGTACACTGCACAATGGGTGTTGAGTCGACTATTAACCGACTCAAATATCGATGGGTGCCAATGGATTCAAGGGCTTTCGATTCGCTTCATCACACTCTTAAGCACCCAACTAACAACTCAACATTGTCAATTAGCTAACGATATTTCTGCCATGAGCTTCAATTCATCATATCGTAAGTCGTGTACACATAAAGCTGCAAGACATAATTAAAATCAGATTTAATATTTCAGTGTCACCGTTACAACAATGTTTACACGCTTTGAACTTAGGTTTCTCAATTTTCTTATGAGCTTTTAGCTGAAAACCTCTTAACCAGTTGCTTTTAATTAAAAAAAAAATAACTTTTTAATGTTAGTGTCTTCACATTTTTTCAAAAAACTCAAAACAGAGAAACAAAACTATAGGACTCAATTTAAGTTTAAACTCTCAAGTTATTTCAAAAGATTTTTGTTATTCAACCGAAAAATACTTTAAGGTAAACTGTATAAAAATTATTGTCACTGAACTATTTTTTTTAAGGAAAGTTAACTAAAATTCAAAAATCAAAATGTTCGACAGCACTTCCAAAATTAATTTTACCCAAATTTATAAATAAGTTTAAAATCTAATATTGTTATTTCTACGTCTTTTCCCTCATTGCTTAAATGGAATTCAAATCACTTTTGTGGATCTCCATCGGAAAACGCAGAACAGACAAATCCCTGTACATTTGTCATAATCCTTCATCAGCGGTAATGATGAAAAGCATCTGATAACCTGACACTTGGATGATTATATGTGCTTTGAATATTTATCCCTTTTTTCATATATATATATAAATATATATTTTTTTAAGCCTATTGAGCTGAACTATTTGGTAAAACCATGGATGAATATTTGTCATACATACTGGTATTATGCTAAAATGGCCCACACTTTTGTCTACTGTACAATGCCATAAGCTGACCTGATGCTGCCTCTGTTGCCTCTGTTGCCGCTCGTGCTTTTTGTGTGTCCATTGTGACTCGATGATGTTGCGGCGCCAGCGTCATTGCCTTCAACATTGGCAAGAGCCACAAAATTGGGCTCTGGTTATGTACCGACTACTCGTACTCATACTGTTTTGGCTGCAATTCACTTTTATTATTATTATTATACCCTGTAGACAGCAAAAATTTCATAAAGTCTAAGCGCGAGCGCTAAGTAAAACATATTTGTATAGTTTTTAAAATTTAAAATTCAAATTATTAACATACTTTTCTATTTCTACACTGAATTTCAGGCATAAAATAAATTCCAGACGGTGTCAAAGGTTTGTTAATCTCGAGCATACCTGTTAAATAATGATTAGTAATCATAATCATTAGTAATTAAATTATTTTTGTTTAAAAGTCGAACCAATGATTAAATTACGATTATTTTGGGTTTTGCCCAATTATCTAATGATTACGATTAGAAAAAATCAAAAAAAATCTAGAATTATTACGATTATTCAAAAAAATCAGAAAAAATAAAAAAAAATCAAAAATAATCGTTTTTGGGTATTTCGGATTATTTTTGATTTTTTCTGATTTTTAGATTTTTTACGATTATTTAGTAAAAAACCAAATTATTTTCACAATCAAAGTAGCCAAAGCTTTTGATTATAGTTGCTTTGTGCTGGTCATATAAAGCCCTCCTGAGGAATACATTTAAGCATTCGTATTTGACCTGTTAAAGTGAGAGTTGGCTGGTGATGGTACTGGTACTTCACGCAGGCATTTCCAGATCAAACTCGATCGAGTCTTCCACATATTCCATGAAAAACCGCAATAAGGGCATTACTTGTACTTGTATAATCAATAACATAAACTTACTGTAGATGTTCATAGTCGGCAAGTCTTTTTTTGTGCAAATCACAATCCAACTACTAGGATATCTTGTTTTCTATTGTACGAGTATACGCAATAAATGTGGACCTCTTGAGCGCTCCCCTTAGCTCTCCAATATTCAGCAAGCAATTATTTTCTTGACTCTTTTGATTAAAAAAAAAAGTTGAATACTATTCTTTGTTTTTTAATGGCGGGAAGTATATATTTTTGCGTTTCATTCCGAAGAACTTATGACGGGGGGAATCGAACCCAGTTTTTTTTTCAAACTGGAACTGACAGGTCAGCAACTCTAACTAGTGAGCTACGGAATTGTTGTAGCTGCCTCCTTCTTTCTTCTGAATTTAACTGCTTTAGACAGCACAAAGCAACTATAATCAAAAGCTTTGGCTACTTTGATTGTGAAAATAATTTGGTTTTTTACTAAATAATCGTAAAAAATCTAAAAATCAGAAAAAATCAAAAATAATCCGAAATACCCCAAAACAATTATTTTTGATTTTTTTGAATAATCGTAATAATTCTAGATTTTTTTTTGATTTTTTCTAATCGTAATCATTAGATTATCACAAATTTTTCAACAGTGAATTATATAATCATTACGATTATTTCTAATAAATAATCTAATTGATTAGTAATTCTAATCGAGATTTAACAGGTATGATCTCGAGTACAAAATACTTGATTCAAGTACTATTTTTTAATTTCTTCCTCGCATATATTTTGAATATCGGGGTCCAATAGGAATTTTTTCAGTGAAATCAAATGTATAAGGTTTTTTTTTACTGGTTGCAATTTGATCCGAATATTGTTTTCATTTAACAATATTATTCTAAACATATATGTATGTACTTAAGAAAAATGTCTCTAATAATATGTTGAAATATCTGTATATCTATGCCCATATGCCAGCTTTCAAATGTGCAGGGTATCTGCAAGTGCCGCGCAATTGACCATATTCGATTTTATTTATATTTTATGTGATTTTATTTTTGTGACATTGGGTTTGTTGTTACTGTTATACTTTGCGACATATTTTATCAAAGAGGCACAAAGTGCACGAGAGAAAGAGAGAGGGAATGGGGCTAAGGGTAGGAGGTAGAGGGTATAGGGGTGAAGAGAGGGGGGGGGGCGAGTGCATTTATCATGCAACCTGGACAAATATACATTGGAGAATTGGCCCCGTTTAATTGTCTTCTATGGCCCCGACTGTAATAAATCTGCTTCGATTGACAACTTCTGCTTCTGCTTCTGCTTTTGCCATACGCCCAGCCCAGTCGAATAGCGAGTCCATGTCCTGCTGTGTCCTGGCGTGTCCAGCTGAGTCCTTTTGCGCGCATAATTCTCATTTCGTTCGCCTTTCCAAAAAGTATGCAAAAATATGCAAATTTTTGCTTTGATTATAAGTATTTTTAGTGTTTCATATTTGTTTTTGTTTCGGTTTTGGTTTAAGGGTTCTACAGTTTTTTTTGTTTTTGGTTCGAAATAAATGAAAGTAACATTTCGGGTTTGGGAGTCTTGGTGTCCTTAGTCTTTTGGCCTTGGCCGAGAGTTTCCGGTAACAGTTCCAGGATTGCGAAACTTTAAGTTAAATTTTTGGTTTTCGGTTGCCTCGTGCAATATTTCAGAGAGCTCGTTATGGCCAGCCAGGCAAATCAGTTACACCCACACTTCACACACACAGGCCAACACACACACCAGCACACACTCTCACATCCACACAGCGCCACACCACAGAAATAATCAAAATTTATTGTTCAAATTAGTGCAAATATTTCACAGCAGATTTGTAGAGTTGAGAGCTGGTTACGGGGCGGCAGGAGATTTGTTTGGTGGATTGGTTGGTTAGGCTAGGGGATTCGGGGGATTGAGGATTGGGGGAGGAGGGGGGTAAATAATTTGCATGCAGCGTTGCAATTAGAAATTTCTGACATTAATAAGCAGCAATTTGTGCACATGACACCAAGCGAAGCGGCAGCAACAAGGCAACAAGGCAACAGCCTAAAGGAGCCAGGAACCAGAAGAAGCACAAGGAGCAGGAGTAGGAGCAGGAGCAGGAGCACACAGGAACACAAGGAGACGTAGACGAAATATTTCCAAACAAGTTGGGACAAAAATGTGGCAATTAGTTAGCCTCGTTGTTGTTGTTAGTGCTGCTGCTGCTGCTGCTCCTGCTGTTGTTGTTGACTCTGCTGGTTGGCTGTGACTCTCACTCAGGACTCAGGACTCAGAATCTCAGGAGTGACAGCGCTAACAAGCGACAGCGAGGCGCACTACCAACTCATATTTATCATTTAATTTGCATTTTAATTGTCAGTGCGATAATAAAAGTCACCATAGCAGCCCATCCAGATGAGCGTCTATCAATAGTGAGCCTTGCACTGCCCCAGACATCCTGGCAACCTGGCTTCTACCTGCCTCTACCTCTAGCCCCTCTGCCCCTGTTTCTGCCTCTGCCTTCTTCCATCGGTCTCTCGGTATTGAAATTGTCTTATTTTAGTTGGTCTAAGCTGTTGTTGCTTCTCAGCTTGCTTTTAGCACTTAAATATTTATAAAGAGACTTAGTGCGCCTCAAACTACATATAACTATGAATCGAAGTGAGTCTAGGGTTTTAAAAGGCTTCGGCTGTACTTAGTTACTAACGTAAGTGAATAAATCGACGGGATAAGGCTTTTATGGCCTTCAAAAATAAATTTGAATAAGCTAGAAATCCTTGTTAGCATATGTAAATATTGTAATAATAATAATATAATATGCTCTAAATTTAAACATCAAGGTGGCGCCAGCCAAGCTGATCTGTAAGATAATACAACATTATAAATATAAATAAAAAGAACATCAAAGCAAAAGTTTTACTTATGTGTTATCGAATTTCAAAGAATATGAATACGAAAAGCATTTGCCACGAAATTCTCAGAATCAGTCAATTTACTCACGTGACTTGTTTAACGAATTGGTTGAGAATAAATATGTATTGCTTTAATTAAACTTTGGCAATATTATATGGTAAATTATAAGAATTATAAATCTCATGTTTTAATATTTAGTCAACTTCTCTCATAATTAACCAAATTTAATTCTTCAAGTTATCTACGATAAACAAACTCCAGTGAGTTGGCCAATTTTTCAGGAAAAGCGATCAAATTAACTCGATTGATAGTCAAAATATTATCGAGTTAAAGTACTTAAAAATCGCGTCCGCGTAAATAGACTTGTCGACTTTTCAATGTATTTTTAAACCACTACTTATGAGTGGAAGATTGTACTTATAGTAAGAGTCAGATAATTAATATCAGAATTTTAATTAATTTATATAAAAAAAAAAATTATTTAATTTGAAACTGTAGGTTTTATTTTGAGACTGATTGGGACTAATAATATAAACAGAATATATTTTTTTATTAAACTAGCACAAGTTTCGTTTCAGGTAGATAACTTATGCACTTATTTCAAAAGCATTTTGTAAATTTAAAAATAGTTATCTTCACAAATAATTTGGCATTTACTTTGACAAAGATTTGTATGGATTGGAATTCCAAAACATACATATCAATTGTGAATTCCATTGTTATTCCCTAAATGTATTTATAAATAAGCAGACTGATTTGTAATTTACTGTTTTAGCTGAGAATCGTTTGTGAAATTCATGCGAAATGAATGTGGGGAGAGGAAAGACCCTGATGGGAGGAAGGGGGTGGTGAAAGTGCCGTTGGGTAACATTTCACATCTACAAATGGCCATCTCTAGAGATTGGCTTTTAAGAATGCCTCTCAATTTGCACAGAGCCTCAAACAGTTTACGATACTTATACAATATATAAGTACACGTATTTGCTTATGTAGGCATATATGTACATACATACAGACATATAAATATAAATACATATGTAAGGACAACTCAAATGAAACGAGACGCGGCTCCTAATCACGCGGCGGCGACGCCAATTTTATGGCCCCCCGGCTATAGGCGCCACCCTGGCCTGTGTCATAAACAAAACACAGTAGCCGAGACGAAGGACCAGGAGCAGCAGGAAGTACAGGAAGTACAGGAGTAGGAGCAGGAAGGACAGGAACAGGAGCAATAAGAGAATCCAGTACCAAGTCAAAGCCCTGGCAATTTCTTCCATACCGCAACAGCTGCTGTCCCGAACGGAAAAAAAATGTTCGTAGGCATTGACAATAAATAAGTCGATTATCAGGATACTCTGTAACAGAAAATCACTTTCTATGTGGGTTAAATATTTGCCAACAGATTTATATGAACCATTTTAGAAAACTTAGGGACAAACTAAAATGCTATCTATAACTGGATAACTATAATTACAGTCCCCGGCATAAGTATTTTGGCACCATTTAAAGTTAATTCTACTCAAAGTTTGAACTTCATTTATGCACAGTTTGGCATCAATGGAAAGGTCATTCGAATACCGTTTGAATGACATAAAATTTTCTTAACCCATTATATACCCATTGAAATTTTCGAATTTTTGTAAACGTCTAATTTTTCAACTTTTTTCCTCGATTTTTTAAAATAAATGTTTTGATGCAAAAAGTTTCTTTAAACAATTTAAATAGTGACTGCAAAAAGAAATTTTCAAATATCTCTTCGCTAGTATTTTTAATAATTTTATGAAAATGGCAAAAAAGGCACTTTTTCCTCATTTTCACACAAAAAGGGCCTTTTTCGCCATTTTCAAAAAATTATTAAAAATACTAGCGAAGAATATTTGAAAATTTCTTTTTGCAGTCACTATTTAAAGTGTTTAGAGAAACTTTCTGCATCAAAACATTGTTTTTAAAAAATCGAGGAAAAAAGCTGAAAAATTAGACGTTTACAAAAATTTGAAAATATCAATGGGTACATAATGGGTTAAGAAAAATTTTATGTCATTCAAACGGTATTCGAATGACCTTTCCATTGATGCCAAACTTTGCATAAATGAAGTTCAAACTTTGAGTAGAATTAACTTTAAATGGTGCCAAATACTTATGCCAGGACTGTACTTTTCTTGACATCAAAAAAAAAAAAAACCATTTAAAATGGCATACGAGTATATAGGAAATAAAAACAAACTTATAAAAAATAATATCGAAATATCAAGTTAGTCAAGCCTCATCAAATTTTAAACTACTATACAGGGTGACCAGAAATAACGGAGACAAACATTTTTAACTATAATTTTACTAAACGAGAGAAATTTAGCAAAGCAACAATTAGTAACGATAGAGTGGATCACTAGTAGTAAGATTCTCAGCCGGTTTCGAAATGGTCTCCTCCAGCTGCCATGCACAGGTCCAAACGTGATTTAAAATTGTAGGCCATGGGCCGCAGGTCCTCGGGAGACAGTCGGTTCCATTCCAAGAGCAGCGATTGCATCAGCGCCTCCAAACTTTTGTGAGGCTTAGCACAGGTCCTGGCCTCCAATATCGACCACACGCTGTAGTCCATCGGGTTGAGATCCGGCGAGTAGGGTGGCCATTCAGCAGACGAGATGAAGTCCGGAAAATGGGTTTTGCACCAGTCTTGCGTCATTTTCGCCTTGTGAGCCGGCCAGAGTCCTGTTGAAAAGTCCAGTCCGCATCGCCGAAGTGCAGTTGGGCCCAAGGAATTACCACGGCGTCGAGAATGTCGTGGCGGTACACTTCTTGGTTTCTTTTAACCCCTTGATCCACGAAAACCAGGGGTTTCTTGCCGCTGGCGCAAATGCCGCCCCAGACCATAACGGACTTCGGATTTTGGCGATGTTTGACAATGGCCGACGTACCCGAAGGTTCGGCGGACCAGATCCTGCAGTTTAGTGGTTGTGAGCCTGCTCGACGGTTACCAGCTTCTCATCCGTGAGAAGGACGCGCTCCTATCGCTGACCTGCGGCCCGACGCTTGAGTTGGTGGCATCTTTGCAGCCGCACGCGCTTGTTTTCATCCGTAAGGATCTGAAATTTTTTGAGCTTGTACGGCTTGAGTCCAAGGTGCTTCTTCGCCATTTACCAAACAGAATCACGTTTCATTCCGGTCTCACGGGCAATTTTCCTCATGGAGACCCTCGGATTTCGCATCACCCGCTTTCGAATGATTTGACGATTGGTAGAAGTATTGACGGTACTTTTTTTTCCTCTTCCCGGACGATAACCTTCATGGTCAATCTCATTAAAGTGGCGGGTGGCCTTGGACACAGTCTACCTAGGCACCTCGAGCAAACGAACAAATTCACATTTGACGTTTTTCTTGATGAAACAGCTCTAAAATTGCACAACGTTTACTTGACATTCTGAAACCACAGGAAAATATAACAGCAATGGATAAAAAATGTTGTGACTAGTACAAAAAAGAATGGAGAATACAATAAAATAACATTTAATTAAATCCGGTAACATACTTTTGCTTACGGACATATTAAAGTTTGTCTCCGTTTTTTCTGGTCACCCTGTATATCGTCCTAAGTTTTAAATAGAGATTGTCTGTTTACTCGAAAATCCAAATATTAAAAAATAAACCCAAATTATCTTCTAATGTTTGAGATTGGTAAGCATTAATACTTATATTTTTAGAGCAATAAAAAACTACGCTTAAAATTAAAAATTTAATCTAAAAAATTAGTACAACTCTTCATATGCTTATACAGTCGAACTTCCCTAACTCGAAGTCTCCCTAACTCGAACTTTTTTCTGGGATAATGGTGATTCGAGTTAGGGAAGTTCGACTGCATTAACAAAACATTTTGTATGCACTAAAATTATTTTTTGACAATTTTGACATGCCATCGCCAGTTACCATATTTTTACAGGGTATACGAACAGAAAGCTAAGCAGGACCCAAAAGCTGTAGCCCAGACTCCTTGACTTAGGCGGGTCCCAAAAATAAAAAGCAAAGTTAACAAGTTGTTGCCTTTTGTGTTAGATATAAAGTATATAGACCTCGTTTATGTATGTGTGTGTGTGTATTTGTGTGAGTGTACTTACTATATACATTTCAATGTGGCTTTAGAGTTATGGGACGATGTGCAGATTTTGGTTATCTCTTTGTTGCCGCCGCCGGTAAATGGCCAACAAGCAAATTTTGAACTGCTCATCATCTTTTTGGCCCTCGGTCTCCATTCTCTCACTCTTCCACTTTCGCTTCACTATCGCTGACTACCTTTTCACTGCCTTTCTGGCTGTCTTTTCTTTGCTTTTCGTGTTCGTGTATTTTGTCTTATTTTTATTTGGGGCTTTCTTTTTTGTTCCATTTGGTGGCGGCCTTAATATAAATTCGTTAACGTTAACCTTTTGGCAGCTGGCTTGTGTTATCCTAAATCAACAATGCCTGCAACAAGGACCCAAGTAAGGAGTTGTGCCTTCAATTGTGCCAATTGCCTGCCGCTTGTCAGTTAATCAAAGTAAAAGCTCCCCTAGCTCCCTAACGGAACAAAATAAAATAAAATAAAAAACAGCCAAAAAAAAAGAAAAATAATAATAACAAAGCCGACAGATGATATTTAGAGGACTCGAGCAGGACTCTGATTTCGGCGACGCAGGCACAGGATGTAGAATGTTGTTGTTGTTGCTGTTGTTGTTGCTGTTGTTGTTGCTGTTGTTGACTGGCGCGCCGCCAAAAAAGACCGTTTGGCATAGAAAACAATGCGCGTTGGTGTTTTTGTTGTTGCTTTGAATTTTACCAGCGATTTGGTTTTTTGCGCCCGTCTTGGCTTGCTACAGACGGAGGACGGAATACGGACTACGGTCTACGGTCTACAGTACTGGCGGCAATGCCTTACGGTCTTTGGACCATATTTTAGCGCATCGACGGCGAAATATTTTTCAATTTTTCAACACATTTGGCTGGCAGCGGCAAAATGCTGCTCATATTTTTAGAAGCTGTCAACATACATCTTGCTGCCTAGTGGGTGGTCCTGCAGGGTTGGGGGATGGCGGATGGGGGAGGAAATAGAAGGGAGTAGGCAACTGCTGCTGATGCAGCGTGTGCATTTCTGGCCATGATGTTGCAGTTGTTGCAGTGATGATGCTGCTGCTGTTGGCAACAACAAACTGCAAACAAGACTTTATGCAAGTGCGTTTATGCCCAATGCCACGCCCACGCCCACAGACAGCACGCTGATTGACAAAAGCAAAGCGAGACGAGGTGAATAGTAGTGAGTGCAGCCCAGCAGCCAAGGGACTGGGCATATGAAATGCTCGCGGGTAGGAGTAGGAGGAGGAGGAGGAGAATGGTGTCATATGCTCGACAGTCAACATCAAACAACATGGCATAACAAGTCGAAAAGACTTCAGTCGAGCGCACAAGACAGTATGACACCCTGTGCCAAACTTGTATATGCAGTCATAGGCATAAATATTTTGACAAAACTAAAGTTAAATCTACTCACGATTTGATTATACTTCATGTACATTTTGGCATCAATGGAAAGGTCATTTCAATCCCGTTTGAATGATACAAAACTTTCCTTAACACATTAAGTACCCATTGAAAATTTTGAATTTTTGTAAAAGTCTACTGTTTTGACTGACTTTTTCCTCGGTCTCAAGCAAAAAATGTTTTGATGCAAAAAGTTTCTCTTAACAATTCTTATAGTGACTGCAAAATTTGTTTTTCAAAAATCTCTTCTCTAAAATTTTTTATGATTTTTAGTATGGGGTGATCTTAAAACCATTTTGTATGAAAAGGATGAAAAAGTGGCTAAAATAGTCATTTTAAGCAATTTTAAAAACATTATAAAAAATACTAGCGAAGAGATTTTTGAATTTTGCAGTCACTGTAAGAATTGTGTAGAGAAACTTTTTGCATCAAAACATTTTTTGTTTAAGACTGAGGAAAAAAATCAAAACAGTAGACTTTTGCAAAAATTCAAAATTTTCAATGGGTACTTAATGGTTAAGGGCCGATTTTTCAAGGTACATACAAATTTTATTCAACATATAGTTTCAAATTTGACATTTATTTCTATACATTTTACGTAAAATTTACTATTATATAGTTATCAAGCACATTATTTTGACATTAAAACAAACGGGCCTAAGCGAAGTTTTGTATAATTTAGCTTTGTCAAAATATTAATGCCTATGACTGTATAAGAAGGTGATGTATTCGCACTCTTTCGGGGCGATGACGACAGAGATAGATATACATACATACAGTAAACTTGTTTTGTTTTCTTTACTCTTCACTCATTTTCGTTTTGTGCGCTGTTGCCCCGAAAGAGAGGGCATGTCGAGCGAACAAATCACCTTCTTATGGTCTCATCATGGTTACATGTAAAACTTGGTCGATCAACAAGAGCTGAGCTGATTTTAACAAGCTTCAAGTACAAAGCTCGTGTATCCCTGGCACAGGGTATAAAAATCACCGCCGACGCTTACTGAGTTCGCTGGCTCGTAAATGGGCAAAACACTTTTACAAAGTGCAGCTCTCTTACACACACACGTGCACAAAGTGAATATATTGGATTGGGGGAGGGCGGGTTGGTTGAACATTTGCTAACGCAATGGCGCCGCACTTAACACTCACACACACACACAAACACCGTGCGATTGAGGTGATGGTGATTGTGAGAGTGGCGCTTCGCGCGCGTTTTCCGCGCGATTTGATGGCGCTTTTGGCAGCGCATTTTGATTGCTGCCCTGGCCTCAGCAATTAAAGTCGCCTCGTAAAAATCAACGTTCAAGTCGTGACACGCACAGCTCAACCTCACATTCTGCATGTGTGTGCGGCTGTGAGTGTGTGTGCGTGTATGTTTGATTTCAATTTAGTCGGGTTATTGCTTTGGTCGACCGGCCACCAAAAATAATAAGCCAAATAGACATAAAGTACAACAATCTGCCAGAATCGGCTAGCAATATCGATTTTGACATCCTTAAAAGTATCTCATGGAATATATCGATATATCACAATGAATATCATTTATTTGCAGAGAAACTATCGATATCACCTGGTCTTCGATATGGTCTTTCTAATCTTTTATAGAGGTAGAGAACTACCGATGGCACTATCGGCACTATCGATAGTGGGCGATAGTTTTTTATGACGCACAACGCGTCACAGGAAGGCGCGCATTTTGCATCTGCAGAGCTTCGGAAACATTTAAGTTTTGTTTTTAATAATTACATATTTTTATTACATGAACAAGTTCCTTACTATAGTCGAAAAAGGTAAAGAAGAATGTAACGGAACTGAACCGAGTCCGAGCGCATGTTCAGTAGGCTGGACAAAAAGATTTAGATCGTCCAACTTTGGCTTTTACAACAGCTAATAGCGAAAAATTATTATTGATAACGAATTTTATTTATTTTTATGTATAAAATACCTAAATTAATACCAATTTAAAAATTAGATTGGAATTTTATATAAAAATTTATAGTTTTTGGAATTTAAAATACATTAGTGCTTAAATTAATTATTATTATTTTAAAGAAATAATAAAAAATATGGTACTGCTTTTTAGCAAACTTTTGTTTTATTTCTAAATTAGAATGGAAAGAAGGTAGAAATAAAATAACAGAATGCTAAAAAACAGTACCATATTTTTTATTATTTCTTTAAAATTTGACTATTCAAATCTGGGTTTTTTTAAAGGACTACTTCTGACACCACTGGCTGCCAGGTGTTAGGCGCCCGTATAAGCTAGAATTTGAGTTAAAATAAGCTAAAATTTTAACCTTTTATTTTAAAAAGACTAACATATTTTTGTGATTGAGGGCCGTTTTTTCAATGTACATACATATAAACTGTATCTAAGATATAATTTAAAATTTGACAGTAATTTCTATACATTTTACGTCAAAATATATTTTTAATAGTTATCAAACACCTTATTTTGACATTGAAAAAACGCGCCTGTGCCTATTGATAATAAATGTTTTTTTGGATTCCGTATGCTGTCTAATATCAACAACATTTTCTACTGTTGTAGATTTGCTAGTGATGCCTTTCAGCCAAACATCATCGATTAGAAAACAAATTCACGGTCATATGAATAAAGTTCAGGGTGCCATCAGTAAAAAAGAAAGCTTCCATAATTTTATGCCTTGAAACATTTTAAAATTATAAAATATTTCGTTGATGTCAATAAAATGCATTTATTGCTAGAATATGGTATATGAACTTTAACATATGCTAGATTTATGGCTATAACCAATTTGCAAAATTTATTTTCTAATATGCTAGATCTAGCCTGAAATAAGCTAATCTGGCAGCACTGTTCGCAATTGTCACGAAAATGCCCACATCGTCCCCACAACCTTACAATGCACACACAACCTACAACCGGCAAGCCGAAGCACCAAAGCCGAAGCGACAAAGCATTTTGCTTGCCTAGTCTCGGTCTCGGTCACACATGGCATGCCAATTGTTGTTGGTGTGGGATGGGGGGGAGGGGGGAAAGTTGTGTGTGTGGGAGGTGCACTGGCATGTGAAAATGCGTTCAATTGAAACTGGGTTACAGCTTAGGGGTTACGGGCTATGGGCTATATGAGCTTATGGCTTATATGGCTAATGGCGCAGATTGGGTTTTTTTCTATTTTTTTTTTCTCTTATTTCTTGTACATTTTTCGGGCACATTTTGGCAATGGCAATGGCAAAAATTGTTCAACGGTTTTGTGCGGCAAAGCAGCTCAGACATCGAGGTCAGCTGATTGAAAATACATAGATGATGATGATGGTGCTGTTGATGATTATAAGCAAGTCCTGAGCGAAGTCGGAGTCCTGTGCCCAGGCTCGGACTAATTGATTGCCTGACAAGGATTGTCAGCGATGGCAGTGCTGCACTTGGATTGGGTGACATTTTGATTGATTATTAAATAATTTAATTGCTTAGCTACCGACTTATTGGCCTTGAGTTTAATTGATTGGTTGATTGTCTGACTTATAATTGAATTAATGAAGGTCACAAAAATTTGAATTCAACGCACTGATCGAAATGCAATCAATTCGTAAAACATTTAAGTCAAACAACATTGTGATTGATTCATAATGCCATAACAAACTAAGCGGTATTCAAATATCAGTCAGCAGGTATCACATCGAACAGTTTAAATTTATTTCCCATTTAATTATCCCCTTACCAAAAATATACACTTTTTTAAAGTCCGAGTAGTTTATAACTTAAAATTTAATATTTTTTAAAAATGAATTTTAACTTAAAATGGATGTTTCAAATATCAG
Organism: Drosophila recens; assembly: GCA_037043495.1. NCBI lineage: Eukaryota > Metazoa > Arthropoda > Insecta > Diptera > Drosophilidae > Drosophila > Drosophila recens. The sequence goes on from JBAMBJ010000726.1 coordinate 301,857, forward strand.
AAGTTAACAAATGAAAATAAAAGTTAATGCCAACAGTCTATTCAATGAGTCTGTCGAGCTTGAGCGCATGGCGATAATGATTACTTGTTCTCCAAAAGTATTTTAAAGTAATGTTGATACTAAACTGGCAAAGATTGTAATGAAAAAGTCCTTAAAGACAGGATATTTAAATGGTTATGCGCTTGGCATAAATATTCAATAAAATGAAAAGGTTTGCCGTCACTTCAATTTAAAATACTTAATCTCCAAAAGTATTTAAAGAATGTTGAATCGTTTTATATGTAGCTTTCCTTGCCATCTTTTCTGCATCTTCTCTATGGCTTAGATGACCTCTTTAGTTTTTCGAACAAGGTATTATTATCATGAGGCGAAGTATAGATGTTTCCGCCACTTTGCTTGGGTTTAGTGACCTTATAAAAAGTATAGTAAGTAAGTACGAATTAGAATTTGGTCAAAGATCATATTGATAATACACACTTTCTTTCTCTGTAGTGGTTGCCATTCAGGTTGCTGATCGATATCATCTGAATCGGTGTTAAAGTCAGAACTGTGATGCTGATAAACGGGTCGCTTTAATATTTTACGGTGTCTGATGGTCCCAGAAACAGCTGCTGCTTCTGCTGCTCCAACTGCTGTTGGTGATGATGACGATGCTGTTGATGCTATGGCTGTTGCTTTTTTGCCGGGAGTTTCAGGTGCATTAACTGGAGCAGTTGGCTGTGATAGGGTAACAGTTTCGTTATCGGTTTGCGGCTGATTTCTACCCTGACTATTGAATACAGCAGCGGCCCTGCCGACAGGCTGCGCGAAGACGTTCCCAATTTGATTCATCTTGTACTTAAGCTCCGCTATAGTGGACTGTATAGAAGATGTGATAAGCCCGACCTCAATTTAAACAGAAATATCATGGGTAACTCACATTCTTTAGGCGCTCCAGATCGGCATAATCCTTTTTACCGGCTATTAAGTCAGCATCCTTCTGACGCAGCAAGTCTTGCAGCTCAGCGAGGTTCTTCTGCAAATTAAACGTTGTTTTTACAATTTACAATTTTTTTAAATCGCTCATTAACTTCACGCAAAGAACCGATTTTGCTGACTCTCACTCGAAGAGTATGCATGATATGAAAATTAAATTAAAAGAGCCGTGTTTTTGAGTAATGTCAGTCTTGAAGTCAATGAGCGAAATACTAAAGATAAAAACCTCCTGGGCTTCCTTAAAAGCTCCGAACTGCTGTGCCTGCTCGGTCTTCTCAGCTGATAACTTCTTAGTGATATTTAAGTACTGCTGCTCCATTTCATTAAACTGCTTTTTCTGCTCGGCAATTTGACTGTTAAGTTTATTCAGCTCCCGACCAGCTTTAGCATCTTGTTCAGCTCTGTCTGCTACGAGTTTCTCGTTGGCTTCCTTAAGAGCTTTGTTTTCGGATTGCAAATGATCTTCACCAGTTTTAAGTGAGCTGCTATAGGTATAGAGCTCATCTATCTTCGCCTGCTTCTCATTAATTTCCTTCTCAAATCGTTGCACTGTGGTTAAAGCATCATTCGATAATTGAGTATTGTGCTTTTGTAGCTCCACGCAGCGGGTCTCTTTTTCCCCTAGCTTCAATAAAGTTGACTGCAATTCAGTCTCCCGTTGAACATTCTGCTCACTCAGCTGAGAATTAGCAACAGTCTGCTGCTGCAACTGCGATTGTAGCTGAGATAGTTCCTTCTGAAAGTTGCAAGAAAGCCAATATAAGGATCACTTATCGCCAGACATGTACTTCGGAATGTACGAACCTCTTTCAACTCCACAAGTGCTTGCAATTTCTGCTCCAATTGCATCTTCTCCTTTTCGAAAGCCGCTGCCATCAGACTACTATGCTCTTGAAGCTGTGTACATTTTATTTGCAGGTCTACCATCTGGTTCCCTTTGTCACGCACCACGGACTCCAATTGAGCAATCGCTTGCTGAGATTGCTCCTCCTGACGGGAATTCTCTTCGATTTGCTGAGCACAAGCTGCAGCCTGTTGATGGATCGCAGCTTGTAGCTGTAATAGTTGCGTCTGAAAGGCGCCGGGATGTTAGTGTTATAATATCTGGACATGCACCTCGGAATGTACGCACCTCTTTTTGCTGCAAAAGAGCCTCAAATTGCTGTTCAAGTTGAAGCTTTTCCTGCTGAAAAACCGTCTCCACCTGACTATGCTGCGTCTGAAGCTGTGCCAATTTCATTTGCAGGTCCACCATCTGGATCTCTTTCTCCCGCACCACGGATTCCCATTGGGCAATCACTTGCTGAGATTGCTCCTCTTCTCTCTTCAGCTGTCAACAGTATACATGATCATGATTTGGTCTACATACGTTCTCAATTAGAAATAATATTTGTATGTTTACCTGCCGCTGTAAATCCTCCTTTTGATGATTATGATCGAGCAGTGCACTCTTAAGTTTGATTCTTTCTGCATTTAGATTGGCCAACTTCTCGTCGTAGCCAGTCTCCAGTGTTGCATATTTGGCATTTAAAGTGGCACACTGTTGCTTCAGCACATTGATATCCGTTTGGAGATCTATGTTCTGGTCCTTTAGCTTCTCCGCCTGCTGCTCCATCTCACAAACCCTGACCAAATAATAATAAACACATCACTAATAACACACATGCGAAATATTCAATTTACCGTTTTTTTAGCTGCGCATTTTCCTGGTTCCTCTCTGCGACGGCCATGTTGGCTTTTTGAATCTTCTCTGCAATCGCCAACGTTTTTTTCTTAGTTGCCTCAACCGAAGACTTGTGGTGCTTCATCAAGCACTCTAGCACATTTTTATTACTAACGGGATCGGATATGGATTTCTTCTGATATTCGTTCTCCATTCCCTCACTTTTATCCTTGCTTTTTCGCGGCGGCGGCTTCGCAAAGACATCGTCGCTCTGCGGATAGGGTTGAGCCTTCGTATTCGGATTTCCACGGTGACGAGTCTTTACTTTCGGCATGTTTGTGGAGGGCTGCCTGCAGTGCGACGAAAATATAGCATAATAAATGTTGTTAAGTACACATACGCATATTTATATTAATTAAAGAGCTTACCGAAGTTGGTGAATATTCTTTATTAACAACTTGTTTCAAATATGGCTGCCCAACGCTGTGAAGACAAAGCAACGGTTAAAAATTGCGTGGCCAGGGTTGCTGGGATAACTTTAATCGGAATTTCGATAAGTTTTTGCGATGATGCTGACCAGTGATGCCAAACATTTTTGGAAAAATAAGACAAAACGACCAAAAAAAATAGGGAAAAAAGGCTAAAAGAACTAAAAAATAAGACAGAAAATAGGCCAAATTTTGTTTATTACTTTTTTATTTAATTTAATAGTTTTAAGGTCTCTTCAATGATTTTTTCGTCTTCATTTTCTTTATTGGCATTGTACGTCGCCATGGTGCCTATAAGCTTAACATTTGTCAGGCAAGTATATAGAAAAAAAATAGATAGTTTCATCTATTACTAAGCATGTTTGTTTTTTTTAATTTGCACAAAATTAGTGAATTACGCATTCAATAGAAACATTATTCACACTATATGGCGCCACTGAAGTCGTCGTTGGGTAATTTAACAACGATAGAGGGCGCTAAGAATATTCGATAACGATGTTAATTTAATAAATCGATAATATATATTTCGTTTAAATATCGATTTAATTTGTAATGGCCTTGTATCGACGCATAATATATTGATTCTAAGAATAATTGGTATTTCAAACAAGTTTAAATATTTACATATAATCGCATATGGATACCTAACTCTATAGTTAGTGATACACACTTTCAGCACTGCAAAGACAGCCGTAAAATCATGCAGAAAGTACATTGCGAGGGAAGTTCAAACATTCGATTTCATCTGTTAAAACAATTATTTTGTAATCTTGATGTCGAGCTAATAGAGCTTGAAAATGATCTGCTAGACAATCATAAACGATTCAAGGAGCTCAAGCGGCAGGTAAACATAATATAATACTCATATACACTGAATATCCAAATTAAGCTTTAAAACTTATTCTCTAATTTTTGAATCGGTCATCGGGAAGCGGGAGAAGAATTCTAAGAAAAAAGCCATAGCGGCTTTCAAGACGGAGAATATGCAAGTAGAGCAGAAATTTGGTTTGGATTTGAAACAGGTACAATGTACATTCATAGTGATAAGTGATCCCTTTATTGGCTTTCTTGCTACTTTCAGAAGGAACTATCTCAGCTACAATCGGAGTTGCAGCAACAGACTGTGGCTAATTCGCAGCTCAGTGAGCAGAATGTGCAACAGGAGTCAACTTTATTGAAGCTACAAAAGCACAATTTTAATTTGTCGAATGAAGCATTGACCACAGAGCAACGACTTGAGAAGGAAATTAATGAGAAGCAGGCGAAGATAGATGAACTCAATACCTATATCAGCTCACTTAAAACTGGTGAAGATCATTTGCAATCCGAAAACAAAGCTCTTAAGGAAGCCATCGAGAAACTCGTAGCAAACAGGGCTGAACAAGATGCTAAAGCTGGTCGGGAGCTGAATAAACTCGACAGTCAAATGGCCGAGCAGAAAAAGCAGTTTAATGAAATGGAGCAGCAGTACTTAAATATCACCAGGAAGTCAACAGCTGAGAAGACCGAGCTGGCACAGCAGTTCGAAGCTTTTAAGGAAGCCCAGGAGGTTATCATTGTTATTTGCAGGTTTTGAGTTAGTATAAACTTAGTTGTATTTGTAGAAGAATCTGGCAGAAATCGAAAACACGCTGCATCGGAAGCAAGTCGACTTTGTTGCGTCTTTTAACTCTATGCAGTTCACCATAATGCAGCTCAAGACCAGGATGACTCACATGGACAACGTCTTCAAAGAGGCTGTCTTAATCGGAGAGCTGGATAATCATCCGGCAAATAACCTATACGACGGACTTGTGACCCATCCATATTCAGCTGCCTTAGTTGGTGCAGGAGAAACATCAAGTGAGAGTGTTTCCAAAATTGCAGCAGCCATTGAAGCGTCAGCATCAGTTGTTCCTGGGGCCATTAAGCGCCGCAAGCTAACGAAACGACGTAGCTGCTCCAAGAATAATTGTGAACTTAGTACTGATACCGATGAAAACAGTCAACAAACAAATTGATATCCACAACTAAGAACTTGTTAATTGGCACTTAAAAAAAAGTTGAATTCCTATTAATATATTTTTTTTAAAGATCGCCACAATATAATTTAAGCGCTGTCTTCATCTTGATCTTGACCTAATCATTATAGTTTACAAATTAAATCATTTTCAAATTGAATTGAAATCAAATTGAATTTAATACAAATGCGAGTATATTAAATGAAGTAAATTACATGTTCTGTAAGAATTACGAAAATAAAGCAAATTAGTTGAAAAAGTTATTTTAAGATTCTTAAATTTGGATGGAAAAATGAATTAAGAAAAGTAAAACACATTTCGACTACAAAAACTTGGACACTATAGTAAGAAAAAAAATAAAACGTCAACAAAATTTAAAAAATAATTTTTTCATTGATTTTATAAAAGATTTAATTTTGCTGGATATGGTGTAATTTAACTGAATATTCAAACAAGTTGGACTTGAACGTGCTACTTTGAATAAAATAAAATATTAGCTAAGCTCTTTTATAGTCTTTTTCTATTTTAATTTAACCAATAACATATTATACTTTGTAATTTTTTATTTTCAGCTAAGTGCTTTCTACTTTTTGTATCCTGATTTTTGTTTCCAAATTTCGATATTCTGAGTACAAATTTTCGAAATTCCTGAGAATAATCAAGTGTCAAGTAATTTATAATCATTGGATTTGACTAATGTTGATGGTGAAAAAGAGTCTGGTGATTGAAGTGATGAATCCGAATGCTGTTGTTGACTGATGTATGTCAATTGGCTGTGGGCTGCCATTGATGCGGATGCTTCATAAGATGATAGCACTTCTGTATCATTAATCCGATTTCAACTTTGATTAGCATTTGGCAAGCGCATTTACATAGAAGTGTATATTGATTATTGACCAGCCCAAATGATTGATTGAATTCTTCTTGTCTGTCTCACCCCATTCCCGTTCCCCTCACCCCATCCAGTTACCCACTTATCCATCCATCAGCATCAGCATCCGAGTCAGGAACAGGCACAGGCACAGGCATAGACACAGAGAGAGGCTGCCGCATTCTCAGTCAGAATTCAATAAAGCTAAAGCCGCAACAGCACTCCCAGCCCCAGCTCATGGCCACATCAACATTAACATCTCCCGCTTCCACTTCCAGCGTGTCTCGCACCACAGCAACCATTGCTAATTGTATTATGGAGGGACAAACGCCACAATCCTTTCAGGCGCCTCCAACCGCAGCAGCAGCGGTGGCAACAAGAGTAACTGTAATTGTAACAGTAACTATAACAATACACTGGCAACAGCATTGATACATACAGTCCGCCCACACCGCACAAACAACAACAACAACAGCAACAACAAAAACAACAACTAAAGAGGCTGCCGATGCTCAGTTTAATCACAAACAAATGCGTCCGGCCACTAAAAGAGAGTGTAAAGAGTCCAACAATATATATTATGTATTATTGTCCTCCTCTGCCTCTCTTTCATCCATCCGCAACAACTCCGCCTCATTCCGGACAATGACAAAACGTTACACATTTTACCCGCTATTAATTTTCGAAAAATATTCAAAAACCAAACAGCGAAAGTTTTTGGTTTTGTCTGTTTTGTCAACGACCAACAACAGCAGCGACAACAACAATATTTTGGCTGTACAAATATTATTCGAATTGTTTCCAGGGATGCTTGTGGTGGTTGTGGGTGTCTGTGTGTTTTGTAGGTTCCGTTTCAGCATTGAAAGCACACCAAAAATAATTATCAACGCTGTGATTTGCTAGCAGCAGCAGCAGCAACAACAACAACAGCAACAACGTTAAATCACTTACTTACGCTACGTTTATCTAAAGAGCCCTCTCGCTCTCTCTCTCACACCCATGCCCACGCCCACGCCCACGCTTAAGCAAATCTCTCCTCACCTCTCCTTCTGCCACAGGCATTTGCTGATTTGTACGCCCGCCCGATTGCAGTCAACGACAGAGGCAGCAATTCTGATGATTTTTGTTGTTCTGTTGTCGTCGTTGTTGTTGTTGCCATTGTCGTTGTTACCAGTATTTGTTGCAAAGCGCATAAAAAGCATAAGCGCGTAAATAAAGTCAACCTCATTTATTTTGAATATAAACTACATTTTTTACGACTGCCAGCAGCTAGCAACAACAATCAGCAGCAGCAGCAGCAGCAACCGGCAGCAGCAACCAGAGCCAAAGTCAAAGCACTTTGCAATAGTCGCCGTCGTCGTCGCTGTCGTCGTCGCCGTCGCTGTCGTCGCCATCGCCAGCAGCCGTTGTCGTCGCCTGATTTTGTTACTGGTGCCCCATCATCAGTCTGGATGGAGGCTATGCCAGCTATGTTATACACTAGGCTCATCAAAACTAACGAAAATTTCGTTATTCGAATGGGGAAATTTGCTCGTAACTTCGTTTCTCCGTGATTTTCCATTCAACTGAACTAATAATTTTCAGACAGCACAGCCCTGTTCGATAAATTACTGTGTAGGCGTTGCCATACAGTTGCACTGAGCTTAAATCAGGCAGCTCTTGTCCGTCGGTTGGTTAGTAAAAGCACACTGATCTGTAAATCACGCTGCTGCAGTCACAGTTGCAAATTTGTTAATTGACAATTCCCGTTTGCCTTTTAGTTTTGTTGGTTTTTCACTGAGCACTCATAAAAAAATAAATAGTTGAACAAATAATTTAGTAATGCACTCAATTTATTTAATTAAAAATGGTTTTTAGAGTACTCAACTGTCGACTTGCTGTCAAACGCTTTAAGTTATTGTTTTCATACCCTGTAATTCAAGGAGAATATTCCTTTGCAATTTCAGGTATACTAATTGTACTGGTATTAAATTATGCAATTTACATAACTGAATTGGAGCACCTTAGGTTTGAAATATTTATACGTAATTGGATTTTAAAGGAACATTTTTATGGGGCAGATGTAAAAATATATTTTACAATCTAAAATTGTTTGATTAATTGTTGCCGATTGTCACAGTTCTTTAATTTATGGGTAATTTATAATGCGAACTTGCTTTATGTTTTAATAAAAATTAGTTAATGCTTTGGCTTATTTTTACTACTATTTAAAAGTCACATTTGCTTGTTGCTTATTTTGGACTACAGTTTTACAAATAACAACTTTATAATTTGCGGCACTAGTCACTACATACTCTATAAAACTTGCATTTTATATTAAATTTAAAAATAATGGAATATAAAATACAATGAATATACTATATAGCTATTTCCATTTATTTATTTATTATTTTTTATATTTTTTGATTGCTTTTTCAAGTCATAAGCATAATTTACAGGGTAGTTACAGATCGCATATACCCACCTTTCGCTTGCTGTTTCTGCTTTTTCAGCCTCCTTATTGTTTTTATTACACATTGTTGTCGTTGCCGTTTGCCGTTGCGGTCGTTGTTGTTGTTGTTGGGCGTTGGGCGTTGTTATCGTCTCGCGCCTCACCAAAGGTAAGCAATTTTTGTTGAGGTCTCGACATTAAACGCAAAAATGACATACAGCTTACACTGTATATGTATATATGTATGCATGAGTGTGTGTGTGTATGAGTGTTGAGTGAAAGAGGAACAGAGAAAATAGAGATTGGGTGGCTTTTGCGAGAGAGAGGGAGGGAGTGAGGGAGGGAGTGTAGTGAGGGGCAACAGTTCATTGCCGCCAGTCGCTTGTTTGCTCCAAAATCCGCACACAAACACATGCACAAAAGCCAGAAAATAAAGAGAAATGAATGCATTTGTCATGACCTCGAAACGGAAACAATTGAAAAAAGCTTTTCCTATCGCGTTGCGGCTTCTGTTGCTGCCGCTGCTGCTGCTGCTGCTGGTGGGGGCGTGGCAGGCAGTAGGAGAAGTTGCGACACAACCTCCAACCCAACGGGGTCTCCCTTCGTTTAACACACACACACACACGTGTATATATATATATATATGCATATATACATATACACACACTCTCGCAAAATGTAACTGAGGCGTAACACAAAAATGCAACTGACATAGAAAAACGGCTTTTTATATAGTTACACTCATACACAAACATACACAACCAATATACATACACATACACACACACACACACACTTGCGAAGAATGTGCTCAAGTTGGTTTTGGCTCAATATAGAGTCCCAGGCTCCGTTGTACTTAGTTTTTTTTTTTAGCACAAAATGCAGAAACAACAAAGGCAAGATGAAAAGACAAGAAAAACAAGTTAGAACATTAAGGTAAAGTCTCCGACCTTAAGATACCCGGTATTTAATTTAAATAATCGAATGTCGGGTAATAAGTCAGTGATCTTTTGAATTTCCCGCGCAAAGACTTTCAATACAACTCTGCTCTCGTCTTCTGTCACCTTTTTCTCTCAGTATAGCTTTCCGAAAACGGTAGCTGTGGTGAACACGTCACCTTATTATAAATTCACCTTGATCTGCGCCATTATAATAGTTTAAGGTGAAAAAAAGCAGCTGTGTTGAATAGACCTTACAGGAATTTCACTATAATTTAGTTTGTGTTCGAAAGCCATTGAAAGCAAACAGAATGGAAGAACACAATTTCGTGTGATAATTAAGCACTGCTTATATGTACATTAAAAAAACATCAGTGAAATTCGGGAATGGCTTATTATAAATATTAATTTTATTCTATTAAAGTTTATGCGCTGACGTTGTCTATTTTCAATTTACTCTCGATGAAATTCATTGGAATGGTTGATCATGGTAAAGGAAAGGTTCACTTCCGAAAAGAGCGCTCTATCTTAAAAGCTGCAAATGTTGGTCGTAAGGAAATATCTATTGTTCATACAATATTCAAATTCATATCTTGTTTTTTGAGATGTGTCAGACTTAAAGTAAGTGAGTAATGAGTTATACTTTTGTAAATAAAATGGTACCTCATACGAATTCCGAAGCTTTTTTAAGCAAGTTTAAAAGAGAAGAAATAAAAAACCAAGAATAAAATTTAAGGAACCAAAAATGTGAAGAAAAAGTTTGGAATCATACTGGGGTGCCACAGAAATCTCTTTCACCTGAAAAGTGACGTAAATTTCATACAAATGTACGTCAAATTCAAGTGAAAGAGATTTCTGTGGCACCCCAGATAAATTAGGAATTTCAACTAAGAAAAATATTCAGAGTACAAAAAATTTGAAAAAAAAATTCGAAAAAGTATCTTTGTTTTTCCTGTCATTGGAGATACCAAAAAAATCGTCTTAAAACACCGTCTTAAATCGCCACTCAATTCATACGACCAACACAAAGATGAACAAATTTTTGAGTTTTTATAAAAGGTGGCACACAATATAAACATCTATGTAGATTTTGAAATAAATGGTTCGACAAATGTTGTCTTTTTTCCAATAAATGGGAAAAACCCAAAAAAAAATCCCGAATCGGGGGTGCTAGAGAAATTGATTTCGCTTGAATTTCACTTAAATTCCATGCAAATTTAAATGAAATTCAAGCGAATTTTGTGGCACCCCGGATTTTTTTTTTTAAATCGCGCGAATTTCAATAAAATATTTTTGATTACGACTTTTTCAAATTTTTACTTTCCCAATTTTTGGATTCCTAATTATTCGATTCCTAATTTTGGAATCCTAATTTATTTTTCCGAAGTTTCGAATTCTGAGTCATTCTTATATAGAATCAAATAATAGATACAAACTTTTAATTATTGGATTAATTGCTTACTACCTCCTTCTGCCTGTTAAACACATTGCAGCGCATATACAATAAATATACCCTGTAGCCTACGCGTATCGGGTATAAAAAAGGCAAGCAAAATGCGAAGAAAATTCTTTTTGCCATTTAAGCAAAGTAAAGTAAGTCAGTTGACTGGCCAAAGGCACATCAAGCCAGTGAATGGGGGACCAGGACCAGGACAGTTGGCCAATGCATTTACCGTTGTCGTTTTGCCAGCGATTGCTGTTGGCCAGGCTAAGGCACGTTGTGCCGTGTGCCTTTTGCCTTGGAGCAGCTGCTGGCTGAGATTGGAGCGGGTTGTGACTGTGACTGTGACTGGCAGCAGCAGCAGCAGCAGGTCGAGGTAAGCGTTGACGTTGATTTTGATGCTGAACCTGGAAATGGTAAAGTGGGGAAAGTGGGCTGGCTGTTTGGCCTCCCTGGTTGCATGAGCTAGTGCGTCAACTTCAAATTAATTGCGCTTCAACTTCATTATTTTGCATGCCTGAGCATGTTGGCTTAGGCTTTCGCTTTTTCCTTTGCTGTTGCCTTTTACTTTTGCTATTTGCCATACTTTTGGGCGACGGCCTGACACCATTTTGCGCTTGGTCAATATTTCAAACAGATTAGAGAGCGAGAGACCGACTGAAAAAAAGTGAGAGAGCGAGAGCGAGCAAGAAATGTGCCTTAATTGAATGCCACACGCCGTCCAAGCCAAGCCAAGCCAAGATCCGAGACCCAAAAACCCCCGTCCAGGGCTGTTGAGCGCAGCCAACAGCTGCTCAGCACAAGACATACATATTTAATGAGCCCCGACACGTCGCGCGACAGTTGGCGACGAAGATGGAAACGGAGATGGATATGGAGACGGAGACGGAGATAGAGATGGGGATGGAAATGGAGAGGAGATGGTGCCAGTGTCAGTGTTGGATAGTTGCCTTAAGGTAACTGGTTCTTTTTCTGAGTCAGTTTCGGGTTCCGCATCCGAATATCCGCATATGCTATCCTAAAGTTAAGAGTGTCCATACTTGAATTTATACCGATTTGTTCTTAAGATTTCTTAAGTTAATTACTAGACGATTTGCTTAAGTTTTATTTTTCTCATTCTTGCGCCTTAGAATTCTCAACTGATTTAATGTTAGTGTCTTCTGTGTTGTCATGTGTAACGAACGAAAGACACTAAGTATTATTAAAAGGCACTTCATTTTCTTATTTGACGTGATTTTTATGTAATAAAGCTGGCTATCTTGAAATAGCATGAAACAAACCTTAAAATGAGAATGTTTTAAATACCGTCAAGAATGTTGTGTACTTAAACTTGTATGATCCGATTTCTTACAAACTTCAATTAATCCCGAAGCGTATTTAAAGTATTCCAGAAAAATTTTGCTTTAAGATTTCTGGGAGTGTGAAAAGTTAACTTAAAATAAGATTTTTGGTGTCAGTTTCGGAAATCATGATTTTTTTTTGAGTGCAGTCTTATCTTCATTCGCATCAGGCTGCGTGGCGTCGTTAGCGTTGGCCGCAGTCGCACCTTGCCAGCGGCACGCACACACGCATACACTCACACACGCACAACCACACTGGCTAACACACACACGCACATATATACATACATATGTACTTATATAAGCCGAAAACATAAATTTCGTTAATCATTGAACTGGAAATTTAATAGCCAAGCCATATACACAAGCAGCACATTAAGCGCCAGGCAGTCTACAAATCCCCTGCCCCTACCCTCCCCCCCTCCAAGCCTCGCGATACATTCTCCTCCCTCCCCGTTGCGTCTGGTTTCTGTTTCTATTGCCCACTCACAATCACATTGCCAGTGCAGTTAAAGTTTAGTTCGCAGCATTGAAAAGCCAGCAAAGCGCAAAAATTCCATTGCACAGAGCACGTAGCAAACGGACGGGCGAGCAGGAGCAGAAACAGGAGGAGGGGTGTGAGTGGGTGTAGGAACAGGAGTTGGGGTAGGGCTTGGGCTTGTGCTGTTCACTTAAAAACTACGGCAAATATAATAAGCGTTTCCTTGCCGGGCACCCAAAAATCTCCCCATCCACCCTACCTACCTACCTACCCTGCTAGTGCCAATGCATTACGCTGCTGGCCAGGCTAAAATACATAATTATATGGCTGTTATTATAATGCGAGTTGGCACAAAGTTCAAATAACAAAACAAAATGCCAAAAAATGGCCCAAGGGTCATGCCATGCGCCATCGGAAGATACGACGGCTCATAGATCAGAGATACGAGATACGAGGAAGCTTAACCTACACAGAAAAAAAAATAGATTAAATCAATTCCAGTTTTCAAAATGAAATTAAATGTTTAAGTGTTTTTTTTAAACTACTTAAATGAAGATTAGTTGACATTTTATTCGCATATTGTGGTTATTTAGCAATAATACACACTTAAAAATCTATGTTATAATCAAGTATTTAATGCTTGAATTTTAAAAAAGACTTTTCTCCTGTGTAAATGTGCGCACATCTCGTTGGCTTGCCTGCTGCTTATGCTTCCTTCTTCCTTCTATTTTTATTCGGAAATAGATTAAGCTTTAAATGCCACAATGTAACCGTAATAAGGTCAATAGCTGCCACTGCCACTGCCACTGCCACAGTAACTTGCCGCATCCGCAGCCACATCCGCATTTGCAGCCTTAGCACCTGGCCCATTAGCATTCCTCCTCTTTGTTGTTAGCCCTCGTATCACAATGTGGTAATATATTTAAATGGCTGAGCAGCAAACAAGTTGAAAGAAATTGCCGTTGGGCAATCTTCTTACCCAAACGTGTTGGACACATTCTGGGCCAAAGGCCATAGACTCCGACCTCCGATTTCGTCCCTTCCCCGTTCAACACGAGTTTTGGTTGCTCATCAAATGTTTTAAATAATTGATAGAAATAATTTCATTGGCCGTTGGACTTTTACAAATATATCTATGTACATATTACCATACAACAACAAACAAACAACAGAAAAAAAAGTTTATTTGCAATTTAAATAAATTAATTAAAACAACAAAGCAATTGTTATTTACTCGGTAATGCCCATTATAATTACCGACAATCCGCCACCGATACAATATCATAATGAGGGCCCCTCAACGAACTATCTGCATCTGATTCATTGTGCGTGTTTTCCCCCTAAAGCCGATTTCATGCCTGAATGCAGCCATTCTCATTTGAGTTGACGCCTTCAATACTTGCATCTTCCATACTTCGTTGTAAGTCCCTCGATGGGGTCAGCAATTAAATCGATTGCTCGCGTATTTACCCCGTTGAGCTGACTGAAGGTTTCGCATTGGAAACTTGGGTAGGAGACTTCAAAGACAAACTGTATGTTATTTGCTGAGGATTAAGTCACCTAAAGCTCTCTTATAAGCTCCGCCAATTGATTGCCATTGTATATTATTAGTTATATTATCATGGAGAAAGTCAAGTCAAAGTCAAACTCAAGTTGTGTGTCCTTGAAACTTATTCATCAGCACTTTCTAATCCCCTAATAAGTCTTTTGTATCCATTTCAGGGCCAGTTGAAGGTCTTACTTGGGAAAGCTTTTTCAGCAGCTTTCCTAACAGATCTATTCCCTTGCTGGAAATAAGGATGAAAACTTTAAAATACCGCAACTCAACGTGCTCCGATATATCTAAGATGGAACTAGTGCTTCTTTATATTAAAGTTTTTCCTTATATGATGATGATATGATGATTAAGCCTCTTGGAGCTTTTCATGTGAGAATAAAAAACTTAAATAAAAGTTTTTAAGATATTAGGATTTTTTTAAAATTTTTTTTCTTAATCGTAACAAGATCGGACAAATAAAAAGGTGGCAATGGCTGATTAAAGCTTTTAAGCAAAGTAAGTGCCTAAAAGCATGCAATAAAAATATTTTAAAATTATTTATGTAAGTAACGGGTATCCTATGGTCGGAAGCTCGACTATAGCTTTTCCCACTTGTTTTTATTTTCGTTACATTTACACTTACAGATCTGAAGATTCTAGAAGTTAATTCGATTAAAGTCCGATTCGAATACTCCCCATAATATAAGTTTATTCCCATAAAGTGTTGTAAAGTGGACTTCACTCTGTTCCCAAATCTGCTCCAACAATCCTTCTTCATTTGGATTGAGAGTTATAACTTTACAATGTCGCTTAAAGCTCTCAAAGTAACATGAACTCTTTTATTATGATAAACCGTTGCATCTATTGTTGGAAAAGCTGCTTGAACAACCCCTTTTTCGCTGAGAGAACAGAACTGCAATCAGAGATTATTCATTGGGTTAAGGTTATGAGATGAGTTTGCACAGTCGTCCCTCTTTTTATTTTTGCAGCTTTCTGTTGTCTGTTGTCCCCTGAAGTTCACTTTTGTCTCGCGTTTTCAGCGCTTACTGAAATATATTTACGAGCGGACTACATATGAGAATATAAATTTAAATAATTCTCGACAAATATTAAATTAATGCAACTGTTTTATTGTGCGAGCGAAACTCGCAATTCGCTGAAGCAGAAACTGAAACTGATGCCGGAGTCAGGCGAAAGGGTCAGGCGGAATGGAGACGAAGTAAAGGACAATCCGCTTCAACTTAAAAATATCCGATTCGATTCGTTTTTATCGCATCTGCTGCGTTGTCGTTGCCGTTGTCCCAGCACAATCGTTGGCCGCTTTCATGGATGGCTCGGATCTGGACTGCCAACTGCGCCTGGCCAGCTGTCGGGCCATAAAGCGAACAGTGCTAAATCCGCCAACAATTGCAACGCCGGTTTTGCTGCACTCCAAATGGCCAAGACTTTTTCCCTCTCTCTCTATCACTCACTTCCCCCCTCTCGCAGTCTCTCGCTCAGTCTATTGCCTTGGCTCCAAAAATGTTGCAGAAACTTTTGCCGCAAGGCAAGTCCATAAATGCCAAGCACCCATAGAGGAGCAGCTGCAGCAGTTGGAGGCGGAGGCAGGAGAATGAGACTCAGAGTTGGAGTTGGTGAGTGAGAATGCGAGTTGTTCACGACAATAACTGTGACTGCGTTTAATGTCGCTCTTGTTGCATCGTTTATTGTTTGTTCTGTTAGGCTAACTCATCCAGGTTTCTAGCCCTCTCACATTGCCAACGGCCTTGGTTTCAGTTCAGGCCGTAGTGAGAACTGGAGCTGGAACTGGAGATCGATTTCGAGCAGAAACTGAAGCTGGAAAAGAAACTGACTTTGATGTTGGACTGGGGATTGGACTAAAGTGAAAATTTGAGTTGGAGCTAGAATTGGAACTGTAGTTGAATATCTAATGAAGACTTGAACTGGAACTAGAAAATAAACTTGAGATGGATGTAGAGCTGGTATTTAAATTGGAGCTGGTGTTGGAGCTAGAGTTGGAATATGAGATAGAAATAAAATTGGAGCTTGATTAAGAACTAGACTTTAAGCTAGAATTATACAAAAAAAAAATAATAAAAATAAAAAAGGAAAATTATAAATAGCTGTAATAATAATAATAATAATAATAATAATAAGAATTATAAGAATTGGTTTTTCATTTACATGGTTTAACCTAAGATATTTTCTTTTCCAAAACTTGAATGTAATCTTAAACTTAAGTTTAACTAACGCCTTAATTTAAAAGACTTGTCTTGTAGTGCTAGGAACCAAATAAATAAATAAATAAATAAATAAAATAAATCTTGGGTGAATAAACAGAGTTGGAAAGAAAATTGGAACTTGAGTTGCAATTGAAAATAGGATTAAAATTTAAGCTTGAATTGTAACAAGAGTTAGAATTTAATTTTGAGCTTGTGTTCAAACTAGAATCCACTAATTGGAAGTAATGTGTTGGAGACTGAGTCTTAGTCGGAACTAGAGATGGGCACTGGCCGGGCCGGGCTTCGTGTCCCGCGGGCCTCTTCAAAAAATCCACGGGCTTCGTGCATGAAAATCGAAATCGGGCTTTTTTTCGTTCGGGCCCGGGCCTAAGTATAAAGCCCGAAGCCCGAAGCCCGAGAGGCCCCAGAAAACACGATTTAACACATATTTTTCAAATCGCTTGATAACAAAATTTCTGGAACATAATTTCATGTGGTACGCAGAAAAAAGAGCAAAGAAAAAGTTTAAGACTCTGCTCGCAAAAAAGGCTCAAAAATAAAATTTGTATCTAAAAAAAAAAAAAAATAATTATAATTTAAAAAAAAAACTTGTTTATATAGTAATATCGGGCAGGGCTCGGACTGTCGGGCCTCTTGAAAATTTGACCGTGCCGGGCCTGGACCGGGTCGGAAAGATTTATTTCGGGCCCTCGCCGAGCCGGGCATTGAATAGGAGTCCCGTGCCTATCTAGAGAACTAGAGTTGCAATGAGTGGGAACTAGATTTGCAGCTAGATTTGGAAACAGAGTCGTAACTAGAATTCAAATTAGAGTTTGGAACTAGAATTGAAAGTAAGGTGAAAGTATGAGCAAACTGGAATAGGAGCTGAGACTGAAATGAAGGGAACTTGAGCTGGAACAGCAACTGATGCTGGTTCTTTATGTGATCTGAATGGGGCCAATGGCGCCAATCAGTCTGCAGAATGGACAGCAAATGTCAAAAATGCACAGAGAGACAAGACAACAAAGAGAGAGAAATAGAGAAGCACACACACACACACATGCATACATACACACACAGACACAGACACATACATTTACATGCAGTCAGAGGCACACATTGAGGACAGTGTGCAAATAGTTTGAGTAAATAGACGAGAAACAAAAGCAACAACAGAATAGAACATCCCTCCATGTTTGCAGTACACTTTATATCTAGACAAACTCTGTGCGAGTGTGTGTGTGTGTGCGTGTGTGTGTAGAGTTAGTTAGTTATATACAAATACGTGTACAAGTGAGTGCCTGGCCATAAGTAGAGCCCCTCTTTGGGGCAGTAGAGTGAGGAAGGAGGAAGAGGAGAAGTTGACTGGGGCAAATGGAAATGCCGTTGAAGCTTCAGTCGAGAGTCGAGAGAATTCAGCCAGTGATGAGTGAAATGGGAATTGACAGAATGAAAGTCCTGAAAGACAAACAAATGTACTAATAGCAATTGACCAAAGCTGTTGTAAACAGTTAATGTGCCATCGATAACTAATGAGAAACCCACAAAGCAACCGAGCTGAACAGAGGAAATGCCTGTTGTACTCTCATATAATATAAATAGAAACTGATTCGTGTTCAAAATTGCATTGCAATTTGATAGCTTATGATGTTGTTGATTCCTGCCGCAATGCATAAAGCAAAGGAACTCGTACTATTGTTAGAAATTTAATGAAATAATCTATTGTGGCTGGAACTAAAAACTCGAATTTAGCCCGACAGCCAACAGACTTTTTGGCTTTAAACTAATGAGCTACCTGATACCTATTATACTATGATTTGAAACTATGTTAGTCGAACATCTTTAACTTTATTATTTATGCTTTTAATGCTGCTGCAAATAAACTTTTTGTTTCTTGAACCTTGATCTACAAATAACAAATACAAAATAAATTCAAGCACAAGTATTCTAATCATTTCTTTCCATTGTATTTCAATTGTCTCACAAATCCGTTAAGCCGATTGATTAAAGGCTGTTAGACTTTAAAATAATTCTTATTATTAGTTCGTATACTTTAAATTCCGCTGCATTAAGCAATTGATTAAATCGAACTTTTGTTTTATTTAAACCTCAGTAATGCGCTTTTCCCGCTTGCAAAGCTGCTGGGATGCTAAACTTGCCATTTTTGTTTTGTTTTCTAATTTAATTTTTAACTCGTTGGCAATCCTATTGGTTATGCTCTTTGGGTCGCCATGGAAATGATTATATGTATAGTCGAATAGCCAGCAAGTGGTCCTATTTACAAGTATTTTCATTGTGATTTCATCACATTTGATTTAATTTATCTCTATTGTTCATTTGCTTTTCAAATTTAAAGCCCATTGTGGTGACTCTGATGTCGCGTGGTCGAATGGTCTCTCGGCTTCCTGTGGCATTTTGACTTTATTAAAACTAATTTCATTTTCAGCTGCTCGTTTTATAACACAGTTCAGTTTTTTTGTCTTTTTGCTTCTATACCCTCCTGTTCCGCTCCATGCTGCACTGTCCTGTTCAGTTCGCCTCGCCTGTTATTTCTTTTTCATATTTTTTTTCTTATTATTATTGTTGCTCCACTTGATGTTGCTATGCGATTTTCATTTGAAGCGCTGGTTTTACGGCTCCACTCTACTTTATAGGAATAATTTTAATAATAAAAACACAACTCAGCACACACAAAAAATAAAAATATATAAGGAAAAAACATAACATCAACCATGAAATAAAAACCGAAACCAAAAACTGAAAATAAAAATAAAAAAAGACAAAATAAGCGTTAGCACGGCGGAACTACGGCATAGAATCGCATATCTTCCCAAACACTCACACTAGCACACACACACTTGTAAACTACACGAATTCAACACGGCGATTTCACAGCAGTTAAAACAATATGGAAAAAAGCATTTTAAGCCGAAATTTGAATACTCTTGCTGATCTGTTACGTTTTCACCAGCAATTTTTAAAAAAGAAAAGGTGACCTTTTGTGAAATGAAATAAATAGAAATAAATAAGACTAGGAAATTCATTTAAAAATCGAACTGGGCACACCGTAAAAGGAGCTTTCTTAAATTTTTTTAAGAAAATTTGTATTTACAAAGTAAAAGACTCAAAGATACTCTACACATCTCATCTACTCAATGTTCATCCAAAAGTTTTGAACTTCATGCGATCGGGTTGAAAATAAATGTACAAATATTATATCTGAATATATGTGTGCTACATTAAGGTCAGACCATTTAAGATATGTCTACAGTTCTTTTTCGCCTTGAATCTATTCGACAAGAAAACTTTTGTATGCTACACTGATAAAAACGATGCATTTAGAACCAAAATTTATAAAAATAAGAGAGAATTGTATCTTTGTATGATTTTCTTAAAATCCATATGTTATTGTAAGTCGAATATTATGTTGACTTTATTATCTGATAATTTTTTCAGTGTAGGCAATAGCTTTAACTTAAAATTTGTAGCTAAAGATCGACTTAAATATGTTTTCATAAAACTATAAGCCTTCGTTTTAGGGTATGAAAACAAAGCAACAGCTATGTATAACAACAACAACAGCAGCAACAGCTATAACAAAAACATCAACAACAACAACAATTGTACCAACAACAAAATGCCGACAAAAATGTATTACGACGTTTATTTGCATACTTTTGTGGGCGCACACAAAATGATTTAAAATGATAATTTCGGAGGCCAGAAATATAATAAAAGCAACATAAAAACATAAAAATAATATATGTATATGTATGTATGTATGCATATTAAATAAATAAAAGAAACAAAGAGAGAAGTAATGCAAACCTCAGACGAGGAGAATTATCAATGCTAGACTGTGTAATTTGGCTTCCTTTCGTAATTTCAATTAAAATTATTCTAGTCGTATAACATGAGAGCATGTCTGGGGCAGAACAGAAAGGATGGGAGCGGAAAGGGAAGGGATGGGGGATTGGAGAGTGGCTGCTCAGCTGAGCGGCAAAATGTTAACGTTGTAGCTAAAATTGTAGAAGGCCAACACAATCGAGTGGCAAGTTTACAGCTAAGTAATACGCACTCGTCGTCGCCTAATGGTCCGGCACTGCATGGACGCGAGTCATGAACAAGCCAGAAACAGAGTTACGCCCCTCCATATAGTCAGTCCCTCAGTCCCTCCGTCACTCCGTCCCTCAGCCCCTTTGTCATCGTATGGCCAACGGCGACAGTCCATCAGCAGAGCGGCTGACAGCCGTCGCGACGTCCCAGTGCGCCATTACCGCAAAACTTTAGCGCTGGGTTGTTAGCAGTAGCAAACGAACTTAGAAACACAAACACGCGCCTTACGCACATACACACACACACACACACACACTCGCACACTCGCACAATAACTCGACGAATAAAGCTAGCTGCGCCCTTACCTACCCCAATCCCCAAAAAAGCCATCGTTAGACCAAAGTCCACAATCCCAATCGGAGTCAAGTCGCATCACAACACACGACGCGAGACGCTGCAAAGGCGACATTAACTTAACGCGCGCGCCAAAGTTAAAGCGTCTAACCACCCCACTTCCTTTCTCCCTCCCTCCCTTCGAATCCACCCTTTACTGTTGTGAGTACGGCTGCCACTTCATAAAGATATAATGTACCAGACTTTAGAGAAGAATGTACCATTTTCGTAAATAGTGTACAATAATTTAATATTAAAGCATTTATTTAATATACATAATATGTATGTATATACCATTTTCAAAAAAAGAATAAAATAATTTAAAATAGACCGCTGTATTTTTTTTCTTATATAAAAAAAAGTTGAAATTAATAACAACACAAAGGCTGTTTATTTGCTTTAAATAATGTATAGCTGGATTTAGAATGAACACATGTATGTATTTGCTCAATCTAGTATAAGCAAGTGCAAAATACGAGGTTTTTCAATGAATAAAAAAATATATTATTTATATGTGCTTAATTTTAGAAATTTCTTAAAAATATTTATAGTAGTTTTGAAAAAGTGATCCTGTGTACCTGCGATCCAAAAATTTCACCAGTTTTGGTACAAATGTGTCAACTGGGGAACTCACAACTTGTGAGTCCAAGTCAAAGAGAGCGACAAAGAAAGAGCGAGAGAGAGAGAGCACACGTCTGCACACTCAACTGAGAGCTTTGGCTGCACAGCCAAAAAGTGTTGCCTACTTTGGAGCGCATTCAGAAAATTGAGCACAAAACTGAGCAGCAAATTGAGTTTTGAGTTGAGTTTAAGAATCTAGTCATTTGTCGCTGGCTGCTGTCCATTCTGCTGTTGCTGCTGCTTCTTCTTTATCGTCTTGATGGTGCTTTTTGTTTTTTTTTGGTAGCAACTCTTCCATTTGATTTCTTTGATTCTTTTTTTTAGCAGCATCAGTCGAGCAGCAGAGGAGCATCAGCAGCATGGGCGATGTGGCTGATGCCAAAGACCAAAAGTGGGTCATTTTACGTGCCGTCGTCGCCATTGCACTATGGGTAATTTCACGAGTTTGTGAGGCCATAATTAATATCTAGTAAACTACTCAAGATAATTTGATGCGACTTTTTTTCTAGTGTTATGTATTCTCTTAGAAGTATTCTGGAAAAGTGGGCGTGTCACCACCGCCACCTCTTAATTTTTTTATTTTCTTTTATTTTTATCGGTAACAATTAAACTTAAGATTTCTATTGCAAATAACAATTGTTGACCTTATGTATTATTAAAAATGAAAAGAAACCTTACTTGTTAGATATAGAAAGTTGTAAGCCCTCTTAAATGGCTGTGAGCATAAAATTAAAAAAAAAAATTGGGGGCGGGAGTTGTGACACGCCCACTTTTCCAATATACTTCTAGTAGTTTGCATAACACTATAAAAAAAACCGCATCAAAATATCTTGAGTAGTTTACGAGTTATTATTTAATAACATCTAAAACAGGTGAAATTCCCCATACGGCATGCGAACAAATTGGCATTTGAAATTGTGAGGTTCGTTGCTAAAAATATAAATATCACCGATCCCGGGTAAATGTGGGTTTTTTAACTACAATCATTTGAACAAGAATTAAATACTCTACAACACATAATATGTTTCAAGGATGGACTCCGATGGACTCACTTTAAATACCTTTTTAAAAATGAGACTTTATAAAAAATTTTCGTTTGCTAGACTACTTACGCTTTTACACTAATATGGGAACATTACGATCATTATCTACATTTGACACTCACAAACACATAATACAAACCACACTGAATCGAATTCATTTAAAATATTTTAATAATGTTGCTTCATTGTTTACTTATTGGCACATTCAAATCGCGAACAAAACTTTAAAATTTGTAAAGCGCGTGCTTTGCAAATGCAACCCTGTGTTTAACAGCTGATTTCTTCGAAGTGGCGCCATCTATTGAGATTTCTGGTATGCAACATTGAAGAACCATCTATTGTTAATGAGTGCACCCAAAAATATTTCAAATTGGCGACTTTCAGAAAATGGGTTTTGGCCTCACAAACTCGTGAAATTACCCATAGTGCATTGGAACGTTGAAAGGCTGTCTGTGTGTGTCTGTGCGAGAGTGTGTGTGTGTGCGAGTGTGTGTTCATTTCTGTCTGTTGTTCTTGTTAAATAAACCATGCTCGGCAAAAGTGTGCGTGTAGATGTATGTCTGTATATAGTATATACATATATATATTCTATATATAGTTGATACATATATATGCAAGCAAGTCTACTGCGAAACAACGTCAGCGACAACGACAACGACGACAATGACAACGACGACGACACGGACGACAACGGCAACATCCACAGCATTACTCGTGGGATTTTAATTTGCAACTTAAGGAAGTACAACTAAAAGATGGCAAACTTTAAATTTTTGATAATGCCAAGCGCAGGAAATGCAGTTTAATATCTATGTCTTTATATGTACATACATACATATGTATGCATTGTGTCCATCTATCTAAATTTGTATGTATGTAACAAAAGCAACATCTGCAACAGCTACTGCAACTGGCAGCAACTTTATCGTCTTTAGTTTTGCCTTTGCCATCGCACATTCTCTGCGTCTCCATCTTCATCTTCATCTCCATCTTCATCTTCATCTTCATTTCCATCTTCAGCTTCATCTTCATTTCCATCTTGAACTCTATCTTCGCTTTAGTCCAAGACTTTGCCTGCTGCAATGTTGCGTAGTTATTTTCGTAAGTGCAAACGAGCAATTTGAAGTGCTTAAATATTTGATATTGGTTTTGCTTTGCCTGTCGTCGGCATCATCATCATCATCGTCCACATCCACATCCACATCCAACGGCAAGTCCAAGTCCACGTCTTTCTTGCAGCTGAAGCAAAAGCAACTTAAGCTCTATGCAACATTTTAATGAAATTGTCTGTGTGCACTCGCAACGTCATCAGCAGCAGCAGCAACAACATCAACAGCAGCAACAGCAGCAGCAGCAGCAGCAGCAACATCAACATCAACAGCAGCAGCATCATCACAGTAATAAAACTTCCAAATAAATTTATTAACGCCTTATTTATAATAATTACTATGACAGACATTTCAACAGCAGCTCTGGAAATGCAACTGAAGCAGATGGTAGCAGATGAAGGGGATTTGCAAATTGGAGCTAAGGAATTGGAATAATGGGCGCTTTTAATTGTTAAAGCAAATAATTTAAATTGAATCTTCAAATGGCGCTGCCTGTAGTAATGCCATATCAATTAGGTAATTGTGTGGGCATTCATATTGAATACGAGTTTAGAATTTGCAGATCGAGTTCGGTTGCTTTGAATTTCTTCGGTCGGATTGGGTCGAGTTCAGTTCAGGCTTGAATGCCTGTGCACGGATTAAAGGGGCAATAAATAGGCATTAAGTGGGCAAAATAGCATGAAAGAAACCAGAAGCTCTGCGCGGCTGTTGAAGCTGATGATGCTGGATTTGGGTGCAGACAGACGGCGACAGATAAAGGAACGAGGAGGCAGAGAAAAAAATAGACAACCGACAGCTTGAAGAGAAAGAGCAAGCGCCACAAAGAAATGTAAGTAAGTCGCATGGAAATGTTTTTGCAATTTGTTGTGGCGCTGCTCTAGTCGAGGTTGAGGTTGAAGTTGAGGCTGAGTTTGAGGCTGAGGCTGAAACTGAGGCTGCGGCTGTTGATGCTTGCGGCTTGCGAGCAAAAATTGTGGCTGGCTTCAAGTGGATTGCTGCCAGACAAGCTGAAATGAAGGCGAATGAAAAGGCCATGAAGTGCAGAAGCAGGAGCAGAAACAGCAACAGCAACAGCAGCTGCAGAAGTGGAGGAGGAGAAAGGAAAAGGCGGTGGAATGGTTCAGACAAAATGCCACAGCCAGACCCCATAGCTCAAGCACAATGAAAAAGCAAGTTGCAGGCTAACAACCAGTGCTGCCAGCTCTTCAATTGTAAAATAAAATAAAATAAATGATAAAACGAAATAAAGCTAGCTGCAAAATAGAATCAAGTTGAAATCTGATAAGTCCATACAACTGACTGATTAAATATTATTACTCAGCCGTCAGCTAAACTTTCCCAATTGAATAACTCCAAAACAACTCGGATTTCAGCTAGGGTAATTATTAACAACAGACCTACAACTTCCAGCCTGCTAAAAACGGTGTGAAACTATTGTTCAACTATTATTTTAAGCTATCGCTAAATATTAAGCTGATTAAGTGGATCTCATAAATAAAATAAGTACTTCCTATTAGAGCTATTTTAATTAAAAACTGTTTTAATATAAAAAGAAAATGTTCCAATTTTTTTTGTACTCTCGCAAAAGTATGGATATTACCACAAAGTTAATTTTGTAACAGTTACATGAATATACTAGAAGAAAAAGAACAGTGTCTGAGAATTGGAAGAATTTGATCTCTTATTTAATTAAGGCCGCTAAACCATCTCTAATCCCTCGCTTAAGCAAAGAAATAATTTTTCACACAGACTAAGTTGTTGCAGATAAATACATTTTTTTTAAGATGAATTAAGATATCAAAATATTTTTAATTACAAAAAAAAAAACTTTTCCGAAAAGTTAAAAAAAAAATAACAAAATATTTAATTATTTAATTAATACTTTAAAAGAATTAAGAAAAAGAGAAAAAACGCATCAGTTATAAATATTTCTATACTTTATTTAAATTAGTTGTCAGGCATTGCAATAATTTCAACAAGTTGTTGTTTGATTGCAATCTATTTTATTGTTCTTAAATTAAAAAAAAAAAACACAGAAAAACATTCATCTACGTTTGAAATCGCTGAGGAATTTGAAATCAATCAACAGATATGTCGATGTTCTTAAAATGAAAGAGTCTTTTTTGTGTTAAGTATATTTTCGAAGTCACAAAAATCAAATTTTACATCATACATATTTATTAAAGGGCGCTTCAGACAAGCACTTTTTCACCGACACTTTTTGTCAAATAGAATTTTTCGTGTCCGTGTCGCTCACTATCGCTCACCGATGGAATAGAACGTGTTCTATTCATCGGTAAGCGTCGGTTTTTCACCGACGTTTTGAAATTTTGTGTGGTTACACGACAGGTCGGCTTTTTGACAAAAAGTGTCGGTGAAAAGTGCTCGTCTGACCCGGCCTTAAGTTTCAAATATACTGGGGTGCCACAGAAATCTCTTTCACCTGAAAAATTACGTAAATTTCATACAAATGTACGTCAAATTCAAGTGAAAGAGATTTCTGTGGCACCCCAGATAATAAGATTTTATTTGATTCAATAATAATTGAAATCTCTCATCAGTTTTTTTTGACATTTAAGAAGCATTGGTTTTTAAGCAATTGCAGACCTATCGCCAAACTATCGCAACTATCACAAATTCAAAAAAATTGCCATTTAAATAACAAAATTGGTTCCACTGTTGCCAGTCAACGATAAATAAGTAATTAAGGGTTAGATAGAAACCTCAAATAGAAGGTTAGAAACTAACAAATGCAAATACAACGAGCACAAACCATAGAGATAATCCGATTTGATGCTTCAAAAGAATAAGAAGAAATGAGCAAAGTGAATGAATAATCCGGCAACTGTTTCAAATGCCATATTCGTAAAAGTTTCACAGAAAATATGTAAATTCCATTGTCAAAACGAATCAATCTACGAGACGGCGTGGAATGGCAACAGGTAAAGTATTGTAATTTAAAGGAATGAGAATAGCAGAAGGGAAATAATAATCTGAAAAGTTAACAAATAAGAGCTTGGATGAGTCGCTAGAGATGCTGGGCAAGTTGTCGTATAGACTAACAATCACAAATTCAAAGTCGATGAGCAATTCAATGATCCAATAATAAATGGTCGTAAGTGGAGCAACAGAAAATGCGTGGCCAAAGAATTTGCTCATTAGAAAAGTAGAAAAACTTTACGCCAAAGTCTTGGGGAATTCCACCTAGTAACATAGAAGGAGCGAGCTGCAAAAATTCTGTTGAAATCGGTAAGTGAAAGGTGATGTAAGGTTAGGGGCAGGGGGGGTTGCATCTTTTAGGAGGCAGCGAGTGTCGAGTGCCGATTGCCGAGAGGCTCTTTTGTATGCCACTCGCACAATTGCATGCTGAATGCTATAAAACTCGATGCCACACACGATGCCATGCACACAACGCATACATACATATGTATGTACATGCATGCATGTCTCTCACTCGCTCGCTCTCCCAGCCACCCAGCTATGTATGTGGCGAGAGAAGTGTGTGCCAAGCATGTGGAACAAAACGCAAAAGTTGTACAAACTTTTGCGGCGATCTCTTTGGCTGTGAATGCTGGCGAATGCCTGGGTATGCCATGAGGAAGGAGTAGTAAAAGTAGGCGAAGAGCAAAGAGTGAGTACTTCAGGCAGAGCAAATGAAGCGTAAGAAGGAATGCACAAGCTTACGTTCACACACATGCACACGCATGCACTCACATACGTACATATACATACACATACTCATTCATATGTGCGTTGAGGGAAAAAACAATACATTTAATTAAAGTTTAAGATGAGTTCACACAATAGACAGCAAGTGCAAAAGAGAGAGAGAGAGACAGTGGAAGAGAAAAAATGAAAGCAGAAAAAGAGATAGAGAGAGAGAGTGAGAGAGAGAGAGTGAGAGAGAAGAATAGAATGTTGAGCTGCCATACATTTCACACTTTAGACAAACCGTAACTTAAACTATGTTAAAAATTGTTAACGCCTTGCTATAGTGCCCAGATTTAATTAAAATTATAGCCCCAACACTATCTAAAGTTTAAAGCGTAAATTCTGTCTAACCGTGTCGCTGTCCATCTTTCTCCGTCTCCTTCCACTCTCTCCATGCCTCTGCCTGTCTCCCTCTCTCAGCAACTACGACTGTAGTTGGCCCGGGTGCAATTTATATCAAAGTGCAATGCGCTACGCCAAGTTTACCAAAAGAATTGTTCGTACGAGTACTACACTTGAGAAAAACCACGACTAAGATTCATGTTTTCAATATCTGCAACTACCATGGATGGGAAATAAACAGTTTTTTATTTATTTATTTATATAATAATAATTTTAATTAAAAATGAATATTCATAAATTGTAAATAACAAAATAACACACAGAGATGTTCTACAAATCTTAAGTTTTTTGAAGGGAACTGCTTTTAAAAATAACCGTTTGATATAACAGTGTTCCTCAAATATCAGACAACATATTTTCGAAGTCACAAAATATACTGGGGTGCCACGGAAATCGCTTTCGCTTGAATTTCACTTAAATTTGTATGAAACTTAAGGGAAATTCAAGCGAAAGCGGTTTCTGTGGCACATATATCAATTTATATAATTAGCCAATTCATAAAATTGTTCTTTTATTTATTTGTATTCAATTTAAAAAATAATTGTCATTAATAAAATAAATTTAACATTATACCAATTTAGTAATTTGTAGTGTTCCTAACACCAAGAAACCAGAATATTTGTTTAGAAATTAAGTAAAATTTTAAAATTGTTAAGCTAATTTTTAAATTTAATAAGGGCAGCTGATTTATGTGACTCCGAAAATATTTAGGAAAAGAACAGTGGTCTTAAAATTTTTTTTTAATATATTTTTTGTACGCATCGAAGATTCGAAACATTTTTGTTAAGATACGGTATGAAAAGGTTATGTACTTGATTTGATTCAGCACTCTAGCTTTGTTATTAATTACTTTCTAAAATATACCACAATAAAATAAAATAAATCAAACAAAAAAATTAAAAGAACTAAATAAACAAATGACAGCTGATTTATGTGACATCGATAAGAATAACAGTTATCAACATTTATAGTTATTTGTTAAACACTTCCACGAATTGGGTAGCAAACATTCGTGTTAAGATACCGATGTGATAACTTTCTGTATTTGATTGCCGTCAATATTCAGCTGAATGCAAAAATTAGTAATCAGATGTCATGATTGTTGATTAGAATTACCTGCTGAGTGCCCCTATAGGTATATATAAATGAATTCTCAAACAGTTACATACATAACATTTGTATGTCTGTACATGTGTATATATGTCTATGCTCTATATGTGGAATGTACCTTTTAGAGTCTTTATCCTCGCTTTCGTACTTCTTCTCCTTATCCTGCAATTGTTAGCTTTTCTAAGCTATTCTCTTATTTTAGGCACTCTAGCTTTATTATTATTCTCTCTGTGTGATGCCGCCTCCCATGCCGACTGTCGCCTTCCCTGCTCCTTCTTCTCCTCCCACTCCTTCCTCTCCCAACAACTATTTGAGTTTGTTGTTGTCGTGCTGTCGCTGTTGTTGTTGTTGTTGTTGCTGTTGCTCCCGTTGTTGCTGCGTCTGTTGAACAACGCTCGACGCTATCTAGTTGAAGTTGATGACTTAAACTTTTGCTCTGTAGTCACGTCACAGCAACAACAACAACAACAACAACAGTGGCCACGCCCCTTGCCCCTTGCCCATAAGCAATGTTAACGGTTCACGTTCATGTCCATGGGCCCAGGGAAAAGCGGAAAAGCGGTGCGTGATTGTCAAGTCATGTTTTAAATGTTGGCCAACCAAATTGGGCAAACATTTTCGAAGCGCATTCGCATTCCAAATTAGCACATTTAAAGGGGGCGTGGGGGCGCCGCCCCTCTGCGTATTGAGTGCTCAGCCAGATTGCCAGACGACTGTTTGCCAGTTCGCCAGCTTGCCAGTTAACAGTGGATTACGAGCAACATTTGTAATTCAAAGTGCGACTTGCGTTGATTTTAGTAGCTTGCGTCTTTTTGTTGCAAGTTTATATGCAGTTTATGCTCCAAGTGCAGGGGGTCAGCAGAGTCAAAGGGGTGGCGTGGGAGTAGGTTAAGTGGGGTGTGGTCATGCGGCAGTTTCATTTCCTGCCAGTTGCCGCCAGTTTTCAAGATTGCAACAAACGTTGTCGGAAGGCCGTCGCGCAATGCCTGCGAAAAAATAAACGAGTTTTCATGTTGTGCAAATGTATGTGTGTGTGTGTGTGTGCACAACAATAAATGCTAATTTCCTCTTTCGCTGCACATAAAACAACCTTAATTGAAAAATGCTGACATAAATGGCCGCGTTGCCGTGTGGACCAAAAAAAAAAAGTGCCAGTTGTTGCTGCTGTTGCTGCTGCCAGTTGAGCATCTGATCGACAGGGCAACAACACACACACACATAAGGTGTGTCCACACCTTGCTTGACGTAACAATTGGATTGTGGGCGTGGCAAAATGTGGGGGGGGTGCGTCGAGCGAACATCAGAAATTGACAGCTACTTAAAGTTGAGGCGAGAGATGCTTTTGTTTCATTTTCTTTTGCGCCCGCCGTCAAGCGCAAGACAAACAACAAGAAACGCACAGCGGCAGACAAAGAGACAGACAGACAAAAAGACAGACAGACAGACAGACAGACAGAGCGGGAGCGCGAGAGAAAGAGACATAACGATAAGCAAACAAATGACACACAAACTGGCAAACAAACAAACAAAGCTAAAGCGAAACAAGAAAGCAAGACAGCTTCAAATCGAGTGTGCTCGACTGCGAAATACCCTGCGATATACATATTAATAAAAAGAAATAATTGTATAATTGTCTCTTGAACAGCGATATTTGATCCTGATCCTAGCGACATTTGCAGAGCAAATTCTGACTTTTTTATAAGTATATTTTACTTTTTACTTTTATTTGTTTGAGGTTTGGCTTTATCTTTAAATGTGTGCTTTTAATAAACTTATTTAGTGTGAACAAATTTTTATTTTAAGTACATGGAAACTTGAATTCTTACGATTTTTCTTGAAAATATCAATTAGTTTACGAAGTTGTCATAAATTATAATTTACAAAATTTAATTTAGAGACTAATAATCAAACAAAATACGTAATAGTGCACTTAAATTAGTATTTACATGCTTTTGAACTGGACACTGAAAAAGTGCGTCTTGGATAAAAATTAAGAGCGACAAATTTAATATTGATTGTCATTCAAAACAGCAAGTAAATTGGTAAACCAATATCAATTATAAATAAAAGAATTGATAACAAATCTGAAAGTTGATATCTTACTGATCTGCTTGTACATACATACATAAGTATGTATAAGGGCTCCACTTACAAAAACAAATTTGGTGCTTCTAACAATCTTTGAAATCTGTTTGCTTATACAGACGGACTATAAATATATAAAAAATCCTTACATATTTCTTCCCATGATCATCGGATTGGACATTTCCGAATTCTCACAACGAATGTTATATTAATTTGACAATTTTTCAACTTAACATAACTTTTGTTGCTTTTTAATTATGAATGTAAAATTATATAGACGTTAAATTAATAAATATAGTAGAGTCGTGGATGTTGATGCTGATCAAGAAAGTGTATACTTTAAAGGCTTTGTCAAGAATCCTTCTGCTTGTTACATAAGTTTGCAGATACTTAATATACTTTCGGCACAGGGTATACGAAGTGGCCAAAGTTCGCACATGAAAACGGAAGATGTTGGCCAAGTCGCGGCCCAAGGAGGGGCACGATACGGTGGCAAAGGACATATGGAACGCTTGGTGCTTGCTTGAGGGGGCTTAAGGGGAGGAGGAGAGGGATGGGGAAAAGGAGATGGAGGATAAAGTTCAAGAGAAAGGGCGCATGTTGGCACAATATGAATAAAATGAATAAATTGGCATATGTAATGCGTTTTGCCTGTGCGTTGCTTCGCGAATAAGAGAAAGAAAGAGAGTTCAACTGAGAGAGAGAGAGACAGAAGAGGGTAACGAGGGAGAGGGGGGAAGCAGCTTCTACCAGACGTTGGTTGTTGGGCGATTCATACTAAGAGGGCTAAGAAGGGGGCGGGACATTGGCGGGGCCACCTGGAGATTTGCTTGAATGCGGCTCTGATTATATGCCATGAGATTTTCATGACGCGTTATCATTGAATGCGCGCCACGTGTGGTCTATAGAGCGAGGGGGCGTATCGGGCGATGGGGATGGGTTGGAGAGAGGGGATTCTATCGGCTTGGGACTTACTTGAAAGTTCAACAAGGGGATATTGCCAAATGGCGGACTGCCAAATGCGGCTCAGACCGCGAATTGATGGCCAAAGTCGTTGCCAGAATTGCCAACTAAATGAGTCGACATAAATCGATGTCGATGTCCTGTTGATAGCAGCAATCGATGACAGAACGACGACTGCTTATCAGACACTTATGACAGATTCCGTTTGACCTACTATACCATTAATAAATATTTATAAATAAATTATTTAAATTTAAAAAAAAATCATTTAATGAATAATGCAATTATTTTTCTCCTTGTCATTAATTTGATTTCCTTTTTTATTTTGAAACTTATTGACATATATGTATATACGAAATACCAAATAGGTACCAATAAATTAATAACAACCGAAGCCAAAAACTTTAAAAAATAATCATTAAATCTGGTATGTTATTATAGTTCGGTTTGCCTTCAATTGAATTGCATCTTCATTTAGAATCTTATTGACACATTACCAAATAAATACAAATAAATAAATAGAATCATAAGAATCTTATTGATACATCACCAAATACACTGATAAAAAGAATCTAAAATCAAGATTTTGGTCTCAGAACTAAGAACATTGGTCTAAAAAATGCGTCGAGAACATGAAAGTCTTGAAGTAAGAAAACACATCTTGATTCTAAGAACATTTTAATTAAGACCAAGTTCTTATTTTTAAGACCAAAAATTCTTATATTTTCAAGACCACAACTCTTATTATAAGAATAAAACCTATTATTTTTTTAAGATTATGTGTTCTTATTTTAAGACCAAAAAGTTTTGAATAACGTATGCGGAATGAAATACGAACAACTGTTGTAATACAAATAAAAAATGTATTTCAAGCCTGACCAACTTCAATTTTTGATATGTTTTTAATTAGACTATAAGCTATTTTACAAAAAATATTCATGACCATAGCGATCTGCCTTCCTCATATTTGCGCATAGCCTCCAGAATTCCCTTTGTACCCATTTTAGCAAGCTCTTCTTTTGATTTTTAATATCAAACAGTCGATGTTTTGTGGCTTATATTCCTTACTCCAAACATTTCTTTTCATATTTGACCAAAACTATTCCATGGGCTTTAACTGAGGCACATTTTTAGGGTTTTGCAGCTTAGGCAGGAACTCAGTGATCAAGTGGTCAAGAACCTTCAGAGTTGTTTCGGCATAATGAGCAGACGCTAAGTCGGGAAAAACACCGTATTATCATTCTCATAATACTTATCAATAAATTTTTTAAGCGCCGGAGGAGCCTATTATTTGGCTCTAACTTAAGACTACTATAATGGAAATTTTTTTCCGGATTTAGGGGCTCTTTCCATTTTTTTTGCATTCTAAACATCCGAAATTATCTTATAAATAAAAGTTTCCTTGAAGCCCATAGCAGAAAAGTATTAAAATATTTAATTTTTCGGCTGAGATGGATTATTTGCGCAATATGTGCAAATAAATTTTCGACACTCTGCTGTGATCAGTGACATTACCGCGACTGTGTGCATTATCTAGAAAGCTAATTTTTGATGCTATACATGCTAAAATAGTACCATTAATTATAGTAAGTTTTGTTTTGCGCTGTCGATTATGGGAACTTATTGAGAACATGTTCAATTTTGTTCGTATTTCATTCCGCATACGTTACTCAAGAAAAAAAATCTCAAATTTAGATAAAGCTTCTTAACAATTTAAGAAGCATGAAGTAAGTTTTAGTTAACTTGAGGTCTAGTATGTCGATATGACTCTAAACAACAAAAACAATACACAAAACACTTGTAGATACAGCTGTTTTAAGAGATGCAAACTCTATCACCAGAACCGTTTTGCTGACTTGACCAGCGATTCAAGCCTCATGTCATCTTTGAGAAGCCAGAACCAGTTGTGAATTATTGGTCTCAAGAAGTGAAACAATTTTAAGATTTTTGTTCTTATTTTAAGAAAAAAAGATCTAAGTTCTAAAATTTTTATTCTTATATTAAGAACTTAACCTTTTTTAGAATAATATTCTTAGTTTTAGTAATTTGGTCTTAAAATGGTCTTATATCAAGAACAAAATATTTAAATTTGAGAATTTTATTCTTATATAAAGAACTTATGATTTTCAAGATTAATATTCTTAGTTTTATTAATTTGGTCTTAAAATATTCTTATTTCAAGAACAAAATATTTAAGATGAATGTTCTTGATTTTAGAAAGTGGTCTTTTTTATCAGTGTAACTACCAAATAAAAGCCATATATGTAAATATCAATCGAAGCCAAAAACTTTAAAAAATAATCATTACATCAAGAGCGTAATTATAATTATCTTTGCCTTCAATTGAACTGCATCTTCATTTAGAATCTTATTGACACATTACCAAATAAATACCAATAAATAAATAGAGTCTTATTGATACATCACCAAATAAATACCACATATGTAAATAACATATCAACCGAAGCCAATAACTTTCCGCCACACAAGCTTAAAATTTAAACCTTCCGCATGAGAAATTTACCCAATTCGGGAAAACATACATATTTGGGTTGATTTTATTTTGAAACAGATCAATAAAACTGAGTTAAAGCGATTCAGATAATAAAGGTAAAGCTACAAAACAATAAAGTTTCATATTGTATAATATTTTTCTACCAATTTTCCACTCAAGGGGCCGCAATTGACTTACATTTTGTACAAGTATTCAATTTCGGCAAAGAGCTATGTACGAGTAGAAGAACAAGTTTCAAGCATTTCAGATAAAGCATCAGGAAAACTTCCACACACAAGTGTTTTCCACCAATTTCCCGCCCAATGGGGTGAAATCAACAAATTTTCACCTGAAGGCGAAAACAACAAGTTTGCAGTTTGATTGCCAATCAATCAGTCAGTCATTCAGTCCGTTTGTCAGTCAGTCAGTCAGACTTTCAATCAGTCCGCACAAATAGTTTTGTTTATACATTTCGTAGTTAAAGGCAATTTGTTGTTCTGGCCAAAAGTGCTTTGTCATTTGGTTAAATGTGCAAAGTATAAAGTTTCTAGTCTGAATTCTGTAGATTATACTTATACTATATAGATGAATTCCTTCCTCCATTGAGCAATTCCAGAATAAAGTGTCAAAGCAAGAAATGTGAAACGATTTTGGCCTGAAGGACATGACAAAAGGATAAAAGTGTGTTAGTCTGTGTGTGTCTGTCGACAGATTGAAATTGCTTACAGGTGATTCATTTAAAACGTTAAGTGTTCATTGCCAGGATTAAGTTATTTCAAATACTCGAATTCTTAGTCGAAGAAATATTTAAGGAATGAATTAAATGCAAATGCCAAAATTGAGTGATTTTGTAATCATGATGAATAAACGTTGTCAATTTATAGATAAATTTACACTTGGCATCAGCAAACAATTTTGTCAATTTCGAAGAAGAAGAGAAGGTAATGGTGCCCCAAAAGCGTCATTCCCGACACAGACTGAGCAAAGGAGGAGGAAGAAGGAGGGGGCAAAGAGAGAAGGTCCCTTGCGCTGCACACTGATCAAATAATTTTAGAGCTCAAGGACTTTGCCTTGCTTTATGTGTGTAATTACAAACTGCTTTACGAGGCTGCACTTGGGATGCATGCTGAGGCAGCATACATGGCTTCCCACACACACACACACGCACACTCACACACACACAGGCACAGAGAATTACACGACATTAGCATAATGTGATTCTCAAAGCATCTGATTTGCAGGCTGGCTGTCGGGATGGCACGAGTGTGGCTGGCTGTCTGTCTGTCTGGCTGACTGGCAGTCAAGCAGGAAGTCAGGATATAGCCAAAGGGCGGTCAACTTGTTGACTTCGAGAGTGAGAGCAGCGCGGTGCAGTGTCACTGCACTATGGACAATTTGGGCAATTTCAATAAATGCGAGTTTTTTATTTACATATATTATCAAAAAAAAATTGTTAACTAAACAATTTCAATATTGAAATTTAATAGAAATGTTATAATAATAAGTAATAATAAGTATATTCGGTATGTATATGTATGCATGTATTCTTATGGCCATAAAGAGGGCTAATATTTTTTATATAGCATACTTTTAAAGGCTGAATGTTAGCTGGTTGTTAACATAGTTAGTTGGTTTTTTCATAAGGTTTGGTTTTGATCTTTATTATTATACTTGTATCAAGCAAACAACACTTGCTTAAATTGTAAAAAGGTCGGCAGTCCACGCTAGTGACAAGGCTTCACAAATGCACTATAGGTCAAATGGACCCTTTTTCTGATATAAACTAGTTTTGTAACAGTATTAAAATTAACAAACTTTTCTTACATTCCTATTAGGAATACATTGAACTGTAATGTTGCATACCCGAAATGTAAACATTGCATTCTGATGTTTAGTAACCAGCTGTTAAACATGTTACTCATAAACTGTGCAAATATTTTGGTTGAAGTTCAAGTGGCTCTAGTTTTTTGAAATTGCAAATTAAACTAAAGCACTCAGAAATAAATTTTTACCTCAATCGGAGTATGATAACCCGTGCCGACTTGGATCGGAAAATTTCAAAATTATATGGGACAAAAAAAAAAAAATTTGGTTGAAATTTTTTTTTTGTTCATTTGGTCCTAAAGAGCTCAAAAGCGATAACCCATTCAAACTTGCATTGAAACATGAAAAAGAGTGTTTTAACACTGATTATACATTTAGGGACGTTTTTTCAATGTCTAAATAAGGTGTTTGATAAAGCATAATATCCAGTAGTTAACAATATTTTGGACGCTCAAAATGTTCGATGTTTTGATGTCGGACCTTACAGAATTCAGTGTGACAGCATAATACCAAAAATCACTAAAAAGTTGAGAGATTGTTGGTCATATGCTGCTGTGGTCATACTGTTGCGTCAGCTGTGCAAATAAAAAAAGTAAACAACAAAATAGATCAATTAAATTTAATTGCATATAATATAATTCAATGGCTCTGCCACGCTCTCCCAGGCACTTTTTATAAAAATGGCATCGAAGTGCTTCTTATCGGTTAGATCCCACAGGATCGGTCTCTGTTGCACCTCTTCTATTAACTTAATTCGCTCTTCATTATCAAAGAGCTCAATGCGGCTCTTATTTTGTTGCTTATTTAGCTCCATTGCTGCTCAAAATGATTTCGACTAGTCGAAACACTGAACGAATCGATGTTTTGAAAGATCAAAAAAAAAAGCTGCCTGCTGTCATTAAAGAGTGTTGTAAAACACCCAAAAAATTTCTGAGCTGCCCAAATTTAGGTACTGGATACAAGAGTTTAGTAAATAGCCTTACAAAATAATTTCGAGCCAGTTTGCAACCTTTTTTTTTATATGGAGTTGACACCATTTCAAACTGAATTTTCAACAACTGGATACTATGCTTAATCTATTGAAAATATATTTTGACTTAAAATGTCACTTAAAATAGCAATTACTGTCAAATTTTAAATCATATCATATTGAAAAAACGGTCCTAAATGTAATATTGATTTGAATTTCGAAATATTTGAGGCTTGAATATGCTTTCATTCCTCGTGTAGATGTTGTTTTTAAATTATATTCCAATAAAAAATCGGAATCAAACCGTTTTATTTGAAATGTACAAAAAGTACAAATAAAGCAAACTTATTACAACAAAATGCACGTAAGATTGTTCTTTAGTTTAAAAAAGAGATAGATTAATGTCAGAATTATGGTGAAACTTCCCATAGTATAGTGGCAGTTGCAATAAGAGCAGGTATGTAATAGGGGCAGGGGCAGAGAATGGGGCAGGAGAACAGTTGCAGCAGTTGGGAGGATATCAGCAGCAACGCTTCCTGCCACTTTAGCACTAAACGTTGCAAATGAGCAAGTGTCGCATTTAGCCACCTTCAATCGGGCACGTTGCAACAGTGGCACATAGTGGCACACTGCCACACTGACTGCCACTCTGACACACACACGGGCATTGATTTCAACTTGCAGCTTGCGATTGCAGTTGCACTTGCTGTTTGCCACCAGGTTGATGTCGTCGTCGTCGTCGGAATGGGTAGCTGCCATTGATGATGCAGTCATTCATTTTTATCAGCGAACAAAACGTAAATGCAATAAAAAGCGAAATCAACTTGCAATGCAATTTTGCACTCCAATGAGACTGCCAGACTGACGGGCAAGAAAGCGAGAAGGAGAGGTGAAATATGTTGGTGAAAGAGTGAGAAAGTTCAAGTGACTGAGCAACAGTGCTGGCATTTCGTGAAAAGTTCTGAGTATACGTGTATGTATAAGTGGATGTATATATAATTTACTAACATGTAAATAAATAAAAACAAACTAAGAGCATTTTAGTTTTATTAATTCCAAATTTAATAATGCCAGAATTTAGTAATATTTGAGATTGTAATATTTATATATTTATACATATGTATAGGTTAATATTTAATTTCAATAAAATATATTCTTAACCGTCAACAGCAATGTACAATATTTGATTAACAATATCAAATTACCGTGTTTCATAAACAAACGAATTGCACATCATATTACATACAAAGAATTGAAAGACATTTTTCTGGTTTGCTATAAATTAACTATATTAAATGTACGCTAATTGGGTAAAATAAATACGCTCAAAGCTAATGATTTTAATTTCCGTGTGCATTCAAAGCTATGGTTATGTCAATTACTGCGTAATTGTTTAGAGAATGAAACCCGCCACTGCAGTGGTTGCAAACATTTTATTCAAAAGGTATTCAAAAGTTATGCTATAGATTTCCGAGAAATTCAAAACACGCCGATAGCAAAATCAGTTCAGTTATTCAATAATTCATTTATTATTTCAGTTAGTTAGTTAGTTAGTTATTTCAATATTTAATCGCTCTTTTACTTTTTATAAATCATGAATCAGTACCAGCTAAATACTTTATGATACATTTTTATTAAATTATCCTACTATGTCTGTTCAGAGTTTGTGAAAATTCATTGATCTAATAAAGCAATCATAGTAAAATATTATATCTTTCATTGATCCACTTCTCAACACAAACCCAGTATATTGTGTACAATTATCATGTGAATTTTGAAATTTGCATAAAATATGAATAGTTTTAAATATATGGAAAATGTAATTACAAAACTAATCAACCATTTGAATTCAATTTCAATTTTTGTTAACCATTAAAAAACAAAATTCTATCAATATTTATTTATGTTCTAGCTATAAAATTCTTTAGGTTGGATATATGTAAAGTGCAATCTGAAATCTTCATAAATTTGTATGCAATTCATTTCGATGAACCAAATAATCTGCATTGTCTCGAAAAATTACCAAATTTGTTCTACTGCGAAAGTGAAACTTAAATCCAATAGTAGTGGCAAAACGATTTTCCCAGTTTTACAGAGCTGCATTCTAAAAGCAAGAATTCTAACTGGAAAACGGCTAAGTCGACAACAATGTTGGGGGTACTACGAGTAATGAATGCGAGATTTCGAGTACGGATTCAATGACTGACTGACGCCAGATACTCGTGCTGTAATAAGGATCTTTCTCTCAGTGTGTTTTGCCTTTTTGTCCGACTCTCTGGCAAAAATTCAATGCTCTGTGTTTGTGGCCCTACAACTTTGCTACTCGTACTATTTTGTGCGGTGGCATTTATTGTGCTGCAACAAAGTTGTTGCTCCTGTTCGAGTTGTTGCTGTTGCTGCTGTGTTACAACAATTGCTGCTGCTGTTGTTGTTAGTGCAGTTATAGCTGTAAGTGAGATTCATTTGGTATTTCAATGGCGCGTTCGTCAATTCCAATAGTCAATGGCAGCCAAAAATGCTGCCGCATCATACAAAACTCATTTCCAATGCATCTGGCTGGCAAGTGGCAACTGGCAGCTGGCAACTCGAAAGCTTGTGCATACACTCAGAAAAATATGACATAATGTAATTAATTGTATCCGAACTAGAACTTATACCATGTTTTGTTATTAAACTTTTGCTTGTATTAAGTATGAAACGATCTTTGACTTAAAATTCCTATGATTTAATAAAACGATTTTAACCAAATTTAGTCAAAATACCGAATACCATGCCAAACATATAATCTGTGAGTTACATTAGAATACCTCCAGAAACTACGGAGTTTTTTATAATAAACATTCGTTCTTAAACTTTACGTATGTTTCGATCTTTTACAGATGTGAAATAAGCCCAAGTGTCCCAGAAAAATGTAAGACTGCTTTTGAAATCGCTTGCACTAGATTTATTTTTCAGAGTGTATGCATGCATGTATGTAACTAAAGCCCGTTTCCGGGCATTGGAGATTTGCTATCGTGGGGGAGGAAAACACATTTTTTGTACTTTGATTGCACTCGCTGGCAGCGAGCAATCTATCTCCATCTATTGCGATTGTCTATGCAATGCCACCAACAAATGTACAAACATACATATATGTATGTATACATAACGTATGTACATACATACATACGTATGTATGCATGTCTTTGTTTGCCCTTTCATCTGCATATTTCCGTATCTCGCTCGCTCTCCATCAGTCAGTCAAGTCAGCTGGTCTTGCTCTTTCGCTTTCGCTTTGTCTGCCTGCGTGTGGCATGCTGCATAATTTACCGTTCGAGTCAATACTGTTTTCCCAACTTTAATTAAATTTGCGCTTCTGAGCGTTTGCCAATATGCTCTATGTAATGTTTGTGTATGTTTGTATGTGTGTATGCGTGTGTGTGCGTGTGTGTGTGTGTGTGCGTGTGTGCGTATCCGTTAACGCTCGCAGGTGGCAACCCGCTGGTTGCACCTTGGTCCAAAGTTGCCAACAAATCGCTGAAACTTTGTTGCAGCAACGGCAACAGCAACAGCGACAAGACAGAAAGCAGCACAAATACATACTTGCAACAGTGACTGTGACTTTGCCACAGAATGTGGCAGTGGCATGGGCAGTAGCATTGCCCCAAGGCGTTTATCGGTTAATTGACATCGACACAGTCGAGAGGTAAATACATATGTATGTACACTCAGAAAAAAATCTATATTAACGTACTCAAACATTGAAAATTCAAGTAAGAACAATTTTAAAGCTGACTGATTTTGACCTTTTCTAAATTTCATTACAAAAATCATATTTCAAGTTCGCTTTTCGCAATCACAGAAATGTTAAAAAAAAATATTGCTGGAATACTTCAAGTACGTTTTAGGATTAATTTAAGACTGTAAAAGCACACAATAATCTTGAACTTATCCCAAAATGTACTTGTTTCTGGTAAAAAAACATTTTCACATTCAAGTTCGTTATAATCTTGAAATAATTTGGAATTAAATACCAATTAATAATAGCGTCATTTGACACTTGTTTAAATGCAGGGAACTAGAATCAGTTGAGAATTCTAAGACGCAAGAATGACAAAACCAAAACTTAAACAGATTGTTTCATACTTAATTCAAGAATATTTGTACACTACATATTTATATATATTTTTCTGAGTGTATAAGTGTCTAAATCTATTTACGTGGGGCAAGCAGCTGTCGTTGCTGCCACACTTTGTTGCCCACAGGCGAATACAAATACATACATACATATTCAGCTTACAATATTGCTGCTCTTCTTCTTATTATTATTCTTGTTATTGTTGTTGTTGTGTACTCATTGAACGCTACGTTCGGGTAATCGCATGCAATTATCGAAATTGTTTATCGCTTAGCTAATTATGTTGTGTTATCTTGTTTAGATTGCTTTTACCTTGTTGAGCAAATAAGCAATAACGCCAATTGCTTGAGACAAGCTTTCCGATATCAATGAAGACCGCATGAGTGAAACTTCATCGATAATTATCGTTTATTTATCGATTAAGCTTGTTTCACACTTAGAAGTAGTGCTGGGACCGTTTTTAATAAAATCGATTTAAAAAAATGTTTTCTTCTTAAAAAATCGAATTGAATCGATTTTTAAAAAAATCTTAAAGTCCCAGCTTTACTTAGAAGTGTAACTTTGTCCATCATTACGATAAGCTATGTGACAGAGCACTTGTAAATAAATCAAAAATATATCGATGGAGATTTTAAATTACAAACATTCAATATATGCATTTATCGATTAACTTTTTGTTTGTCATTTGTGCTCACATCATCGATTTATCCAAAAGCTTGAGCGATATTTACTGTCGATAGCAACACTTTGTGTCATACTAATAAGTAAATCTTCATCTATTATTACCGATAATATCCTATGGCTAATCGATTATCGATATATTCGATAGCTTATCGATATATCGAATTTATCGATAGCTTTCTATGATTTATCCCACCGTGAATTAGAACTATTATCTTATCATTTAAATATCAAAATGTTGTAAGCTATCTTTTGCCACTGTCTTTCATTGTATTTTGAGTTCTTCTGTTTATCTCGTCATTCAGTCTGTTGTTTTACCAATGCCACCAGCTGTGTGTCTATCTATTGTGCGTGTGCGTGTGTGCTTTTGTGTGTGTGTGTGTATGAGTAGTGTGCATAACAATTCTATCAATGACATCACATTGAATGCGTTCAAATTGCTCCTCAGTCGTTGACATTACCATGGGCGTAGGCAGGAGGGAATTCACAGCTAAAGATTTTGTACCTCCCAAAATTCGCCTTACGTTGTATTGAAAACACTTTCAGTGGCTAAAGCAAGATTCGACGATGACGACGACCTTTAAACCTTTTTAATAAAATTCAAATTCCGTTAAATAAAATACAGTTTAAGTCTGTACTTTTAGTGAAACTATATTTAATGCAAAAGTCAATCGAGTGACACGAATATCTGGATTACATAAAAATTAAATTTATCTTAAGTAATAATTAGAATTTATATATTTGTTGAAGTTTATGTTCAGTGTGCACATAAAATAGTAGTCTTCGAAGAAGAGCCGGTTTGAAAAATCGAATTTTTTATGAAATTCCGACAAATTCACCAGGAAAGTAAATCGGGTGAGCTCCAGAAATCTCTTTCACCTGAAAAATTACGTAAATTTCATACAAATTAAAGTCAAATTCAAGTAAAAGAGATTTCTGTAGCACACCCGAATATATAGTGTAACATTTAGAATCTTCAGTTAAAAAAAATAGCTGGGTTCGAATCCCCAACTGCCATGTTAAATAAAATAGCTATTATAAATAACTGTTTCATCACGGTAATTTGTAACTTAATATGTGTTTTTCAGCCTGTTAGAATGAAATGCAAATATACTCAGGCCTGTTCCGGTTCTCACTTTTTATTTTAAAGCATTTAGTGAAATGCATTTATTCACTTTGAATTTAGACTAAGTGTT
Organism: Drosophila recens; assembly: GCA_037043495.1. Taxonomy (NCBI): domain Eukaryota; kingdom Metazoa; phylum Arthropoda; class Insecta; order Diptera; family Drosophilidae; genus Drosophila; species Drosophila recens. The sequence goes on from JBAMBJ010000726.1 coordinate 345,019, forward strand.
TGAAAATGCTCGTTTTTCACTATATCGGACTTAAACTCATCAGCCCAAAGTGAAATAAATCCGTGGAATTTCGCCGAAATAATATTAGAGCAAGTTAAAGAAACTCACTTCCGCAAAGTCTTACCGAAAGTGAAAACCGGAACAGGCCTGACTGTTTTGTCATATTAAAAAAAGGTATGTTGTTAACAAGAAAACAATTAATTACAAGAATAAAATAAAATGTACATGAACTAGGCCCCTCTTTGTTCAAAACTGGCTACGCCCTTGTGAAGCACAACTCAGTATATGTATGTATGTATGTGTTGCATGCCGCTTCCTGCCTGCGCACAGATTACGTCACGTTCGATTGCAGCCGCAACGCTCATTTGGGGGCTGTGGCCACATGTGGGCAGCGATCAAAACACACACGCACACACACACAACGAATGAAGTTGCTTTACAAACACCATCTCAATTTCCCTATCCATTTCTAGCTTCATCAGCATTTACATTTGCATTTTCAGTTTGCTGCTTCCCGGCCTGTGACTCTTCTACTTCATGTTTTGTTTGTTTCTCTTGATTTGCTTCGCACATTTAAACGACATTTAATCAATGCTGACAGCTATGTTATGGCCAAATCCACATGCACATGCTTCAAACTTTATGGACAAACTAATACACACACACGCACACAGATACGCTCATTAGAGATGCAACACGATAAAAAATGTATCTTTTTTATTCGATATTACAAAATAGTTATTTACTTGAAATAAATAATATTCAATTTATCCATGTATGATTAATTTTTTGGGCTTTGGTTTTGAATTATATATTATATTTATTGTAGCACAACTAAGAGCAGTCAACAAAAAGTGAATCAAATATTGACAATATACCTGTTCCGAGAAAATAATAATAATTGACAATATAACTAAAACTATACATAAATTAAAATTTTAAGTTTATATAAACTTTAAGTTAAAGACTAAACAAAATATCAGTTTAGGTCTGAGGATTTCAAAACATTATAAGTGAACAAAAATTTTTTGCAAGTATTCCAAAAATCCTGAGGATCCCAATCAATTGCATTTAATTTTTTTATCGATGAGCTTAGGAAATTTCGGCTACTTGTTGATTTGTTTGCAATCGAAGTTTTTGCACTGCAAAAACATTTGTTATGCATTTGCGTCGGTTTTTTATGTAAATTTATTTATTCTCAAAATGTTTCTGACTAAGATATTAATTCATATTTATTGCGCTAAAACGGATTTATTGATGTTACATTATAAATAAATAAATATTATATATTGCTTGCTCAAAAATCACTATCAAGTTTTAAACTCGATAGTTTACATCAATGTTAAAAATATCTGCTTCGGTTGTGTGCTTGTTAAGCCGAAAATTATCGTATCCTCGCACATCTCTATCAAAAATGCACACGCACAGTGGGCAACAGTTAAATGCCAACTGTTGCTCAGTTGGCGCCAATAACAGCCTTAATGCGCTCTGCACTTTTGTCATTTAATTAAATGTCACTTTGATCGAAATAACCTTGTTTATGCCTGCATCTCCAGTCTGTGTGTGTGTGTGTGTGTCAGTGTTTGTAAACGAGAGTGGAGCTCAAAATTTGATCCAATAATCGCAACACGAAACGGAACACAGACCCGCAGCTCGTGCCCGGGCAGGCGTAAGCAATGCAATTAATTATAAAAGAAATGAAAACAAAAGCAATGCGCCAAATTGAATCATATATGTATACACATACACACACACACACACACACATGCGCATACGGACACACAGACAGGGGAAAAACGTAGACGCGCAACGAAAGCAAATGTAAAGAAGTGTTGCATGCTTTTAGGCACTGCTTGTTCATAAATCGACGCCCCGACAAAGCATCCCCTCTCTCTTCGTCTCCCTCTCTCTCTCTCTCTTGGCAGCCCCTTTCTTCCGTCTGCTACCTACACAGAAGAAAATTCAGGATGACGGAGTAAAATCAAATTGATGCGGTGTCAAAAGCTCCGTAATCTCGGATTAACTTAAGCCAAGTGCGAAATACTTGATTCAAGTACGATTTTTAAATTCCTTTTCCACAAATATTTTGCATATCGTATCGTAATAGCCTAAATATAGAATACATAATAATTCTTTTTTTTCTGTGTACGACGCTCGCACGGCCTTACTGTTTACGGTCTACGGCGCTTTGTGGGCCGTGCGTACGTGAATGTGAATTTGCACGCAGAGACCCCGTCATAATTACGGTGAGGGTATGTTTTTTTAATGAGCTGCCGCTCCCCCCCGATGCTTCCGTTGGCCCCGATGCTCCCGTAGCTGCTTCTCCCTTTAAGTTACTGAAGGCAGCCAATCTGTCCGTTAACCGTGGCACTTTTGAATGGGGCAAGCCAAGCCATTGGCAAGGTCATATGTTATACCTTTTATTAGCCCACAAGGGCAAGAAGGGAACGGGAATGGATAAGGGTTGGGTTGGGGGGTTGGTTGTTTGATATTTTTACACTACTCGCATTTAGCGTTACAATTTCGTTAACATTCGAAGGCGTTCAACAGTAACTGGTATCGCGACTCACTTCCTGCCCTAGGCTACGTTGCAGCAAGCTATCCAATTGTCGGCAGAATGCCATTCTCGATATGCCCGTCTCCAGAATCGGACTATCGTCCAATTCGCTATCGGAATTGCGATAGGTTTGGCATTTAACACCGGCTTCTTTGCCAGCTGCCATGCGATTATTCTTCATGGATATCGTTATCGTTGCCGTTTCTGGAACTTGCTCTGACTTTGTTGTCTTGATCATGTTCTTGTTTCTCCGCTTCAGCATGTTCGACTTCTTGTACTCGTTCCCATCGTTTTGTTCTCCGCCCTCCAAGTCATCACGGATGGTGTTGCAAGCTTTGTGGCATAACTTGACGTGTTTCTTATCATCAATGATTTCGGCTGACGAGCTCGATTTGATGCGGCGATAGAAACGTGCGAGCTTAGCCAGAAATCGCTTAGCGTAGGGCATTTTGAAGGCGAATTTTGTGTTGAGTTCAGTTCAGATAAAGTAATATCTATATTAGTGTGAATCTGGCCAAAAAAGGTTTTCTATCAAAACTAACGATTATTAAATTTTCAGAAAAAAAAATTTAATTTTAATGCGAAAGGGCACAAAAAGTCGAAGATTTTTGTGTGAACTAGCAATTGAGAGTATGAATTGATTAGACTAGGCCCCCAAAATCTTGACAGTTGGGGCGAGGCACAGTTCGTCTCTCCCTTTCTCTTTCTCTGTCTCTTTTTCTGCCTCTGCCCCTTTTTGTTTGGTGCCCCATTAAGGTCAAAGCCTGGCAAGTCATTAAAGTTAGTTAACTGCTTTAACCCGTTGTTACAAAATAGCTATAGTCCGTGTACGTGTTGCTACCAGTCAAGTGGCCCATTCTGGTGTCATAAAAGTTTTATTGCCTACTTTTAGGAGCGCGCTTTCAATAAGGCGCTTTAGTCGGCCTAGCGGCATCAATTATTAAGCATCATCAAATTATGACTGCTGCTCTCTTCAGCTCCTTTTTCCCTCTCTTTCTCTCTCTTTTTCGCTTTCTCTGTTAACGCACTCTGCCTCTACGACAGCTTAATTAAATTTGAACAAAATTCACACCGCCAACCGCCAAGCCATTCAGTCTAAGCGTTCATTAACAATGCATTGCCAAGGCCAGAACTGGACACCAGGACAAAATACTCAAAGAACTCACAAGTGCCATGGAGCATAGAGCACAGAGGACACTTCACTGGCCATTGAATGGCCTGATGGCCCTTAAATGCAGTCACGCGCTGCTCTTCTACAAATCTTTCTTTTATTTTTTTTATGATTTTTTTTATTTTCATTTTCATTTATCTTTCATTTTTTGTGTTGCGCTTCATTTGACGAAGTTTTTATAGCCGAATTCTTCGGCGCTTTTATTTCATTTCTTAAATTAAGCTTAATTGTATAAGGATTCTTGTTACTCACGCAAAAAATATCTTATCCACGTGCTTTTTACATTATCAATCTCTCTTTTTATAATTTTATGTTGCATACATTTTATTTTTTCTCATCATTCATGCGATTGGGAAGTGATAGAAATACGAAACATTCATTCAATTATAGTAATTTAATAAAGAAATTTCTTAGAGCAAAATATTTATGTACATAAAAACTATAATCAACATCAATCAGCTACAAAATCAATTAAAATAAAATAACTTTTGTTTTATGGAATTTTAACTTAATTTTCAATTAAAGCTTCGATTGTTGCTGCACAATTGCTAGGAAAATTCAATTCACAATTGTTTGAGGTTTCAGTCACTTGCTTTCATTGAATTTACACTAAACTTCAAACTATTTACCAAATTTCTTTAAATTTGACATCACATCTTCGATAACTTAAGCTTGGCAGCAAAAAAAAAATAAAAATAAAAATATTGTATGCTCAATTATTTCAACAAGTTTTAATGAAGACCGTGTTCATGTTGTTGGAATTTTCATAAATTTTCGCACGTCCCAAAAAAATATTCCAACTGGATGAGTTCTAGCTGAAATTGGATTTCGCTGCCACAAGAAAAAAGAAATAAAATAAAAATTACTCACACCACACACACACCCTCACATATACATACACTTGCTCACACATAAAGACACTGCACCATGGGGCGAAATCCGAAATATCGAATATTTATTAATAACTTCTAAAATAAGCTAAATTTTTAAATGCGGTTTTTTTATTTATGTTATGTTATGTGTCACAACCCCGCCCTTAATTTAATTTTTTTTTGTTATCGGTAGTAAGTAAGCTCATAATTTTTGTTCCAAATAACAAGTTTTGAGCTTGTTTATTATTACCAATAAAGAGAAAAAGTACTTGTTAGACAAAGAAAGTTGTGTGCTCTGATAAATGGTTGTGAGCATAAAATTAAAAAAAAAAAATTTGGGGCGGGAATTTTGACACGTCTCTCTTTCCAAAAAATTTCTATGGGATTACATAGCACCTCAAAAACTGGTCAAAATACCTTTGAGCAGTACCAATTTGAAAATAGGCTGCAAAAATGTTGCAATGTTAACGAACGTGCTTTTCGGAAGCAACAGCCTTTCACAGCAGTTAGGTTTAACATTGGTCTGTTATACAACATTTTTGGTACTAAACTTTACAGATTGAAGTTTTCTTAAAGCTTAGTACGCAAGCTAACTAAATTTTACGCGGCGTAAAGTGCTCAATACTTAGCTGTCGACCCAGTGTTGCCAATGCAACTCGGAAAAATAACAGAAAGTTGAGTGGTAACTCTATGCGTCAGCGGCGGTTTATTTTAAATTTGAACATGCAGAACTGATTAGGATAAAAGAGGAGAGAATAGGCATTGAAAAATGTATATTAATGTTAATAGAGGAAAAATATGCGATGTCACGCAACCACAGCGCGTTTTGGGTGCACCCATCGATTTTTGAACTTCTAATGAGGATTCACCATTTGTGTTAATGAAAAAAATACAAAAATATCTATAAAAACCGTTGTAGCTTTCGTTCTTGCTTATAATCTACCAATATTCTCATCGTTATTGATCAAATTCAAATAGTCTTCATAGTTTTCACTTGTGTGCCAGACATTTATCTCCAGTATACCCAGCGAAACTCTAAACAGTTTGATGTTTCGCTGGGCCAGTCAACTGTCACAAACAGTGCTGCCCATTCTGTTACTTTACTTAACAGCTCTGTTATTTTCGTGAGTCTGCGGACACCCGAGCGTAGCTAAATGTCAAATGCTTCTTCTTGAAGCCGGGCTTACGCCAGGCCTTTTTTTGAGTTTGCGTACTATGCTTAAGATGTTAACACAAAAAAAAATAGTAATATTAATACTTTGCTAAAATGACTAAATATTCGATATTTCGGATTGCGCCCCATAGTGCACTGGCACACTCAGACATTTAAGGACACTGCAAATGTAATGCCATTTATAATCGAAATCTTTCATTAAATTAAGAACATTGTTTGTGGCCGCGAGCCGCTGCCGTCGACATGGCTCACATGTATTTGTGCACACACACACACGCACACACACACACACACGCATTATAATCATACTCAAACACACACACACACACACACACACACACACACACACACATTTACATATATAATTACAATTTAATTAGCGGACATGAATTGCAGCGTCGCAGCCTCCAAACTGACCAACTGACCGACCGCATTGAAAGCTGCTGCTTCCCCCTTTCCCCTCCCCCTCACGTGCCTTAATCCCCCTCACCAAGCACATTCTTCTGCCTGCTGCCATTTCGTTTCCCTCACTCTATCTCTTTCACTCATATTCTCTCTCTGTCTCTTTCTGTTCAGGCTGTCGGCTGCTTGCGAGTGTCGACGCGGCTGTCGCTTCCTGCCGTCCATAAACTTTTTGCTCATCCGCTCATTACATTCACACACACACACTTACACACACTTTCTCGCACACTCGCACAGCTGCTGTACATGCAAACCAGATAATGTAAAGCAGCAACAAGCAACAAAAAAAATATATATAAAAATATATACATATTATTATAAGGGAATACTACAACTATACAACAAAAAAAAAAAGAAAATAATAATAATAAAAACGAGAAAAAAATAATGTTGTTCAAGTGAAATATGACACTCTCATATATTCGCAATTATTTGCGCTATTCATTCGAGTTCAGCATTCAGTCAGAACGAAACTTCAGACCTCTGCAAAAGGAGCATCCCAGCAAATTCCCAAGAACTTTTCTCTCCCTGACCTGGCAACAGAAAAAATAGTACAAAAAGAAGCGAAATATGCAAAAATAATAATACATAAAAAATAATAATAAGCATGAAGTGTAAGAAAACAGGCAAGTTGAATAAAATGTAAAGTTGTAACTCTGATGCAAAGTTGTCAAAAGTAACCGGAAACTGCAAGAACTTATAGGTCTCTTGGGACCAGCTTCATTCAAAGCACCATGGACATTGATACTAAGTACTAAGATCAACTTCATCTTTATAAAAAAATGAATGTATTTATATATGTACATACATACATACATACATACGTATTTATTCAAATTGCCTGAATCTGTCGCAAACCAACAGCGTTCTCGAAAATCAAATATTAACACGTACATTTTTCGGCGGATAAAAATTTATATTCTTTATTTACTTTGTTAATTGTCAAATTGATTCTGTTTTTTTTTTTATTGTTTGCCCAATGCAAAGCATTATTGCAACGTTTATCATATTACTATTTGCATTTCGATTAACAGTTAATATTCAATTTGATTTGCCAGCCCAAATTGATTGTTTATTGTATTATGTTAATTACAGTGGAAATATTAACTTATAAGGGTACTTTAAATACGAAATACTGTAACATAGATTCTGAAATAATGAAAATAATATCGAAATTATTAAAATGTATGCTAATGCTGATGATGATGGCATTAGTCTAACGCAAAATGTTTTGGTAATGGTAATGGTAATGGTAATGCTAATGCTAATGCTAATGCTAATGCGAATGCTAATGCTCATGCTAATGCTAATGCTAATGCGAATGCTAATGCTAATGCTAATGCTAATGCTAATGCTAATGCTAATGCTAATGCTAATGCTAATGCTAATGCTAATGCTAATGCTAATGCTAATGCTAATGCTAATGCTAATGCTAATGCTAATGCTAATGCTAATGCTAATGCTAATGCTAATGCTAATGCTAATGCTAATGCTAATGCTAATGCTAATGCTAATGCTAATGCTAATGCTAATGCTAATGCTAATGCTAATGCTAATGCTAATGCTAATGCTAATGCTAATGCTAATGCTAATGCTAATGCTAATGCTAATGCTAATGCTAATGCTAATGCTAATGCTAATGCTAATGCTAATGCTAATGCTAATGCTAATGCTAATGCTAATGCTAATGCTAATGCTAATGCTAATGCTAATGCTAATGCTAATGCTAATGCTAATGCTAATGCTAATGCTAATGCTAATGCTAATACTAATGCTAATGCTAATCCTAATCCTAATGCTAAGATAAGGGGTAAGGTTTTGGTTAATGAAAAATGTGTTTCTAACTAACACCTTGCTAAACTTTGGTTTCAAAAATGTACAAAACTGAGCACCCAAAGAAACAATGGAATCTGTTTGTAAGGGCTAAATACAACATCTGCATGGAAATGCAAAATAAAAGAAGAGCAAGTGTTGTGTAACTGCAAAAAAAGAAATGAAAAATGTGCACAACAAGCAGCTCTTGAGCTGAAAGTGATCTATGTGTGTTGAAGTTGCCTTGTATTTTCTCTGTTTTTTTCTTTTGTGATTTCTCGGACAATGTGTTGCATTTATGCACGAAGTGTGTGGAGCTTTTAAAGCACATGAATAATTTAAGATAACCGAAAGCTTAGAGTACAACTATAAACTGAATACCAACTTTTCCCTTTTTTAAAATACATATACATTTGATTTGATTAATGCAAATTCGAATACGTATTGAAAATTTCAATCAATTTGCATTTGGCGTTACCAACAGTCCTGTTAAATTTAATGAGCCGTTTTTTTTTTGGTGCTTTGCCAACGGAATGCGTGAAATTATTAATTTTCTCATTTTCCGGTCGTTATTTTGGATTCGGTTTGGTTTTGTTTGCTTTGCTTTGCCTCGCACCGCATTCCATTTGGCTTCGTTTTGTTGGGGTTGCTTAATGCCATTTTATGAAAGAACATACACGCACACACACGCATACACAGACACACACGCAGGCCGAAATGCGAGTATGCATTCAGACTAACTGTCTGTCTGATCAATGGAGAGAGAAAAGGGCGAAAGAAAGAAATGGAAACAAAAAATACGCTTGAACAGCAATTTTTGTTACTGCATATGTGTGTGAATGTACATATGTATGCATGTGTATTGAGTATGCGTGTGTATTGAGTGTGTGTGTGTGTGTATGTGAATGTGCGTTTGACACACTGTCAAAAAAGTACCGTAATATTTGTCATAAAACTTTATGATGCACAAAATTAGTTTTACAGCACTGAAAAACCCTGTCGAACGTTGAGAGTTGAAGAAGCGAAGGTTTTGTCAAAGGACTCGTCGACCCATCATCGAATGGGCGCCAATCGATTTGGCAGCCAACACTTTTTGGCCTGGCTTATTCGTTTATGAATCACCCCGTTTCATTGCTCTCCTCCCCTTTCCCTCCCAAATGTCCCACTTGACGTCGCGCACTTATTTATTTATTCAATGGTCGTGCCAATGCAAGTAATTTATTTATTTAGAAATTTTCTGCCATTTAAGCGCGTAATTGTTTTAACATAGCATGCCAATTGAGAATTTTCATTTACATTTAACCCACACACACATGGCAATACTATAAAATGAAATGTTGAAAATGTGCAATGCCAGGCAAGAAACGAGCAACAGAAACGGGCAACGGGAGGACGCGACGTGCAACATGCGACACACGAGCAGCGGGTGACACTCGACGGGGTGACAGGACAGGGGGACCAGGGGGGTGATGGGGTGACGGGAATGACGTGTAGCTGGCGAATAAATTATGAAAAATAAACATAGTTATACGTGCATATAAATTGTTATTATTGACATTATTTTTTATTTAATATTATTTTTTATATACCCTCTTGCCAAACAAAAAAATAGAAAGGAGTTGCCGAATTGTCTAAAAATGTGAATCCAATAATCTTTGAATAAATAATTAAGTATCTAGTTATTAGATAAATTATTGTGAAAAATAAAAATAAAATACTATTTAGTTCTTTTGTCGCCTACCGCAGTTAACTTTTCTCCTGCATTACAAAACAAATAAACTTTGTTACCGAAAATATTTGAATAAATTTAATACAATATTAATACTTTGTAAATATAAGCTTACGTAGCTACTAGGCTCCGATTTGTATGACTTTGGATCATTACATTACAAAATATGCTTTTCTGGAAAGTTACCAAAATTATTGTCTAAAATATAAATGTAATAATAATAAAGCTATGATTTTTACTTTAAAATTGAGACACTAAATTATAAGAGTTTAAATTCTGCTGTTGTTCTTAAGTCCCGATTTTAAGGAAGTTAATATGAACGGAAACTGTGCTATAAAACTATTATAAAAGACAATACATATAATATATAAGAGCAAAACCTTAAGTCAAAATTCATAATAAATTGTTTTGCGACTCTTTCCCACCGGGGGTAACTACAAGTCGTGCATTCCCCATGTATCACATTCGTACACCACATGGTTTTTATTATTTTTATTATTTTTGATTTGTGTGTGTTGCTGCTGCTGTTGAAGGCTTCATTTTGTTTGGATTTCATGGCCTGAAAACTATTGAAAATGATTTCAATGTATTTTATTCGCTATCGATTTAATTTCGCTTATTTTGCTTTGTGTACTTAAGCATATTAAGTGAAATTGAAATACATACTAACTTATGTGTTTATCGTGTATATAATTCACGTCATCGTATAACACATTGAATTATTGTTGTTTTATTGTTTTTTTTGTTTCTTGCGCTTTGCCCCAACATTAATTTCCAGGGTCGCTCTCTTGAAAATAGCTGTGTGAAATTGCACATCCGACACTTTGTGACCCCATCATAGAAAATGTGTGCTCGTAAATGAAATCACAATATTTGTAAAGCATCTTTCCCTCTTTTCTTATGGTCATATTGGGGCTCGGCAGGAGCACAATGAGGCCGTTGTCAACGTTGGTTGTAAACGTGGCGTATGCGTAATATGCGTACTCCGTAATAGACACACAATGGGAGTGCTCCGTAGGCAGTATATGCAAAGCAGCCGTAAGCTTGCTCAACAGTTTTCCCAAGCTATGCAAATAATAAATGAAAAACTCTAGGGAGATTTTAAATACAAAATAGCTTAGACTCTTGGTTTCGTGATAGCGATAGTTTTAAAAAAAAATAATAATAGGATTGTACGAACTTTATGAGCTCAAAAATGATTTTCTAATATTTTAAATGCTTTTTATGATAAGTTAAAAAATCAGATAAGTTAGTAAAGTGTAATAAATATAATGATTAAGTCAAATATTTATTGCGGTAGCGTAGAAATTTCATTATTGTTGTGCAAACAAAATAAAGAGAGAGAAAAGCGAGAATCATTCAAGTGCCCAAGAATTGCTGGCATTTTGGCTTTAGCTGTGTCAATTGCCCAACTTAGCTGGGAGTGTGTGGACAAATGAGAAAGTTGGCTAAGTAGATGCTCCAATACCTTGACAGCTACTTATGAGTTCACGTACATCCATGTGTATGTGGCAGACAGTGGCAAATTTCCGTGTTATACTCGTTGCGAGCCCTTTTTACGCACATTTCACATGCCACACGATGACAAATCATTGCCACAAAATCGACAAAGACGTTGACTGAGTTGCGAGTCTAAGACTGGGATTGCGATGCGATTGGAAATGGAAATGGCAATGGCAATGGGCAATGGCAATGGGATTGTGATGGCATGAGGACTGATGTGACTGAAGGCCCATTGAGATTGAAGCCCTCAGTTACTCACACATTTGACAAAGACATCAGGCAGAGCGGAATGACGAATGCGTATATGAATGTGCCTGTGAATACGAATGTGTAAACGAATACGAATACGAATGCGAGTGCGAATGTGAATGTGAATGGAACTTAGCAGTTATTCCATTCCATAGTCTGTCAATACACAAAATTTATGCAAGCTGTTCTCTCTGCGAGTCCCCAATAGGCTCAGTCTTGAATACCCCTCATCCCTATCCATCCACCCCTTCTCTGCATCATTCACCTCCAGCTGTGCTCAAACATATGCGGCTTTCCCATAGCTCTCAGTTGTGTATTTTTTCTCTCTTGCTGTTTTTGCTTTCATTGTTTTTCCTCTCTTCATTTCTCTGCTCTTCACTTCTCATCTCTCACTTAGTTTTCTTTTTTTCTGTTCCTGTTTTGTTTAAGCAACAAAGGCGCGTATAAGTAATATAATGTGCATGCATTACGTATACGCATTGTGTGTCCACATAGAAACTAGTGTCATTCATTGTTGGTTAGGATATGCCAGAGCACTCGCACTCGCACTCACACACTCGCACTCACATACTCGCACTCACACACTAACACTCACATTCCCATTCATATATATGAGCATATTCGTTTATATTTGTATCTCTGGGTATTGTGTTCAAATGTAGTTACATAATTTGCTGCTCGGCTGCTCGACTCAACTGCCACTGCTGCTGCTGCTTTTGACACACAAATTAGAGCCATGGCCATAACAGTCATGTGACGGCTTCTAGAAAAATATGCAATAAATATGAAACTGAATCTGAAACGGAAACTGTAACTGTAACTGTAACTGAAACAGAAAGAGAACTAAAACGCCAGCTGCCCGAAACGACAACGAGTATCATTGAAAATTGCGAATATATGTGATTCGTGAAGAGCGCGGGGTTTTTCTTTCTCAAAAATGAATAATCAGAACATTGTAAAAAAAAAAAAAATGAAAATATAAATAAAAACGTAACTCGTGGAAACGCCAAAAAGAAAAGAAAAAATCGAAATACGAAATAAAAGCGGGAACAAAAAGAAAAGAAAAGAAATGCAAAAAAATAAAGACGACGGCAAGCAAACCAATCAACAAGCAAATCCAATACAACCCAGGGGACAAGGCGCTTCGGCTCTTGACACAAGCGAGGACACTAACTAACACCCAGCGCGCCCTCGCCTCCATGACCCCTCCGGCCACGCCCCAAATGTCACACGCCCCAATGCCCAACGCCCAAGCGCCCACATAAAGAATTCAAATCGTATTGCCACTTAAACTCAAAACGGCTCGCTACACATGTCGCTTTGTGTGTGTGTGTTGTGTGTTGTGCGTGTGTGTGTATTGGTTGTGCGTGCGTGTGTGTGTGTGAGAGATTCCCGGTCCTGCTGAGCGCGTTTTGCTTTCAATTATGGCTGCCATCAAGCCCGAAACTGAAATGTTTGAATACATTGCCATTTAGTCCACGACAGGGCAGCATAGAAACTGGCAAGGAATGATGAGCATGCTGCGCCCAACACTGGGGACACTACAAATGACAGCGGGAAGGGAGATAGAAGAGAGTGGGAGGGGGCAAGGGTGCGGGTGGGGGGCGTGCCAACGCATATATCACAAATGCGACACAATACGTAAATCAAATGATATGCGAGTGCAAGTATGACAAGTATGTATTATGTTAGTAACTACGAGTATGTATTATCAGCATCGCCATATTGTGAAAGCCCACCTATCAACCCATACACCCATACCCCCCTTATGACAAGTCCCCCTCTCATCACTCTTTCTCTCTCTCTGCTCGCTACACAGAAAAGAAAAACGAAATTTCGATATGAAATCAATTCCAAGCGATTTTAAAAGTTCGGTAATTTCTGAATTTCTTAAATCCAGCTCATGTATGATTTTTTAATCCTCGTGCGGCAGATAATTTAACTTTCAAGGCTCTGTAAAATCAAATGTTCAAGACTTTTTTTTATAACTTTAATTTTGAGTGATTGTCATTTTATTCGCATATTGTGTTAATTTAACAGTAATATACTGAACACATGCTTAAATAATACACGCTAAAATCCAGAGTTTTCAACTTGAGTTTTAGAATGATTTTTCATTTTTTTCAGTGTAGGAGTATAGCCCACAGAAGAACCGCCAAAGTGCGTGCTGTGGTGCAGAGTCGTCTGGTGGTGGTTTGGGCCAGTCTACTCTGTTGGTCTGGCCTGATCTGGTCCTGCTCTGACTGAGCAACAACAACAACAACAACAGTGACAACAAGAACAACAACATTGAAAGCCAAAACAAGTCAGAAGTAACAGCACACACGAGTGACATGTTTATCGCCATATTTTCCGAGCCATGACTAAAGAGGCAAACGCATAAGTACTGTGAAAAGCAGGCGACAAAAGTTCAAGTGGAATGATAAACGGTAACGGGAATGAGCATGAAACTGGAAGCTGAAGCTGCAACTGAAACTGAAACTGGGGAACAGGAACAGTCATGACATAACGTACAGGGTATGTTATTGGGGTAGCTCCTTACCAAGTGAGATGCCAAGCGAGGCGTCTGTTTGGCCAGAAGATAAACAAAACTTAACTGAATTTTAATGCCTGCCTGCCTGTCATAATGTGCTCGTAAGGAACTAATAAATAACTATTAAAGTTTTAATGTGAACTCATTCGAGAGCTCATTATAAGCAGGACATTTTATATTAAGGAACTCTGGAATTAATCGAGGCCATCTTTTGATATCGTTAAATTTGATAAGAGTTAATAAATATAAGTTTCACAAAAATTTATTGTCCGATTACAAACTGATTTTGTTTGAAACTAATAAATTCCTTTTAAGCTTTGATTTAATCTTATTTAGGAGTTTGCTTTAGTGAAGAAAATTCTATTCAAAAGAAATTTGAAATTATTTGAATCCAGTTATTTCTATCGGTAACTTCACGATGCAACTCATATTTAGATTAATTTAAATTTTCTGTTCCCGTGTTTCAGTACTTCACATTTATCAATAAAATCACTTCGGTTACAATAATATTTGATTTATCGATTTGATAAGTCGATGATGTCAGAACATAAAAGTAGAACTGATTAATGCGAATAATAGGCCAAACAATTAAATTGATTTCGACACATTTTTAGCACATTTATCGATAACATTATCTGGGGTGCCACAGAATTCGCTTGAATTTCACCTAAATTTGTATGAAATTTAAGTGAAATTCAAGCGAAAGCGATTTCTGTGGCACCCCCGTATATGAGACATAATTACTTGGCTTATCGATAATAAACTAAGGGAGCCGAGCTGTGATTGTGTCAACAGATTGAAGCAAAAAAGTCTTCAGAGTGCAATAAGCGTAATAATTGAATTGATTTCAATTTTATGGACACATTTATCGATAACTTGATTTGAAGCGATTGCCATTACAGATTGCTCCGCGTCAAACAATTGACAAACTGCATTACGCAATGTGACAGATGCTTTGGGAATACACTCGTATGTACATATGAGTACTACATACATAGATAGGGGTGGAGGTGGTGCAGTTGCTGTTGCTTTTGGTGGCTATCTATCTGCATGTATAGCATCCATCATCCAAAAAACGGAGTCAGATACAAATATGGCGACACAGGAACCATTTGCAAATATGTACACACTAGTACACTGAAAATATAATAAACATGCTAAAATTCAATTTTGAAATTTTTGATTTTATCATGTATTTATTTAGTAAATATTTAGAATATTGTTATTAAACGAGCACAATATGCAAAAAAAAAAAAATGGCAAACGATCAGCATTAAAAAAGTCAAAAAAGCTTAAAACATTTAAGTTCACTGGTAAAAATACTTATAGAGCCCCGAAAATTAAAATAATTGCGGAGAAAGAATTGAAAAATCGTAGAAATTCCGAGATAACTGAAATTTTGACATCGCATGGAATTGATTTTATTTTGGATTCACGGACTTTATCTTTCAGTGTATGTACATACATACATGTGTATATGAGAGTACGAATGTGACGAAATCGGTGGCTTTTGTCAATTGGCATTCGCATGTTGCGACATGAGCCATGGGATATAGAACGCGAGGCTGCAACGCTGATGGCATGCGTAAAAAAATAAAAAAATATATACACGTATATATATACATAAGCGTCATTGAGATGTCAACTGTAAAAAGTGTGACCGGTTGCCGGTTCCCTCAAATAGTATCCTATCAGGCATCTCTTCCCCTCTGTCCCCTCCTCCCTTGACGTCCATGTGGTGAGCCAATAAATATCGTGTTTAAGCCAACACCCAAACAAAGTGAAGTGAAAATAACACGGCGACCGCTGGCCCAAACATTTGGCCATAAGCGGGTCGAAAGGAGCGGGAAGGGAGGGGATGGAGGGAGGGAGAGTAGGTGGAGCTGTGGCTATTGTGTACGCACATGGCAAACAGTGTGAAGGCGTTGGAGCATAAACAGTTTTTGACATTGTCAGGCCCAAGACACATGCTAATGCCAGCCCAGCCAAACAGCCTCTCTCTGGCTCTTTCCTCTTTCCCCCTCTCTCTCTCTCTACAATCTCTCTCCCTGTCTCTTTTGCTGTGTGTGTCTGTCCAGCCAGCCATAAACGTTATCTGCTCATTGCGACAAATGCATGAATAGTTGCGTCTCATGCTCTTGTTACCGAGAGTTTGTATTATGTATACCCTGTAAGCATCAAATGGGCATAACACAATGCACAATAACATAATGAAGTTGTGCAAATGTACAAATGTATTATACATACACACATACAATACATGGCAATTCGACAAAAGGATGCCTCCTTTGACCCTAATAATTTTGATAAGCATCAACTGTTCCAGTCAATAATAATACACTTACCTCCCATTGACTATCTCAGCTTTCATATGACAAATGCGGGTAGAATATTTTATTTGTAGACTTACCACTTCTTCTATTGGTATATTTAATGCTATTTTTATCATTTTATTATATTTTTTTTAGACTAATTTTTTATTTAATTAAATTTTATTCGTCTTAAATTTTTTTTGTAAATTTTTTTTATATATTTTATTTTATTGTGTGTTTGAATGGTACTCCTTATTTTTAATAATTTATTTAATAGATTTATTTTTCTCATTTTATTTTTTGTGTTTTTCCAGCTGCTTTCAGGAAAAGTATAACTATATATTCGTATAGAGTATGCAGATATGAGTATAGTTTTTAATGTCATAACAGTTTTCAACACATTTTCTTATCTGCATGGCAAATTTTCTAGCTTGCAAGTTTTGTACAACGTGGCAACGCCTCGTCTTTAGTTAGCAGCAATTGAAGTGACAAGTGGACAGGACTGTTCAATACGGTGGCCACACGAATCAAGCATTGTTTAGGCCGGCCAATATATTAAAAAAATAAAAAAGAAGCAGACTCCAAATTTTGTAAGAGATCTTTTAGTATGAGAAACGAGATTTGAGAAACGTCAACAGCAAGAGACCCTGAACTTCAATAAAATAATACAAGACAAATATTATTACATTTAAAAAATATTTTGATTAAGCCAAATAGCCTATACTCAATTTTTTTTTTAATTGCAATTTAATTGCAACTTCGTTTTTTTCAAGTTCTGTTTGCTGTCATACAGAGTCTCAAAACCGCTTTAAAAACTTTTAAGCTAGACGAAATCTTTTTACAGGGTATATACGAGTGTTGCAGCGAGATGTTAAACTGATTGTTCTTGAGGGGGGGCGTAAACGTTTGTGCTTTTAAGTTAAACAAATGTTTGCCACATGGTCATTTCTTTACGTAGAATATAAAACTCTACACGTACTACACTGAATAGATAACTCGTATATCTATCTATATAAATATATATATGTAGAAAAAAAGAGAGAGAATGAGGGGTGCTTAATATATCTGTTGTTTTTATAGCCTGGTCGAGATTCACACGTTTGTGGCTGGGCCTTTTGACTTTATGGAGTCCATTCCGTGACCGAACGTGACATGAAAGTTAGCATCTGTGTAGTGCTCATTCAGTGTGCTGATATGTCTGTAAAGCTGTGAACCGATTTGTCATTATTATTGGAGACACACGGCAAACACACACGGCCATAAAAGCCAAACACACACACACACACACACGCTCATATTCATGAGGCCAAAAGAAATGCGGCACACGCCACATTGTACATTCCACATGCCACGTTCTACATGCCACATGCCGCACGCCACGCTGACGGGGCACAAAAATCGAAACGTTTACAAACAGCTAAAAATTTGAAGGCACCTGGCTAATGTGACTTTCGTCCCCACCAAATGTGTGTGAATGTGTTTTGCATATGTGTGTGTGTGTGTTCAATCAAACGGGATTGAACATTCGACATGTCACACATGAATATGGATAGCCGAGTTTTCGTTACAAGCTCGTTGACTAGTCGTCCAAAATTCTACAGTTGTTATTGTTGTTGTTGTTGTACAGGAGACAAGTCATCAATTGCACTGACACACACACACACTCACGCACACACTCATACACTCAGAAAAACAAATCATTCTAGAAATTCAAGCATATATGTATTTCTTAAGTATGTATTCAGGATAAAGTGGCAAACACTCAGCATTAAAATAGTCAAAGAAACATAAAACATTTGATTTCACTGAACAAATTCTTACAGAGTCCCAATAATGAAATTATTTGCATATCAGGAATTGATAACTCTTGTTTTAATCAAGTATTTATTTCGTACTCGAATGAAGAAAGTCCGAGATAACCGAACTTTCGACATCACACTATGGTAAAAAACCCGATTTTTGGCATAAACTCTAAATACAATATGAAATTTTGCATGAACTTTAGTAAGAATTTAGAATTTTGTATTTTTTTGGATTTGGACCGCGTCTTCAATTTCTCCTCCCCATACGACTATGCGAAAAAGTGAAGAAAAAATCTATAAAAAATCTAAATATATAGATAGAGGCTTGAAATTTTACACGAAGCTTAGTTATAATATTCAAAAATTTATAATTTTAGTTGTTATTCAATTGGAATTTGTTTTTATCCTCCCTTCCTCCCCAACTAAGAAAGAAAGAAAAAAAAATTAAGCTTAAAAATAAAGCAATTTATTTTAAACTTTGCATGTTTGCTAGTTAGAGTAAAGTAGAATTTACAAATTAGTTTGTTTTTTAATTTCTGAATCTGAGAAAAATCAGGGTTTTCAGCCAAAATTCACAACAACAACATGTTATTTTTCACGAAAAGGAGCAAAATCGAACAAAAAGGATTTTTTACATCTGATTTTAGATGGTTTAGCTAATAACCTTTACGCAAAACTCTCGTGAAGTTTTGTGGTGTACTTATGTAGAGCTTAACGGAAAACATTTGTTAATTTTTAGCTAAAAATACACACAAGCAACACATTGGACAGTATCACAATAAAACAATAAACAAACACTAAAAATCTCTACTACAACCGTTTTTTAAATACATTTATCAACTTTGTCCTTATTTATACTTTTTTATAATGTTTACATAACACACTCAATTCGCTCTGAATGCTGCAATTATTTTTCCCGCGCCTATTCAGTTCATTTTGCAACGAGAGCGCTTAAATTATTAAGGGTAGTCTCAAAAAATCTAAGAAAAATTATTTTAGTTTGCTTTGGAGTTTTTCGATTTGGGAAATAAAAATTTTTTTTAAGATACTGATAAAAACAAAATTTTAGCTAATCCCAAAATATCTGACTTTTTTACCATAGTGCATTCTTTAGTTTCATATTCTCCCAGAATTCCAAAGCTTTTTTTCTGTGTTGAAAAACACGAAATACATACAAGCAATCCATGAGTTTACTTCGTTTTGTTTTTTATTGATTAACATTTTAAGACTGCTGCTTACTAATATTTTTGAATTAACTACAAAGCTCAGCTGTATGTGTGATATATTAGTTCGATTTTAAAAAAACTTGGTCGAAATCTCTTATACCAGGCAAAACATATACATATAATCTGAGGGTTTAAATTAACTTTTAGGAACACGTACATATTGGTATAAGCTTAAGATATTTGTGTACTTGAACTACTATGTTTCGATCTTTTGCAGACTTGAATTAATCCCAGGACGTACTTAAAATATTCCAGAAGAGTCTATTCGAGCTTAGACAACTCTTGAGATTGTTTGTACTTGAATAACTACCAACTTTAAGTACGGAAATCTTGATTTTTTTCTGAGTGTACAGCACATGCACACACACACACAGAAGTGTATGCAACGTTTTGTGGCAGCTCGTTATGCGTGCCACAGGCTGAGCGTGAAAAGGCAGGGAAGGGATCGGGGTAGCTGCATGATTTGTGTAGTAGCCAAAAGCTGCAACTGAATGTGGAGCTCTGTTTGTAGCCATTTGCACAGCGTGAATTCAAATTTGCTAAAGCCCAGTTCGTGTATTGGCCATGGACAGATGCGGGCAGCTGTATGGGGAGGGGGAGGGGAGGTGGAAAGATCCATGCTGTCTAAGGCCATCTGCTTAATTAGTTGTAAGCGAATTTGTATTCAATTTGGCTGGCACTCGTTGCCAGTGAAGGCAGACGAACGACCATTTCCCAGTCTCACAGTTTCCCAGTCTCATAACATGCGATGGCAGGCCATAAATTATGTTGCCTACAACTTGGCAATTAAACGCAGCTACAGTTACTTTACTCTCACTCTTGGGCTCTCTTCAACATACTCCGCTCGCCGCTCGCAGCTCTCCATTCTGCATTCTCCTTTCGCCGAGCTCAATTTGGGCGCGTGCCGACGGGAAAAAAAATGAAAATGAAGCATAAATGGAAAGAAAAGGGAACCAACTACTGATACGGATATGAACGAGAAACAGCCGCTCGCCACATCAAATTTACACCTAACAAACTTCATAACAAAGTCATAAAAGCCTTCAACCAGTGTTGCCCCGTGTTCTCTCTCCCCCTACCATATTCTTACCCCCTGTAGGCCATAAAAATGTACATAAGCCTTCACAAGCACCAACACGAACAGCAACCAAAAAACCGGAAAAGGGGCGTGAAATGCGAAAGCCAGTTGAGGAGAGACAAAAAGTAAAGGGAGCAGAGTGGGGAGAGTGAGAGAACGACAGCGTGTGGGAGTGAGTTGGCAAGAAAAAGCAGAAGAAGCAGCAGCAGCACAAACAACAAACAAGCCGAAAGCAAATGGAAAAGGCAACTGGCTCTTTAAACAAGTGTGTCCTGTGTCTGTCTGTCTGTAGCACAGCTACTAAACCCCCCACTACCCACTACCCCCCTCCACCCTCGATTGCTTCCTGACCCTTATACGGTCTCAACATCCGGCGATTGCTCACTCGTTCATTCGCTATGACCAAATATGCATATGAATATAAAACTATTCGGACATTTTGGAAAAGGCCAAAAAGTTTTACACATGACTTTGCCAGACACAAACCTTTTGCTGCAGCAAAGTTGAACTGAGACTGAGACTGAGTGCTATCTTTAGGCACATCCAGGCGGTAACCAGTTACCAGTAACAGCAGCAGGAGCAGGAGCAGGAGCAGGAACAGGAGCATCTGTAGGGAGGTCATGTGCCAAGGGCAGACAGATAGTTTAAGTTTTGTGTGTGTTTTTGGTTACGGGTTTCGGGTTTTCGGGTTCACATGTCACCGAGCCTGTAATGTATTCTAATTGAATGTTGAACTTGACCAGATCTGAACATATGCAATTTCTGCCAACACAAACACAAACACAAACATTAAACACACACACACTTGGAGCAAATGAAAAAAATTTAATGCCTAAGAAAAATCTTTTAGTGCAGTTCAGAGTTCACAGTTTTAGCTAGAAAAATTTTAGTTCATGGGCTCGAGTGCCCTTTAGAATGCTTGACTCGAAGATATCCTCAACTTGTGTATTTCTAAAATACTCGCACATAATAATTACTAGCCTACTCTTCTGCATAAAATACTAATAAAAAATTTGTGCAACTTTTGTGCTTTTACAAAAGCTATACAATTTTGGAATTTAAAACTGACACTTCTGAGAAAATCAAGAATTTTTAAATAGTAATAAATAGTATTTTGTGTGAAGCAAATTGTCTCAGAAATGCGCTTAAATTTATTTATTATTTATTATAATTAATATCTTTAAATAGCAATTTTGTAAAGTAAATTTGATTTTTAAATTAATTGATTTTTAGTCGACTTCCCTTAGTGCACATTAAAACAAAATACTTACTTCTACTTCTAAATAAGTAAATGCGATATAATTGACACAATATCGCAAACAACAAAAAGTAAAATCATTTTCAGTTGAATAAAAATTGTATCGTGGAAAGATATTCACTTTTACTTAACTTTAAAATATTTAAATTTTTTTTAAGAATTGTTTTGACTAAATGTACATTTTATTCATTTAATAAAACCTACACTTTGATGGGGCAATATTCGTTGTCTGCCTTGTGACATATTTTGAGTAGCTCTAGGAGAGGGTATCAAAAAAGCTTTTGTAATTAAAACAAATACCAATTTTTGCAATGCGAAGCATAAATGGTTAAATAGAGTTGCACAGACGAACTGTAATTTTATTAAAAACCGTTGCTAAAGCGACCAACTAAGCCCCCCTCTCTCCCCTATCGCCTCCCCTTTTTGTCTGACTCCCTTTTACCCTCTTTTGCCCTCTTCTGCCCTCATGTCTCTCAATTGTTGGCAGGCTGTGACGGTTTGTGTACATTGTTTGATTTGTGCAATGCGCGCAAAATTTTTGATATGTGAAAACAAGGGAAAGAAAGAGCAAGAGGGAAAGAGAAAGAGAGAGAGAGAGAGAGCGAATCCAAGTGAGTGAGACCGAGACAGTTGGAGATCGAAAAAAAAAAACAATTTTGAAAAATGCCACCGTACCAAATGCAATTTCCATAACAAATCAAATATTTTATTGCTTTAGCCAAATGGCTAAAAAGCAAAAGCAAAAAGTGGAAATCAAAAGGCAGCTTCAAATTTCAATTTTAAAGCATGCAAACAAAACGTTTCCGCATTGAAATGTTGAACGTCAATAGCTGGCATTGCCACTGGCACACGCCACCTTGCCACACACTTTCATACTCATGCCACATACCACATGCCTCTTGCCTCTTGCCTCTTGCCACATGCCTCCTGTCACATGGCATTGCCATAGTCAACGTCATCGTCATAGCACATGCATGAATAACCAAATCCCAGCGTTATCACATGACGATTTAAGATCCTAAAATGGACAATATGTTGAATCATTTAAATTTTTATTGAAATCAATTGCAAATATTGTATCAATCCACAGGGCAATTCATCATTTCCACAGAGCGCCAGCTGAAAAGAGAGGTAAAAAGGGAGCGGGCGCACATAGAAAATAGAAGAACAATCGCCTCTGATTGTGTAAACATTGAAATAGTCATCAGGAGATTTATTCGTTATCAACACAAACCATATTTTGTATACTCTTGCCGTGGACAATTCGGCCACGGTAGAGAAAATATTAATCTGAAATTAAAGTTGGACGAGATTGATCCATGATAGAAAACCTTTAACACAAAAGTGTTTAACTTACATCACGTATACGTAATATGTATAAATATATCTAGATATTGATCGTCGTGATTGTTTTCTGAATATTGCTAATGCCGTTAGAGTGAATATATTTGTATGATCTAAATTGGATAGTTAAATTTGGTTGATATTGATCCAAGATAGAAAACCTTTTACATGAACGTGTTTAACTTACATCACGTATACGTTAAATGTATAAATATATCTAGTTATGAATCGTCGTGACGGTTTTGTTAATAACAACTTCGAAAAGAAATATATATCTCTAGCTAGGATTTGATTAAGTAACGAAATACTTGTGAACTGATAGATATTTATTAAACATACTTTGCGTATACGTAATAATTATTCGATTACAATGAATAATCCTGCACGAAGCGTTTCTCAATCTGTCTGTTTGTACGTAAAAATAAGGAGTCTAACATACATACATTCATATTAAATTTAAAGCATCTGGCTCTTGCCATCTCTGAGATCCCTTCGGCCATTGGGACTAAATCGATTTGACTGTTGATGCTGAATATAAGAAGAATATATATGACTTTAACTTAATATACCAGGCTATAAAAAAACTCGCTTATTAAAGTAAACTTCTTAATCTCTATCAAATATATTTAATAACGAGTAAAACCATCGTCGATAGTAATAAATATACTCTTAAGTATCCAACATAAGCCGAATAGTAATTTAATATCCAGACAGTCTCCAGTCACAGTTATTAAATAGAAAATTTTCTTGCAGCACATTAAGGAATAGTAAACTTAACTATCATAAATGACGTATGCGTATACTCAATTGAACCCCCATTAAATGAGTGGCTTATATTTCCATTTCATTAATACTCGTATCTGAGCCGGAAAGGGGTTTAAAATCCGTGAGCATATGCAGATGATATTGACCAGAACACGCTTAATAAATGTGCAACTGCATATAAGTACAAAATAAATTGCGTATACGTAATCTATATGATATGCTGCAAGCATATTGTTTTATCAGAAGAAAAATGTTGTCTTTTCCATCTCAATTGAGACAAAATAATATATTTCAATATCTCTAATTGAATTTCATAAATAAGTTATGAGCATTATTTGGAGTAGATTTAAGTAGAAGCTAACAGCTGGAAACTAACGAGAAACTCTTGAGTATGCCATTAAAAGCACAAACAAAGTACCTCTTATGGAATTAATAACCTCTTCTTGCTCAAGGGAAAGAAATGTTGGCGGCCAGAGATGGGCGCGTGTCGTGCCAAGTATTTGTTTCGAGTAGAGCCGTGCAAATTCAAATTGATCTAAAAAAAGTAAATTAGCACGACCCAACACAGCTTTTCACGAACACACATAAGTTTACACGACTTGTTTTACATTGACTTGGTAAAAAATATTAAAGTAACAATAATCGAGTTAAAAACACGATACGGATCCTAAAACATTCAATATATTTATACAAATTTCTTTTTTTATGTAACAAAGAAATGCTAATAAAAATCAATATATCGGTTTTTGATCAAGAAATTTGCCTGCAGGAATTTCCTTAGGGAATTTGTCTAAAGGACTTTCCGTAGGGAATTGGCTGAGAATCCCTAGAGAATTCAGCAGGATTTTTTCTTGTTATGGTGATCCTCTTTATGCTGCTCGAAGTCAATGCGTTTGATATCTTCGATAACAACCTTATTATACTACTGTGGGCAAAAAGTACCGGGAATTTTAAATTTAAAAAATTTTGGGATTCCAATCGGAAAAAATGGTTGTACTTTTAGGTTGGCACTACTATCATTAACATCTGTGCAAAATTATGCGTTAAAATATTCATTAGTGAATAAGTTACGATTAGTTTTGTACGACGCCAAATGTGCATTATATATATTTATGGATTCTACAAAGGTTGATATATCGATGCACCGAGTTGTTTCCATCACTAAAGGAAATACTATAGCTTATTCGATCCGGAAAAATACTTAATACTTAAGTAGGAAGTGAAAAAGAGCTTTAGACGAGTCACGCTCCCATCTCTAATCGCTAACGATGGGTATTAAAATAATGCTAAAAATGAACTAAAGTTTTTGCCCCACCCCCACCCAATCGCCACCCAATTATCGACGACTGTGCATCGACAAACTAATCAGCTGAGTACAAACTTCAATGCACTTGTTTTAAAGATTAAAAGCTAAAAAGAAGAAATGAAAGGAGCAAAATGAGGAGAAAAGCAAATATAAATGATTCGGAAAATAGTGTGAGGGTGGAGAAGGACAAATACCACGAAAAGCGCCATCTATTGCAGTATTGGCCATTGGCCAGTGTGTAAAGTTGTTGCTGAGCCTACGAGAGCTGTGGTTGTAGCTGTGGTTGTTGCCCAACACTAACAATCTACTCACACACTCTATCTCTTTCACTCTCTCTCTCCTCTCTCTCTCTTTTTCTGTTGCATAGCTTGTTGGGCAGCTTGTTGTTGTGGCAGCGGGTTAAGCGTCGCATCGCTGAGCCAAATGCCCGGATCCGGCAACTGCAACTGCAACAGCCGCACTCGTTTTCGGCTTGAAGCTGCAGTTGCAACAAAAACAAAACAAAACGTTAAACCACCAAACACCAAATGCTCATGCTGTCAGCCAACAAAAGGGGAAGCAACATCAGCAGCAGCAGCAGAGTCGCTGCAGGAGCTGGCGCTGAAGCTGAAGCTGGAGCTGGAGCAGCGGCAGCTGGAGGAGGTGAGAGCAACATTGTCAGTGGCCTTGGTGGCAACATTGGAACAGGGCAACCGTTAGCGCAACTGCTGCCAGCTGCTAAAGTTCACACACACACCCACACACACTCGTCGCTTTTTATCCCTCTTCAACAACATGCATATATACACGTATGTGTGTGTGTGCTGGCTGCTGTTCATTTGCGCATCTAATGAAGCTGAGCGCTGCAAATGTGCGTGGGCGGTTAATGGCTGTGGCTGCGGCTGCGGCTGCCGTCGCGTCGCGTCGCGTCGCTTTGCGTCGTCGCCACTACAAAAAGTTAGTCAAGCATTGCGACGTCGCACAGTGGGGCCATTGCTCATTTTACGTTGTAAAAATCATAACTTTTGAACGAAATAAGATAATCGAATAATTTAAATGGCATACAATAGATAACTCTTCAAGCTATGAAATAAATGTTTAAGAAAAGTGCCACGCCCCAAAGATACTTACTGAGGGGCTATCAAAGTTGAAATTTGTGAAACTTGAGAAAAAAATAAATTTTATGGCACCTAAAAATAAATATTTTTTAAAATTTTTGATTCTTTTGTGTTTTATTTTAAGGTTTTATATTTCAAAATTACTTTCAAAAAATTTAAAAACAATTTTTTTAAAAAAAAAATTTTTTTTTTGGTTTTCCGGTGTGAATTATCAGAATTTCATATGTCGACCTTAAAATTCCTATGACATCTATAAGATATTGTAGTCCGATTTCTACCAATTTGACATATTATGAATCTGGGATAGTCTTATATATCCAGACCAGAGAGTGGTTCAAATCGGACCACTATATCAGCATAGCTGCCATAGGAACAATCGATCGAACTATGGAAGTATGCCGAGTGTTTTTAGTGTGAGGTTGCATTAGTTTTGGTGAATTTCGGGTATGGCGGTGCAAGTTGGTGCAGACAAAGCTATATACGTTATTTAGAGAAATAATTACTGAAGAGTTTTAAAGCTAGTGTACCTTTTGAATATCTCATGCTTGAGAGCTATCGGGTATCAAAGTTAAAAAAAATCGGAATCTAGTGTTTTTTTTAAAAGGATTTTGTTTAACTGGGTTAACCTTAAAAGGTTGTACCACCCACAATTTTTAACTTGATCTTAAAATTTTTTTTTGGATTTTTAATCTTTGAAGAATTCTCTATCGAACGCTTTCCCAAAAAAAAAAATCTTTGCACTTTTTTCCAGCCTGCAGCTCTGAAAAACACTAGACTTGGAATTTTTTTTTAACTTTGGTACCCGATAGCTCTCAAGCATGAGATATTCAAAAGGTACACTAGCTTTAAAACGCTTCAGTAATTATTTCTCTAAATAACGTATATAGTTTTTCTGCACCAACTTGCACCGCTATACCTGAAATCAAAAAAACTAATGCAACCTCACAATAAAAACACTCGGCATAATTCCATAGTTCGACCGATTGTTCCTATGGCAGCTATATGATATAGTGGTTCGATTTGAACCAATTTTGGTCTGGATATATAAGACTATCCAGATTCATAATATGTCAAATTGGTTGAAATCGGACTAAATATCATATAGATGTCATAGGAATTAGGTCGACATATGAAATTCTGATAATTCACACCGGAAAACAAAAAAAAATTTTTTTTTTAAAAATTGTTTTTAAATTTTTGAAAGTAATTTTTAAATATAAAATCCTTAAAAATAAAACAAAAAAAATCAAAAATTTTAAAAAATATTTATTTTTAGGTGCCATAAAATTTTTTTTTTCTCAAATTTCACAAGTTTCAACTTTGATAGCCCCTAAGTAAGTATCTTTGGGGCGTGGCACTTTTCTTAAACATTTATTTCATAGCTTGAAGAGTTATCTATTATATGCCATTTAAATTATTCGATTATCTCAATTCGTTCAAAAGCTATGATTTTTGCAACGTAAAATGAGCAATGGCCCCACTGTGCGTCGCACAGTGGGGCTAATGCTCATTTTACTATGCAAAAATCATAACTTTTGAACCAAATGAGATAATTAAATAATTTTAAGGCATATGAAAGATAACTCTTTAAGCTATAAAATAAATGCTTAAGAAAAGTGCCACGCCTCTTAAATAATTACCTAGGGGCTATCAAAGTTGAAATTTTTAAAATTTGTGAAAAAATTAAATTTCATAGCACCTAAAAATAATTTTTTTTTACATTTTTGATTTTTTTTGTTTTATTCTTAGGGTTTTTATATTTAAAAATTACTTTCAAAAAATTTTAAAACAATTTTTTTTTTTCAAAAATTGTGAGGTTGCATTAGTTTTTTTGATTTCAGGTATAGCGGTGCGATTGGGTACAGATAAAACTATATACGTTATTTAGAGAAATGATACCTGTAGGGTCTTAAAGTTATTTTATCTTCAAGGCTTTTCAACTTTTTAAGCTATCGGGTACCAAAGATAAAAAAAAATTCCAAATCAGGTGTTTTTTAGGGCAGCAGGAAGGAAAAAGAAGCAAATTTTTTTTTTTGGGGTAAGCGTTCGAAAAAATTAATATAGGCATTCGATAGAGAACTGTTTAAAAATTAAGAAAACTTTTAAGATCAAGTAAAAAATGTGGGTAGTACAACCTTTAAAGGTTGACCAATATAAACAAAATTCTTCAAAACAAACACTAGATTTGGATTTCTTTCAACTTTGGTACCTGATAGCTCAAAAAATTGAAAATCCCGATAGCTAACAAAATTCAAAGTCCTTGAAGGTAAACTAACTTTAAAACCCTTCAGATATCATTTCTCTAAATAACGTATACAGTTTTATACCTGAAATCAAAAAAATCAAATGCAACCTCAAAATAAAAACACATCATTCCATAGTTCGACCGATTGTTCCTATGGCAGCTATATGATATAGTGGTCCGATTCGAACCAAATTTGGTCTGGATATAAAAGACTATTTACCAGACCAGATTTATAATATGTGAAATTGGTTGAAATCGGACTACTATTTCATATAGAGCCATAGGAAATAGGTCGATATATGCAATTCTGATAATTCACACCGAAAAATAAAAAATAGTTTTTTAAAAAAACGTATTTTTTTTTAAGCTTTTTGAAAGTAATTGTAAATATAAAAACCTTAAAAATAAAACGTAAAATGATTTGAAAAAATATTTTGTTTTAGGTGCCATATAATTTTTTTTCACAAATTTCAACTTTGATAGCCCCTAAGTAACAATCTAGGGGCGCGTCACATTTCTTAAGCACTAATTTCATAGTTTAAAAAGTTATCTGTCATATGCCATTAAAATTATTCAATTATCTCATTTAGTTGAAAAGTTATGATTTTTGCAAAGTAAAATGAGCAACGGCCCCACTGTGCGTCGCTGTCGCTGCCGACGCCAAAACATAACGTTTCATTAGAGATGAGCTGATAAACATGCAACCGACTGTCAAGCACACAAATACATACAAAGTATGCAGCAAGCAACGTACAGGCGACAAAAGAGCTGCAAGAAACGAAAACAAACGAACAAACTGTATGTTAAATGTAAGTATGTACATTGATAAGTAAATTGAGTTGTGTTTCACATGCTTAACTATTGATGCTGATGTAAATTGTTAACTCAAAAACCGTTCTTTTGAAATCAGTTACTTTTTGAGCGTCTTCAAATATTTATAAAAAGATTAGAAATCACAAATGAAGTATATTTTAAATGTAATCAGATATGCACAGCTGTTTTAATAATCATTTTTATTAGATAAGAAATGATATGATGAGCATGTGAGTCCAGTTTTTCGGAAGTCCAGTTAAAATTATCTTTCAGATAAATTCTTAAAGTTGACATTAATTAAAGTTAATTATACTTTAAAGTTAAATCTACTTATATTTTGAGCTTAGTTCATG
Organism: Drosophila recens; assembly: GCA_037043495.1. Taxonomy (NCBI): domain Eukaryota; kingdom Metazoa; phylum Arthropoda; class Insecta; order Diptera; family Drosophilidae; genus Drosophila; species Drosophila recens. The sequence goes on from JBAMBJ010000726.1 coordinate 374,680, forward strand.
TAAAGTTTGACATAAATGGAAAGGTCTTTTGGCAATAATTAATTAGCAATTGGCAAAATTTCTACAAACAATTTAAATAGTGACTGCAGAAAAAATAAAAAATAAAAAATCGAGGAAAAAAGTTAAAAAAGTAGACGTTTATAAGAATTATAAATTATCATTCAAAAGGAATTCAAAAAAACCTTTCCATTGATGCCAAATCTTACATGAACTAAGTTTAAAATTTGAGTAGAATTAACTTTAAAGGGTGACAAATTACTTTTGGCCACCGCTGTAAATATTTCTCAAATAGTTATCATTCAAAAAATGGTCTTAGACAATTGTGCATTTTATTAATCACATAAGTTTCCTCATATATTTAGAAGTTTACTATACAATGTTATTAATAGTTTGCATGATGTGTAATTTAATTATTATCACAGTTTATATTTTTCATCTTTAGCTTTGTCCATTTTTAAATTTGTACTCGTTTCAATTACTCAACACTGACAGTAACAAATTCGGAGAAAGTGATATCTCTTTTATGAATTAGTCCGTTTCATCGCTGCCCGTGATAAACTCATGCGACTGTGTGTATACATACAGACTTAGGCAAATACAAACATACATATTTATAAGCATACGTATACGCATTTGTGTTACTTGTATTTCTAATGTATCATAAGTATGTCACAGTTTAAAGTAGAATTCATGATTTTTACGCTTCGTCCTTGTCATGTTTTCTCTTTCGTTTAGGCGCCAGAAGGGAGCTGCCATCACTTGTCGCCTGTCCAGTACTGTCCTATCCTATCCTATCCTGTCCTGTCCTGTCCTCTCCGATCTCCTTCCGTTCCCTTTCGTTCTCACCCGTTCCGTCCCTTTTGGCACTGCCCTGTCCTGTTTTCAACTGAATTGTCCTGTCGTCTGCACCTACATATACATATATTCATACACACATATGTGTATGCTTACATTTGAAATGTATTCTTGTCAGTGGTGTAGGTTTTGAGTGTGTGTGTGTGTGTGTGTGTGGGTGTTTTTCGTGTTGTGTGTTGATGTTGATGTTAGCAATTGTTGTTTTGTTGCTGGCAGCTCGTATGGTTTTTATACACTCTTCAATGGTATTGCACTTTTATCATCATCTTTGTACTATGTACATAGATTCGACAAATTGGATAAATTATATACATATGTACCTAAATAGATAGTCATTAAATATGTAGTTAATCCATTATAGTTAAATTTAATATGCAACCGATATGCAAACTTTTGCTAACCAGATTTAGCTTTCATATTATCATAAAAAAATGTTATCTA